>BCKQ01000002.1:1437339-2026054 GCA_001600695.1 Ascoidea asiatica | reverse complement strand
CATAGTTGAAATATATTTGAATTAAAGTTAAAAAAAATAAAAATAAAGAAATAATAATTGCCTGTAAAAGCATAAAAAGAAAAAGTAAAATAAATAAAAACAATTTCAACACCCTCCTCATAATAAAACCAATTTCAACACCCTCCTCATAATAAAAACAAATTATTTTTATTTTAATTAAAATGTTTTATATGTTAAAAATTTATTTTTATGTTTTTCAAAAATAATATTTTGTAGAACTTTTGTAAAAATGTCCGCCATTCTGTTTTCAGTAGAAATCCAATTTAACCAGACTTTTTGATATTTAGAATGCTATTTCATATGAGCTTCTTTAACGTTGAGATGCTTTGTTCTTCCTGACATAAAAGGATTTTTGACAATATTAATTACACCTTGAATATCAGAATGACATGTAACAACAGGTAATTTGTAAAAATCACCAACAATAATTTGAAGAAAATCTTGAATAAACAAACAATCATTTGCACCATGATCAATTGCACAAAGTTCAGCTTCTGAAGTACTTTCACATACCATTGGTGAAGCTTTAAGTTTCCAAATTATTAATGTATCCTCCAAATAAATACAATATGCATAGATCTAAACTGTAAATAAGGATTTCCAAAAGATGCATTAGAATCTAAATTCAATTTTTATTTAATTGAACTTTTATTATTTTTAAATTGTAACGATAAATATCTTGTATCATATAAATAGTGTAATAATTGATAACGGAACCCAAATAAAATTTTATGAGGAAAATAAACAAATCTTGCTAAACATTGAACATGAAATAAAATATCAGGTCTGGAATGACCAGCTAAATAGATTAATCGACCAACAATCTTTCTAAAATCTTAAACTTTTTGTTTTAATTCATTAGCTGTTAGCTTCATTGGAAACATATTAGGATTAAACTTTTCAATTAGCTTAAGTTTAGATGGATGACAATCCTTAAATGTTTCTGTTTTATTTTTAACTGATTCATAGTATTTCTCATTGAAATGGCTTTGATTTAACCAAATATATCCTTCATCCACATTCTGATAAATCTTATAACCAACATGTTTGACTATTTCAGGTTGAAATTGATAAGTAATCTTAAATTTTTGACAAATGTTTTTCTTTAATCTATCAAAAACATCTTTATTTAAATGAAGAACAGTAAGATCATCAACATAAACCAAAATAATGCATTCAACTATCTTTCCTTTCTTAAAGAAATAAAAATTATCAGTATAGATAGTTTACTTGAAACCTAATTTAATTAACAACTTATCTAAAATAGGATACCATGAATAATTCGAGCTTCTTAATCCATAAACTGCTTTGTTAATTGATACATATTTGATACCGTCATTTAACTCCAATCTACCATATAGATTATAACCTAAAGGAGAATTTAAAAATGCAGCAGAAAAGTCAATAGATGAAAAATTGAGATTATTTTTAACCCCAAAAGAAATCATTAATTTGAAAACCTGATCTTCCAGTACAGTACTACCATATGTATCACTATCAGTTTCTTTATCACCAGAAACAACTAATCTTGCCTTTCTAGTTAATTTATTATCAGTAGATTGTTTATAAGTGAATACCCATAAAAATGGAATTGCGTTCTTTTTAATTGTTGTAGTAATTTCTACAGGTTTTAGAATATTTAATGTACGATTAGATTTGTGATTTTCTAATTCTTTATCAATTGCATCTGCAAATCCTAATTTAAAAGCATCATTCATATTTTTAGGTACTTTATTATCATCAACATTTATTCCATTGATCACAAAGTAATTAATAAGCCTAGGACTTGCTTCTAAAAAGAAAACTCTTGCTTTCTTTTCCGAACAAATATTTTCATCTCCAATATCATTTAATAGCCTTTTAAGGTTCATTCTATCCTTTATCTCCATGTCCTTGTCTGTATAATTTTGATCATCTAAGGAAGGACCCTCCTCATATTCTGTGATTAATCTTTGGAAAGAATTTTGATTTTCATCAAGATTATCCGAGGATATTTCAACAATATCACTATCAACAGTTTTATTAGGTTCTTTAACCATCTCAGTAACTTCACCATCTGTAGTAGATTCACTTCTTTCTACAGCTGTATTATCATCGTTGACATCCGAGGATACAATGTTTTTATCTTTAATAATAGTATTTTCATTCTCAATTATTACTTCTGAATCTTCTTGATATTCATAAGTTTCATCATTATTTAAAATAATATCATAAATCATATCCGTATTATAATTTCTCTCACTATAATATCTTTCATTTGTGGGATAGATATGTCTTGTATCAATGATTTTATCCATTGAAGGAATATAAACAATATGACCATATGAATTCTTTGAAGTCATTAAATAAACTCCAACAATTGCTTTTTCTGCAACTTTTGATTCAACAGGAATTAATTTAACATAAACTTTAGAACCTAAAGGAATAACCTTAGTACCATCAAGTACTTTCTTAGTAACATAATGATATGGTGTATCTTTTATCAATGGCTTATACATATTATTAACCATTCTTGTTGCAATTTCTAAACAGAATAAAACAAATTATTAGGTAATGAAGCATCTACCATTAAGGTTCTAGCAATATTTAATAAAGATCTATTGGTTCTCTCAACACTACCATTTTCACGACTTGAATAAGTAGAAGTGTACATAGGTTTAATACCAAATTTCTTACAGAATTGTAAAACACCATTGTTTTTGAATTCAGTACCATTATCAGAAAATAACTGTTTAATTTTTGAGTCAAATTGTCTTTCAACAAACTCTTTGAATTCAATTATTTTATTTAATACTTCAGTTTTTGATTTAAGAAAATAAGTAGTTGTAAAACTAGTATATTTATCTCTAAGTACCATTATAAATTTTGGTTCAAACTTAATAGGACCAATCAAATCCATTTCAACAATTTCAAATGGTTTTAATTTTTGAATATACTGAGATCTTGATCTATAAGCAACTTTAGATAATTTTCCTCTTTTACAGCTATCACAATTAGCAGAATCACCGATATCAATATCATTTTCAATTGTTATAGCATCACATTGTATAGCTTGATTTAATTTTTCCGTGGACATATGTCCGAATCTTTCATGTAATATAGCACCTTTAGCTTTTATTGAATTAATACTTTTATAGTTCTTGACTAAATACTTTTTATCAAAGTATGGAATTTTATCAATAAAAAGGAATTTAATTTTATTAGTTTTATATTCAATTATTTGAGAATTGCAATTTGGATGAATATTAGCTTCTTTCATAACACCAACTGATAAAATAGTTTTTCTAATATTAGGAACATATATAACATCAAGTTCTTTCAATTGATTTTATAATCTCAGAATAAATTTTCCTTTACCTTGAACATTAAACTGGTTAACTCCAACACCTTCACATCTAAGGTTGGAGTCTTTAAAGATTTCATAGTTATGAATAACTTCCATGTCATCTGTAAAACAAACACTTGCACCAGAATCTAACATAACTTTGTCAGACAAATGAGTGTTATTAACATTAACTAAACTAATAGTTAGACTGTTCAATTTGGCTAGGCCTCGGATTATCCAATAATGCATTTACCATACCAGAATCATCATCGCTTTGATCCCCAACAGACCTGTCTTTCTTTAATTTAAAACAGTCCTTTTTAACATGACCTTGCTTTTTGCAATATAAACAGGTAATATTCTTTTTAGGCTTCTTATTACCACCTTTGCCTTTTTTCTTATCAGTTCCAAACTGAATAGAAGAAATAGAATACATACTGGATTTACCACTAACCGCAGCAATATTCTCCAAAGTATTGATTAATTCACCTAATGTTGGAACTTTATCTAAAGTAATAAACGTTGGTGCAACTTGTTTGAAATGACCTCTCACACCATTTAAAATATAGTTAACAACCAAGGATTCATCCATTCTACCATAACCTCTCTCATGCTCTTGAAGAATACCATTAACTTTTCTCAATGGGTCTTCAACAGAGGTTTCACCACACCATTCATTTTTTGATAATATTTAATGTAACTGTGTTTGATGTCTAACAGCTCCAATAATTGAATCTAATGATTTCAAATTTTCACGGGCAGTATTTCCAATCTTTAAAAAAATTTTATACTTATCACCAACAACTAGGATTAAAATATGATTAACATAAGTATTATTATAAGCAGAAATATTTTCTTCAGGGACAGCTGGATCGTCAACAGCACCTGAATTTAGCATACTAATTATATTTGTAAAATTACTGAACCAAGCGACATAACCAGCTTGAGTATTTAAAACACCAATTAATTTTTCAAAATTAATCTTTAAATTAAAACCTTTAACTGTAACCTTTTTACCACCTGCATCAGAAGTAGAAATACCTAGATTATTGATAATATTGAACACATCTGAAACTTGAGTGGCACCTGGGACGCTACCATGTTGGGATTCTTGAGACATCATGGAATAAATTAAGTTGCTTTAGTCTGAAAATTATCAAGGTTAATGAAAAATGATGTCAATATAATAATTAGATTAATAATAAATATTATGTATTAATACATGTAAAAAAGTAAATATAAAACTCGCTGATTTCAAAAACTATATAAAATTAAAAAACTTGTAGACAAAAACAGACATATTTGTACAGTTTTGTGTACATAGGACAATTAATCTTCTTCATCACTTGAAATGTCAATTACTCTTAATTTTCTTTTTTTATTTTTAGTAACTCTGTAGCAACGGCGGACATATTCAGAGCTATAATTAACATTATAACTATCTAGCAGCCAAACCCAATTTTTAAAGGATAAACCAATTATTCCTTAATAGGTTGGTAATCAATTTCACTTTTGTTGTGTCATGTGTTTGATACAAATATGGTTCYTAACAGCATTTTAAAATGAAATTAACTAATTTCTTTTCCATTCGAACTGTTAAATTATCTTTACTTTTTACCCAACTTTTTGGAGTTAACGCTTTCTTCACAATTGATGCTTTCGATTGGCTACCAACCAGTGMGAAATTAAAAGCAAATTCAACATTTGTTGCTTGTAAATAATTAGGTGGAGGATCCATTTTTAATTGAAGTAATTTTACTATAACTAGTGACTGACGGAAAAGAAAATAAAATAAGAAAAAGGTTAACTCAAATATTTTTGAAAAGGAGTGAAATCGACCAACAACGACTGACAACARCTGACAACACAATCATTGAACATCCAACATTCAATATAAAAAAAATAAGGCACGTGTCATAGTTGAAATATATTTGAATTAAAGTTAAAAAAAATAAAAATAAAGAAATAATAATTGCCTGTAAAAGCATAAAAAGAAAAAGTAAAATAAATGAAAACAATTTTAGCAGATTTCAATGATTGATATTAGACAGATAAGCATTTGCGTCTGAGGTTGCGTTTGCACCTGAAAGAGGTGCAAAAATGATCCTTGGCACCGTGCCCAGCCGCACAGTGGTAGGCGGGCAAGTCTGCCGATAGACATAGGCGTTTGCTTTTTATTTTTCCGAAACTGCACAAAAACGCTGGGTAACGTTTGGAGCGGTGGCTGCGGAAATCTTCCGATCAGCTCAAACTAATTTAAAGCAGTTTCTGGCCAATTATTTGTCAGTTTCTGAGCAGCTTTCAATCAACTTTTACTTTGGATTTTACTCAGATTATGACTTGACAGCGAATCGAGATATTGAAATACCAGAAAATTGATTGAAAGCTTATCCATTATTGAAAAATCAAGAACTTGGTGAGGTCTAGGATAAAATTTCTTTTTTGAAATTAGTTTTTTCTACTTTTATTATGAATATTATAATAATATTTTATTGTAAGGTATTGATAATTGAAAGTATCATTGTAATAATATAATCTTCAAGGTGTATTGGTAATTACCTAGAATGCAAAAATTCTGGATTTTTTAGGATATCTATGATAGGAATTGAACTATTAAACTTTGAAGGTATTGCTCTAGCTTTCTTTTATTATCTTTTGAATCCAAGTCTCTCAGAAAGAACCACCCAAATGTCTTGAATTATCAAAGTACTGTTCAATTTTGTTTCTTTCGACAGTTTAATTGGTGTGATAATTTAATCATACTATTTCAAATAGTACAATGATCAGCAAAATTTCTGCAAAACTTCATAAATTATTAATCCAAAGTACACAATAATTGTAACTATAATAAATGCTATAAACTATATTTCTCAGTTATCAGTTATCAATAGCAAAATTACATATTCTATTTTATTTTTATTTCTTCATATGTTCAAAATTTTTCTGAAACTCAAAACGCTAAAGCTATTGAAATTTAACACAAATTATAAGATTCACTACCACATGTGCTAATTATTTATCATAAAATGTTAACTTTTGTTCAATAAATGTATCCTTGTTTTTTTTTTTGATAATAATTTTTCTTTTTTTTACTGTATAATTCATTAAGATTTAAAATGCAATTCTCTTAAAATTTCAGTTTTTTTTTTTCAAATCTAATTCAATTCATTTCATTTCTTACCAGGTTTTTTTTTTGAAAATAATCTAAAGCCAACTTTCATTATCTTATAAAGCTCAAACTTTTTGTCTTTCTTTTTTTCTTTATTTTTCTTTTTTTTTTCAATAACTTTATACTAATAATATATCATAACAATATTTAAAAATCAACACACCCCCACTAATAATTTTATATAATATTAGATACTATAAATAATATCAAGAGAAAAAAACAACAATAACTTTCATCTATCAACTATCAACAACAAACAAAAAATGTCTGGAGGTTGGAAAAGAGATTTACCAAAATCATTCAATGATTTTGCATTTGGCTGGAAAGGTCAAGCTGAAAGAGAAATCATTTTAAGTAAAGAAGCAAGAGAAAGAGAAGCTTTAATTGAAGAACAAGAAAATTCAGAAATTGCTCCAATTAATTCATCATTATCACAAACTGTTTCTCAATAACAAATTCAAGAAAAATTAGAAAAAAGAAGAAATTTAAAAACTTCAGAAATTATTTGGACAGTTGCAACTGCTGGAGCAGGTTTATTTTCTGATGGTTACGTTAATAATTCCATTGGTACAACCTCAACTTGTCTTGCAATCTTATATCCTAAGGAATATGCTAATTCTAATGCAATTTCAAATGTTTCTTCAATTGCCTTTGCAGGAATTGTTTTAGGTCAGTTATCTTTTGGTTATATTGCTGATAAAATATCAAGAAAATCCGGAATGTTAATAAGTTCTGGATGTTTAATAATTTTCACAATATTAGCTTCAGCTTCATGGGGTTATAAAGGTAGTATTAATGGTATGTTAGCTGCCTTAACAGCTTGGAGATTCTTTTTAGGTATTTTCATTGGATCTGAATATCCAACAGGTTCTATTGCTTGTGCTGAAGCATCTAATTTATTACCAAGAAGAAAAAGAAATCGATATTATATCTGGTTTACAGATTTTGCAATTGATTGGGGTTTTGTAATCTCATCATTTGTTCCAATGGTCCTATTATGGATCTGTGGAACCAACCACTTAACTCCAGTTTGGAGATTAACATTGGGATTAGGAGCAATTCCTCCAATCTCTTTATTTTTTATGAGATTAAAATTTAAAGAAGATGAATCTTTTGAGAAAATGAAATTTTTTAAAACTCAAATTCCATATTGGTTAACAATAAAATTTTATTGGTTTAGAGTTCTTGTTTTAGCTTTAATTTGGTTTATTTATGATTTTAGTGTTTATGCATTTGGTATCTATAGTTCATATATTTTAGCTAAAATTATTCCAGATGGTGATTTATATAAAACTTTTGGATGGAATGTTGTTTTGAATATTTTTTATATACCAGGATCATTTCTTGGGGGTTATACTGGTGATTATTTAGGACCAAGATTTTCTTTAATTCTTGGAGTAAGTTTACAAGCTGTTGTTGGATTTATTATGGCAGCTCTTTATTCTAAATTAATGCAACATATCGCAGCATTTGTAGTTGTTTATGGTATTTTCTTATCTTTAGGAGAATTAGGTCCAGGTGATAATATTGGTTGTTTTATTTCAAGAACTTGTGCAGCTCCAGTTAGAGGATCTATTTATGGTGTTTGTGCAGCTATTGGAAAAGTTGGTGCTTTTATTGGTACATATATTTTCCCAATTATTATCAAAAATGCTGGGGGATATGATACTGTCAAAGGATTACAAGCTCCATACTGGGTCGCTAGTTCATTATGTATTTTTAGTGCTTTCCTAGCTTTATTTTTAGCCCCAGATTGTGACCCAGGTTGTATGAGAAAAGAAGATGAAAAATTTTTGCAATATTTAGTTGAGTCTGGTTATGATATTTCATTAATGGGAATTGATTCTACTAAAGACGAAGAAAAGAATGTTAATATAATCGATGAAGTTATTAGTGAAAAAGCAGTTGATGAAAAAAGTGCTTAAGCTTGACAAAGCTCTTCTTAACAAATCAATCCTTTTTTGAAAATATTTCTCAGTCAAATTTTTATTTATGGTTTTTGCTAATTCTTTTAACCGGTTTTATTTAGGTATTACTTATTTTCTTATTCTTTCTTTTTTCTTTCTTGACAAATGTTTAAAACTATTCTTTTACCTCTAAAAATTTGTTTATTGAATATCTTTTCGAGAGCTTTTTTTTACTTAAAGATTTATCATCGCATGATCTACTTGTAGGTATAAGCCCATTACGATCATTTTATAAGATTTTCTTTAGCCTAAAAAGCCGAATTCATTTAATTCAATTCCCAATTACATTCACTACTTGACTATTATCAATGGGTTATTGAATATTCACCAATGATAAAAGTGAAAAATTTTGAGAAACTAAAAAAAAAAACCACCCGACGTGGGAGTCGAACCCACAATCTTCTGATGACTTTATTGAAAGTTATTTCTTATAGAAGTCAGACGCGTTAACCATTACGCTAGCCAGGCAAACCTTTTAATATAGAAAAGATATGTTTTCAAATAATCCAAAGTACTTTTGTCTTGATCCGTTTCAAATTCTTAAAGGGTGAGCATAATTCTAAAGGCTGCTTAATTAATTACACCTTTAAAAGTAATGAATATTTTCAGTTTGCAAAGGAAAATATTTCTAAGTCACTATCAAAGAGATTAAAGGAAACAACAAAAAACATTTGAATATGCCAATATTATCTCCTAAAGTGAAATTAAACTCAGGTTTTGATATTCCTGTTCTAGGATTAGGTGTTTACAAAACCAATAGAAAAGATGCTGAGAGAATTGTATATGATGCTTTAAATATTGGATATAGACATTTTGATTCTGCCGAGCTTTATGAGAATGAAAATGAAGTTTGTAAAGCTATCAAACGATGGTTGGATGAAGATAAAACATTAAGGAAAAGATCAGATATTTTTTATACTACAAAAATTATGAATCATCATCATGGTTATGAAGAAGCTAAAAAGGGTATTGAAGAAAGACTTAAAATCGCAGAAGATTTGGACTATATTGATTTGCTTTTAATTCATGATCCTTTGTCTAATAAAGAAAGAAGACTAGGAACTTGGAAAGCAATGCAAGAATTCGTTGAAAGTGGTAAAGTAAAATCCATTGGTATTTCAAATTTTAATAAAGAGCACATTGAAGAAATTTTTGATTATGAGGAACTAAGCATAAAGCCAGCTGTTCATCAAATTGAATTAAGTCCATGGTTAATGAGAAATGATTTAGTTGAATATTGTAAAAAAAAAGGTATGCTTTTGGAAGCTTATTCACCATTAACTAAAGCTCAAAAATTAAATGAGCCAGTTTTAATTGAATTATCTAAGAAATATAATAAAACTCCAGCTCAAATACTATTAAGATGGTCGGTAGATCAAGGATTTATTACCTTACCTAAAACAGTAAGTTCTAGTAGAGCAAAAGAAAATATTAATATTTTCGATTTTAAACCAGACTTATCATCTTTAAGTCATCCACAAGATCATCATGTTTGTTCCTCAAGATGGGACCCAAAATGAAATAGCTTTAACTGTTTTGTTTCCATTTACTTTCATAAAACAGCACAGTCAATTGTAAATATGTTAATTTTTTCAAAATAAATAATATTCTCTATTAAAAAAAACCTTTTTTTTCAGTAAAGCTAAATTAAGAACTATTGCATATTAATCCAATTAGAAATATAAACCATTTCATTTATTTTTTTTTGGGGTAATTAACAATTGAATTAGTAAAAACAATTGATAAAAATAATAAAAACAATCTCCCGGGGGTGAGTCGAACACCCGATCTCAAGATTACTTTGTTTGTCACAAAGTGAAACATTACAGTCTCGCGCCTTAGCCAGCTTGGCCACCGGGAGAATTTGTTGTATATTTTTTCAATATTTTAGTTCACAGATGATATAATTTGCTTTGAGACTTTGCCCTGATTTTTTATATTTCCTGAATCAGAAGCCTACTTCATTTATTGATTCACATTTCAAAAAAGAATGAAAACATTGATACTTTGTTAAATACTAGCTGTTTAATTGATAAAGGAATGAAAACATTAAAAATGCTTTGGTGAATTGTTGTTTAATTTGTAGAATGTTTTTTTTTTCCAGAAGATTAAGAAAATATATTTCTACATATTTTTGAAGTTCATTTTTATCTTTTTTATATAATTTTTGATATTTCTTGTACACCTCTAGTATCAAATGGAATTGAATGTAAGTAACGAGCTTCATTCTTCTTACGAAGTGATTTTTCCTGAAAAGCAAACCGAATTCAAAACTGAAATTGAAAATAAACTTGAAGATGAAGGTGTGAAGGTTGCTTCAATTAAAAAATATCTTGATAAATTTTATCAATTGAATGAACAGTTAGTTTATCTGAACAAAAATAAAACAAATTCTATTATCGAATTGTCAAATTCAATTTTAGAATCCGGAAAATCCAGTGAATCAAATATTGAAAATATCAAATTAAAAAATGATGCTGAAATAGAATATCCAAAATTAATTAAACTAACCAATGAAAAAATTCTTTTAGAATTATTCAATGTCGATAACAATCTCAATGTTTCCTTCAAACTGAATTTAAATTCTCAATTTTTAAGCTTGTCACGAAAAACTTTTAAAAAAAAGTTTAGTGCAATTTTAACCAGTATTACAATCAAAAAACTAAAGAATTTCTTATTTTGTAAAATTTACTCAAGGCAAAACTTAGTCAAATGGGCAAAACTTTATAACTTTCAGTATTTTTTGATTAAACAGCCAAAAAATAAACTACAGGATTCTTTGGAAGTTAGTGAGGATTTCACTGAGATATTTTCAAACTTAAGTTTCGATGTTAATTTATGTTTGCTTTTTCAAGCATTTACAGGCTCTTTGGCAAAACAATCAGAATCAGATTTACTTGATTGGGTCTATGATTTAATGAAACTTGAAAAAATTAGTCTAGCCGGAACTTCTTTCAATATTCTAACAGAATTTTATTTATGGGAAATAAACGAAATGAACTCTGGGAATACTGGCAATGAGCTTAGATTAAACTCCAAGAAAAAGAAAACTAAAAAAAGTAATAAGAAAAAACGTAAAAAGAAAATCGAGCCAAAAGAATTAAGTGGACTTCATGAAGCTAAAGAATCTAAAGAAATTACAGGAGTAAAAGAAGTAAAAGAAATCAAAAAAACTAAAGAAGTAAAAGAAATTAGAGAAATAAAAGAAGCAAAAGAAGCAAAAGAAGTAAAAGAAGCAAAAGAAGCAAAAGAAGCAAAAGAAGTAAAAGAAGTAAAAGAAGTAAAAGAAACGAAAGATGTTGAAGAAATTAAAGATGTTGAATATGTTGAAGATGTTGAAGAAATTAAAGATGTAAAAGAAATTAAAGAAATTAAAGAAGATCAAGAAATTAAAGAAGATCAAGAAGATCAAGATAATTCAGAAGCTGAAAAGTCTCCATACAAATCGAATATTAATGTAAGAATTGGTGAACAACTTTTTCCTTTTAAATTAAGTTATTCAAATGTATCTTCAAATGGTAATGAATCACTGACATCAGTTAAAGCTGATCTAAAAATTTTTGGATTTTTAGTATTAAGTTGTGTGGGAAAAAATGCTGAAATTGCTGCAGAAAAATTATTTGAAAACTTTTCGCTAAATAAGTTTTCAGCTTACAAAAATATTGATAAATACTTATTTGATCTAAGTATAAGATGTACATCTGAACTTGATTCAAGCTCAACTAAAATCAATATCTCAGAATTAATCAAGTTAAAGTCAAGAACGGTAAATGATTTTATTTGGGCAGATTATTTAGAGGATATGTTGATAAATGATGAAGATTTCACGTTTTGCTTTGATGGATTAATTTTAAGTCCTGAAGAAGAAAATAAATTAGGAAATATTTATAAAACACGTTGCTCAATTTCTGATAATAATGATAAAGAAAATGTGTTCGACTTATGTTTTGGATTTGGCTGGAGCGATGAAGACTCTTGGGAAAGGTGTTCATTGATTGCAATTGAACTAGTCGAATTATCCAGAGATAAAAAGTGGAAATCTCTTTTAAAGGATAATCAAAATAAAAGCTCTCTTGCAAAAGTAATGAAAGAAATTACTATGGGTGAAAGCAAAATACTAAAATTAACCTTAAATACTGGACATGAAATTAATGACCATTTTATAGACCAGTTTCTGTATTCAAAATTAGCTCTTTTGAGAATTTATGAACTATTTTATCAATGTAATATACTTTTGGTTGAAAGAATACAGAGATATATTATGAAAAAAATACGTAAAAATAATACTGCTGGAAGACTAGTTCTCTTTGAAAATAATGAAGGGTATCTTAAGCCTGGTTTTTTAATTAATTTTAATGTTTATAAAAATATTTTTTTGGTTTTATTTCCCAATGTAAAACTTTCTGAAACTGAGAAGCAAAAAAATATTCGATTTAGTAAAATTCCTTTTATTCCTGAATTACAAGATACATTATTTCCTAGATGGGGTTATGAAATTAATGGTTTTAATTCATGTAAGGTTACTCCTGATAAACTAAGATTCATGTCATGTAATTTTTGTTCTCTACCTATAAAAAAAATTTCCACTTATAATTTCAAAGAATTACGTCTCTTGGAATTGGAAACAAAAAAGATTCTTAATGATTTTTCTGTTTGGGAAGAAGTTCCTTCAGTTGGTGTTGGTAGTATTAGAGACAGTCTTGATTATTTTAGAAAAAAAATAGCCAAAGAATTGAAAAAGGAATTCAGAAAATTTCCGAGTATTGTAGAACGTGAAAGCTTTTTAAGAAATTTCAAACTACTTGACGAAGAATTTAATCGATTACTAATTTAGCTTTACTTTGTAATTTTTTTTCTCTGAGATATGTTATTTCATTTTCACTTTATTAGAGAGTATTTTCTCTTAGTATGTTGAAAGATTTGAATAAATGAAATTTTTCAAAAACAAAAACACAAAGTCCTGAAAGCCCTTAAAGCCGTTTAGTGTTTGGCTCTAGGTGCAGCCACACACATAGAACTGGGCTTTCTTGCTTTCTGCAAAATTTGTACATAAATTTCTGTTTTAGGCAACTTTAAAATTATTATAATTATTTTCTAAGATTTGAACTTTCAGAATGGGAAACAATTAAATCTTGTTATTTTCCGAATAATTCTTGGTCATTGATTTCCTTTATAAAACTTATCTTTGTTTCTATACTTTTGTAAACTAAATCATATAAATCTTCTTTTGAAACTATGATTATAGTTAGAAGAGTTTTCTTTATATAAAAGAGCTACATCTTTACTTATATTTTTTCTATTCAATTGCTAAAGTTTTTTTTTTTTTTCTGAAACTGGGCAAAAATTAAACATTTATCATGACTTATCAATCAAAATTCCAAAGAAAACAGTTTTTATTGAAGAAACAGTACCTTGATAAATTCTATAATCTCGAAAAAGCAAAAAGATCATATGACAATCATAATGATATTGATGAGATTCAAAAATCTTTTGTTGAACTTCTTCAATCAAAACCTCAGGATACACAAATTCTTTTAAAAAAATTAAGCTCTAAATTAATCAATAATAAAACTGAAAAAGAAAAAAAAAAATAAAAGAAAATTGCATTACAAACGAGTATCCTTCCTTAAGATTGCTAAGAGAAGAGTTATTAATTGAAGAATTATTTCTGCTTAATGATTCTGAGTATGTGTCTATGATTTTAAATTTTTATAAACCTTTAGGTGAGCTTGTTTACAAATATTTTAATAGTGTTTTAAATTGTATTTGATGGAAATTAACTTAGGTTTAGCATTAAAAGAAGTTTCATTCTATCAAATTTTATATGAAAATATTTTGTTTCATTTGGGAGAATATTATAATTTTGAATATTTTCTCAATGGGGAAAAGAAGAAAAGTAATGAAGAATATAAAAAAGAAATTATTATAATTTCTAAAGTTTATATTGGATCATTAATTCTTCAAGATAATAATAGTTTGTTTCAATGGATTGATCAGATAGTGAAGTTTGAATTGAAAAATATGAAAATTGATCAAAATTTATCAAATATTAGCTCAATTGAAGAATTGGTAAGAATTTTTGAAACCGAATATAGTATAGAATATGGAAAAAAAAACAATAAAAAAGAAGCTGACAATAAAATTGAAAAGAAAAATAATGAATTTGTAAGAATAAATGATGTTAACTTAATTCCCCAATTTGAATTTGAAGAATGTTTTACCCCATCAACTTTCAACACAGAGAATGCTCAAGAAGTTTCAAGATATATAAATGGAACTTTATCAATATATAATCAAGTAATTTTTGAATATAAAGATAAAACTAGAGAATTAGTTAAAGAAAAATTAATTGAGAATACAAAGAAGAATTCTTTAATTATTTTAGAAAAACTTGAAAAATATTTTCTAAAATTATCTATTAATTATACTTCTTTAATTGATCTGGATTCAATGAAGATTAAATTTTCATCAATTTCTAATAAAAATAAATCAATAAAGTCATTGAAAAAACTGATTGGTGATGAATATGGAATTGAGTTTAGGAAATGGACTAATTCTTCAGATTCAGAATATCCTTATTCTGTTTTATGTTTTAAATTTCCAAAAAAACAACAGCAAAAAAATGAAAAAGAGAGTGAAAATATTGAAGAATATTTAAGTATTGGAATAGGTTGGAATTTTTCAGATGCTTGCGAGAGAAGTTCTATACTTGCTTTAGAATTATTAAAATTTAAAAATGAGAAGAAAAATGAATTTAGACTTAGGTCTAGAAACTTCAATGGGTTGAAAGAGAAAAAAACTTACTATTCACTTTCAGAAGAAAAAAAGAAGCTAAAAATGATTGAAGCAAAAATCAATTCCATAGTTGAGAAAGAAAAAGATTACGAGGATAAGGAAGAAGAAAAAGAAGAGAATAAAAGTAAATTTCCAATAAAGTTAATGTGTCAAATTTATGGAAAGTTTTTGAGATATGATTATTTGACATTAAAGATAATTAAAGAAATGATAGATAAAAAGAGCCTTTCAAAGGATATTTCAATTGGTAAATTAATTATTTTTCGTAATAATAAAGGGTTATTAAGACCTGGATTTATTATTAGAAATTTAGAAAATAAAAATGTTATTAAAATTCTTGCACCAAATATTGTTATTTCAGAAGATGAAAAAGAAAAAGATATTATTAGTAAAATACTTCCATTTTTGTGTGAATTTAGAAATAAAATTTATCCTAAATGGAATTTCAATAGTGGATTTAAAATTTTTTCTATTCCTTCTAAAAATCTTCAATATATTACTGATTATTTTTGTGAATTTTCAATAAAAAAAGTTTTAGAATGTACAATTGAAGAGATTCAAAACTTTGAAAAGGAATTTAAAGAGATTTTGAAAAATTCAATAGTATGGAAAGAATCTTCAAAAATTAAATTTTCTTGTATTTTACAGAAAACTAGGGACAAAAGAACTGTAATTTTTAAAGAATTAATAGATAACAAAGAAGTTTTTGAGATTATCTGCGATGAAGATTTTTCGCAGAACTTCAAACAAATTGACAATCTAATTATGTGAAGATGCTTTTCTGACTTATTGTTGATTGACTGACTTTAAACCATTTTCTGCTACCACAGACAAAAAGAAAATACTAAAGTACATAATACATAATACTAAAGTACATAATACATAATATACTGTATAATACATAGCATTTATTAAATACAGTATATTTCTTCTGTTGTACAAAGCGAACATGCAACGCAAATAGTAACGCAACAGTAACGCAGCACGCATTTTATAAGTATTGTGGCGTATAATGAGGATTCTTTGGCGTTGCTGGACCCGTGGGCAAAATATCCTTTTGATTATTTTTGGAACATTCCCAAAATCATTTCCTGGCCCACGGAAGTAAAAAAAAACCAGCCCGGATGTAGTTAAGGCGCCGTCCCTGCGGCTGCTGGTAGCTGCGCAGCAGAAAGGGTCCTATCAAGCAACCGGCGGCCACTACTATTGGCTGAACAACTCCCCGCGGAGTCTGGGATTTGTTTGGAACACCTTGCTGGGAGCACACTAAGCTCGTACCGCTTTTCGTATGGATCGTACCGTTCTAGACTTTGCTGCAAGCTCTGCGGAAGAAGGCATCGGGTGTGTTTGGCCCGTCCCGTCAGCCGTGTGATTATCATCAGCCCCTGCTCTGATTCGCCAGGTGTTTGTGGTTTTACACGTGTCTCAGCACCAATTTGTGGACAAGTAAACAGATATTGGCTGTTTTCCTAAAATATAAATATTTAAGTCACATGCTACCATTTTTTATTTGGAATATTTATCAGCGCTGCAACAGAAACAGTTCTGTGTTTGCGACTGCTTTTCTCATGAATTCTATTTCGGGCTCAATTTTTCCATGCAAAAGTGGAAAGGCTGAGGATATTTTTCTTGGAAAGAACAACAACAAAAAAGAAAACCAAACCAAAAACAGAAATCAGAACTGAAAATATAATTCAAAAACAGAAAATATTCCAAGAACAGGACCAAAATTTGGCATTTTATTCTAAAAGAAATGTATTTTTCTCACAGTTTACCAATTTAAGTTCAATCATGAATATTAATATGAATATGAATGGAAATCTTCAATTTTCATTTCTCATTTCTTATTTCCTTCCAAGGAATATATCAATATATTAATCACAATAATATATCGAATAACAAATAACAACGAGACAACCATTGAAGAATTAAGTACAAACAAGTATCCTCAATTCCAGGTTCTCAATCTGGGAATGTTATTTATTTTAACAAAATTTCTTGGTTGTTTTTTTTGATTTTTTTTTCTCTTTCTCAAATTTCAATCTCAAATCTCAAATCTCTTTTTAACTTCTCTGTTTAAAAGTATGCCTTTATCTAATTATTTTATCATTTATTTTATTATTTATTTTATTATTTATTAAATAAATATTTTTTAATTCATTTTCTCAATTCATTTCTTCAATTCAATTTACGTATCAATATATTTATTCTCTTATCAATATAATCTTTTTGTTTTTTTTGTGATCGAAATAATTCATATAAAAACTAAATTAATTTCATAATATTTCTTTCAATCATTTCCATAATTTATTATATATCTATTATATAACTATTATATATTATATATTCTTATCAACTTCATTTCATATACATCACCATTCTCATATAAACTTTTGATATATTGATATATTAATATATTAATATATTAAATATATTGAATATAATAAATATTCTATATCTATTTATATGAAAATAATTTTGAAATTATTTCAAAATGTCAACCTCAATAGAATTTATAGATATTAAAAAAGCAAATGAAATAGCCACAGGAACTATTAATTTATCAAATACAAATTCAAATACAAATTCAAATATAAATAGAAATATAATTGAAAATACAAATACAAATCCAAATCCAAATACAGACACAGAAGTAAATATAAAAACAAAAATATCTCAAAAAATACCTCCACCAAGAACATCATTAGTTGAATTATTAAAAAAAGATAAATTAGAGAAATTAAAATATTTAAATAAAAAACATATATCTGAAGAACCAATAACTTTTAAAAATTTCATTTATCATTTTAATTGGATTAATATCATTGTTACAATAATTTTACCATTTATTTCATTTTTAAGCTTTTTTATATTAAAAAAAATTTATTTAAATACAATAATTTTATCAATAACTTTATATATATTAAGTGGAATTTCAATAACTGCAGGATATCATAGATTATGGGCTCATAAATCTTATAATTGTCATTATTCTTTAAGATTATTTTATGCATTTTTTGGTGCAGGTGCTGTACAAGGTTCAATAAAATGGTGGTCACATCATCATAGAATTCATCATAGATTTACAGATACAAAAAAAGATCCATATAATGCAAGAAATGGATTTTGGTATTCTCATATGGGATGGTTCTTAACATATTCAAATCCAAAATATAAAGTAAGAATTGATATTAATGATTTAAATAATGATTGGATTGTTAGATTTCAACATAGACATTTTTTAAAAATTATGTTTTTAAGTTCAGTTCTTTTACCATGTTTAATCTCAGGTTTTTTTTGGAATGATTATATTGGAGGATTTTTAATTGCAGGAATTTTTAAAACATTTTTTATACAACAATGTACATTTTGTGTTAATTCATTAGCTCATTGGATCGGAGTTCAACCATTTGATGATAGAAGAACACCAAGAGATCATTTTTTAACAGCATTAGTTACATTTGGAGAAGGTTATCATAATTTTCATCATGAATTTCCTTCAGATTATAGAAATGCATTAAAATGGTATCAATATGATCCAACAAAATGTTTTATATATTTAACATATAAAATTGGATTATCAAAAGATTTAAAAAAATGTTCAGAAAATATTATTAAACAAGGATTATATCAACAAAATTTAAAAAAATTAAATGAAGTTAAATTAAATTTAAATTGGGGTAAAGATATAAATGAATTACCAATTTGGTCAATTGAATATTTTTTTGAAAATTGTAAAATAAATAAAAATAAAAATGATGATAAAAATTCTTTAAAATTAATTATAATTTCAAATATAATATATGATATTTCATTATTTATTAATGAACATCCAGGTGGTAAAGTATTATTAACTAATTTAGTTGGTAAAGATGCAACTAATGGATTTTTTGGAGATATTTATCAACATTCTAATGCAGCTAATAATTTATTAGCAACAATGAGAATTGCAAGACTTGAAACTGAAAAGAAAATACAGTGAAGTGAAGTGAAGTGAAATGAAAATAAATTAAATTAAACCAAATCAAATCAAATTCAATTTGATTAATAGTGATTAAAAAAAGTTTAAGTAAAATGAAAAAAAAAGTGAATATCAAAATTGATGAAATTTTAACGTTTTTTAGGGTAAATTCAATTCTTCTTCCATGGATTTTTGCAGACCTAGTCTTACCTTTCAATTCTTTTCCTTTGTGATCAGTATTATATTCTTAGTCTTTGTTATTCAATCTTCACTAGGAAGTTAATCTTATTCAGTATTATATTATATTATATTCATTGCAAAGTCGACTCTGTTAACCAACTGTAGTTAACCAATTGTAGCTAACGTAGAAGATGAGTTTTGTGGTAGCAAATTTAAGATTCGGGACATTTTCCACTGTCTTGAGGCGCGTCCTATATATTTTATATTTGGGACACCAAACACATTTGAAACCCACAAAACTGGCCGCGGCTCCCTTTCTAAACAGGAATCCGGATAAGGTCTACCGTTTCTTCTCAATTGTTTTTGGTGGGGGCAAAACATAATGCTCAAGGAAAAGTCCGGAAAGACGTCTGATTGGCCAGCATTGTTTTTCTCCTATGCAAAACTCATAAAGTGCATTCAGATGCAGCCTCAATTGACGCTCCTGCAGGGGTTCTCCTACTGACATCACATGTCTCAGAGAAATCCAAAAAATCCGCTATAATACGCCACAAACTAGCAACTTCCGGCTATTTCCACCGTCACGGGTCTGCATGTGGAATGCACTCGCTGGAGCCACTGCTCGATCCGGTGCTGAGTCTCGTGGCTGGTCCCGTGCTGGTCCCGTGCCCCGCGAGCTTGCTGAGTCTGGCAGCGTTTGTCTCTCGGTGTCTCTCGAGACTAGCTAACAGAAAGTCTCACGAGTCTCAAGACCTTCACTTAAACTGAGGAAGAGTCTCAAGACAATTTTATACAAAAAAACATTCAATAAATTCTACTCAATTCTAAATCAAATCAATCCACCTTTTTTTTTTTTTTTCTATTAATCAATTTTCAAAGAATCCAAACATTTAGAAGATTTTATTTTAAAAATATAAAAAAATTACTTCTATTATTTATTCAATTTATTCCTAGTCTGACTGGTTACTTGATTTGATACTCCTCTTTAAATTTTATCTAAATTCAATCATTTTAAAATTTTATTTCGCTTTAACGCAAATCAACATTATATTATATCATATTATATTATTCTATATATTTAAAATAATTTTTCATTATTGTATTCTATTTCTTATTAAATCCATTTTTTCATTCATATCATTTATATCATTTATATCATTATCCAAATTATTATTAAAGAAATGTTAATTAATATATAAAAATTATTGAAAACTTTTTAATAATATAATCAACTAATATTATAATAAAATTATATTATAATTTATAATCATACTACAATATAACATTTTCATAAATTCGTTTATTCACACAGTCAATATAATCAATTTAATTAAAAATGGTAATACCTGATAATTCTTCTCAAAATTCATATAATTCATTCGCTTCCAATCAATCAAATAACATAAATACTTCAAGTAATGTAAATAATTCAACAATCTTAAATGATTTCAATTTAATCAAACTATGTTATAAATACATTAATGATAATAATATTGATGCTTTAGCTTTAATTGCAAGACAAAAAGGTTTACCTCCCTTTTTAAGATTTAAAATTTGGCCTTTATTATTAAAAAATCATCCTTTTGTTAAAGATCCTTATATTAATCCAAATTATCATGATACTGAAGATGAAGAAGAAGACGACGACGATGATGATGATGATGACGACGATGACGATGATGATGAAGAAAACGACAATAACAATAACAACGAAAATAACCGAAAAAATATCCAAAATGATAATAAAAAAGATAAAGATAAAGATAATTATATAATTCCAATTGACAAAATTAAATCAGATCTATTAAAATATCAAAGAAAAAATTTATTTTTAAATAATCATAATAACAACAATAATACTTCCAGTAATAATACCAATAATAACTCATATTCTAATTTATCTTCAACTATAGAAATCAAATTTTTTAAAATCTTAGAATATTCAATAATTAAATTCTTAAAAAAATGGGGTAGAATATTCAAATATGAATCTGGTTTATCTTGGTTAGCTTTATCTTTAGCTGAATGGATTTCTCCATTTACATCTAGTAATACTACAAATTTAACATCTAATAGTAATTATGTTTTATTAGGTAAAGATATAAATTTAAAAAATTTTCAAAAATATATACCTTTAAATTTAAAATCCACTTATATTCCTAATTTTTTTCAATTAAATAATCAAAATATTATAAATAATCAATCTAATATTATAAATAATCAAAATTATAAATTTAATGATAAAATTAATGATAAATTATCAAATAATTCTTTAAACTCTTTATCAAATTCAAGTTATTTAACTAATAATTCATTAAATTCAAATATATCTTATTCAACTTCTACATCCACTTCTGCCTCAACTTCTTCTTCATCTTCCTCATCAAATTCAAACTCAAATTCATCTTCAAATTCAAATATAAGTTCTAATTCAAATTTAAATAATCTATTCTTTAATGATCCAAATTTAAATGAAAATAGTTGTTTAATAAATTCATTCAATGAATTCAATTCTTATTTTCCAAACTTCTTAGATAATTTCTCAAATGATATTAAAGATATTTCTTACTATTATAATGAATTTCAACAATTAAATAATTCTATTTTCAATGTAAATAATATTAATAATAATAATAATAATAATAATATTGAAAATAATGATAAACAAAAACAAAAAAAACAATTATCATTCTCCGAAATTTATGAAAGATTAGTTTTAGTTGTTTTACATTCTCCTCCACCCGAGGATGAAGATGAAGAAGAAGAAGATGATGATGAAGAAGATGAATATGATGATGAGGAAGAAGATGAAAATGATAATGAATATGATCATACAATTAATGAAGATACAAATAATAAATCTAAAATTGAAATTAAAATAGATAATGAAAATCAGTCTAAAAAAATCAATTCAAATAATTTACAAAAAACTGAAACTAATAAAACAACTGAATTTATAAATTCAATCACAACTTTACCAATAAAAGGTGGTTCGATTGATGATAGAATTTCTTTTTTTCTTTATTTAACTAGTCATATGTTACCAGAATTAACAAATTATTTAAAAGAAGAAAATATATTCTATAATAATAGTTCTGGTAATACAAATAATGAATGGTTATTATATTGGTTAAAATGGTCAGGTTCAAAAGTTTTTAATAAATTTGATAGAGGTAGAATTTGGGATATTTTATTATCTTGGAGACCTGAATCTTTTTATTCTTCATATGCTTCACATTCTTCATTCTCTTCAAGATCTTCATCTTCTGATAATTCTAACTTCAATTTAACTAATAATCTAACAAAAATTAGAACTTCTTCTTCTATTAATTCCAGTTCTTCTTCTAAGCTATCAAATTCTTCTGATTCTTTATTGTCAAGTGATAGTAAAAATCCAAATCCAAATCAAAATTCAACAAAAATAGAAAATTCAAATCCTTTCATAGATTTCATAAATGATGAAGAATTATTAAAATCCTTAGGCCCTAATAATTTTTGGTGGAATTCATTAGCTCCAGAAGAAGAATTGAATAATGAAATACAGAGTAATAATTATTCCAACAATAAAGATAATTTTACTGATAATACAAACTTTAATGGAAATAATCAAATTAATTACAATTCTGGCCATAGAAATTCAATAACAACATTATTATCTAATTTATCTTTAAAGTCATCATCTAACAATAATTTTCATACCCAAATTAACAATACTCATAAATCAAAAACCAATCAGACAAATTCTGCTACTATTCATACAAAAATTGATAATTCAATAAAAGATCTGGCTTCAAAAAATTTAAGTAATTCAACTTTGACTTCTTCAAAGATTCATTACGATATTCCATTTTCTCAGATTGATCCTCATGCTGAAATCATTTTTATTTGTTTGTCAATGCTAAAATCAAAAGAAAATGTTTTGTTAGAATTAGAAGAATCTGAAATTAAAGAATATTTGAATTACACATCTCCATTTTCAAGTAAAAGAGTAAAGCATAAAGTTAAATCCACACGTAGTAATCCGTTATATACTAATGGTTTTCTCAACAGTGAAGAAGATTTAATTATAGGTACAAAGAAATACTGTAAACCTGTGTCCAAATTTACTCCTTTCCCAATGAATATAATTGATAAAAATTTCACTGATATTGAAGATATAATAAGCGATGCTGGTGAATTATGGAGAACGTGGTTGTTATCTGAATTGAATCAGGAGAATTTATGATTTTTTATTTTTTGAAATATCTCAATTTAGAATTTTTTCAAAAGATAACTCTTTTTTTAGAGTGCTTTCTAAACTTTTTTTTTTTCACTTGCAAAACTATTTTATAATAGTTTTAATCATGACTGTTAAGAATTTTTTTTATTTTATATGTACTGATGGAGGTTCAAAAATTTCTCTTTTCTATTCAACTTTTTTTTAATTTTTTTTTCCAAATAAATATTTTGATGTTTTGTAATTACTTCTTTTATTGAAAGAAATCATTACTAATTAAATTTATTATAATACAAATATTATTTTGCGTAAAAGAATGCTATATGAGAAACGAAAAATACAATCTAAAAGAGAGTTCAATTCAGTTAAAGCCTCCCTTTTTCTTTTTACGTCTTTTTTTAGATCCTCCAAAGGGACCTCTTTCTATTTGGGAAGCAGCAAATTTTTGTGATGCTTGAGAACTTTTATTGAACATTTGCGATGATCCAAAATCCATATCTCGACCTTGAGTAAAAGAGAACTGAGAATTGATTGTAGGGACATTAAAATCAAAACTAGGCGGAATCTGCTGGGATACAGAAATTGTGGGTAATGAATCGGCCATAAAACTTGGTTGTGAAAATGATGCATATTTGTTGTTTAAGTTATTTGAAAGTTTTTCTATTTCATTTTCTTGATCAGAATCATCGTCCCATAAATCTAAGACTGAGCGTAATTTGGAAGATATATTTAAGCTGTCAGCTTTATCTTTACATATAACAGAATAATCCTTTTCAACTTCATCAGCTGGCCTATTATATAACATTATTTCAGACTTGTCTCTACTCTTAATGACAACCATAGAAAGACCAATATTAATTGCAATTTGTTTGAAAAATGTATCATAGTAAGAAAAAAATTTTGAAAGCTTTTTGAACCTCCACAATTCACACAAATGATTATAAATTGCCAAAATAGATGGCTTTTTCAGATTTTCTGAAAAATCGAATTTAAATATACTAGAATTTCGGGAAATGTTGTTCACAACAATGAAATAATCTTCTTCTTCTAAAAGATAGTCAATAAGATTATCGAGTTTTGTATCAATTAGATCAAAATCTTCAATAAAAGTAGCCACATCGATTTCTTTACTTAAAATTTCAAGGAGAGAGTAAGAACAAGATTTATAAGTATCTTGAATATCATCTGGATCTTGTTGAGTTTCCAAAAAAGAACTTAAAACTTTTTGAGTAGCGTTAAAAGACACATCAAATGTTTCATTGAAAGATTGTTTTCTCGGTCTCAAAGGGGATGAAACTAATTTGTCTAATTCTAATGAAGTATCATTACAATTTTGTTCACTATTCACTTGACTTTTTTGAGAAGAATGAATCTGTTTATTTTCACTGAAGGCTTTGAGAATAATATTTTTTAATTGATTATCATTCAATTGTGTTAATCTGGAATTTTGCTTACAAATTGATTCACTAAAAAATTCAAAGTTGAATAACTTTTCGTAAAGCAAATTGTTTTTCCTTGAAAATAAAACTTTCAAAAAAGGAGTTAGTTTTTGACCATTAGCAACCAACATACGAATACTAGTATTACCTAAATCATAAGGTGAATTAACATGATCTTTAGAATATGAATCCTTTTCTGGCGAACTTGTTATATTTAGTTCATGAAAAGTAGAAAGAGCCTTTTTACTAGAATAATTCGATTCGGTATTAATCATTAAATCTTTATATTTTGATATTACATTATTTGGTTCTGTTGCGTATAAAGTTCTTGTAATTTCTAACTCGTTAGAAATTTGATAAAGAGCGAAGAATCTTTCATTTTGAGTGAATTCTGTTTTATTACTAGATTCATCGCTACTTTCTTCAAGATAGTCAGCATTATCAGAAAAAGCATAAGATGAAAATTCTGAAGATGAGTCTGAAGAAAACCCATTTTCTGAACTTTCGTTATCAGCATCTGAAATATTTTCACTTTCTTCTTCAGATACCAAACTTTTAGATAAATCACTGTCATTTTCATCCGAATCTGAAGCCTTTAAGTTGTTCCCTGAATTATCATCATTACTATTATTTATATTCTCTTCTTCTTTTGTTATTTTGTCTTCATTAACAACCTCCTGAATTTTTTTCAAATTACTGATTTTAGTTTCATTTATCTTTTTCAAAGTTTGATCTTTACTTATAGAATTTTCATCTTTATCATTATTTTCTATATCATTTTCAACGTCACTCTCAACATTATCACTATTTAAATCATTATTATCTAAATCTTGGTAATTACTTTTATAATGCTCAATATTGTGTGTATCAACATAAAATTCGTCATCTTTGTGAATTAAATTATTCAAGGCCAAGGAATTTAGTTCATTTTGAATACCAAACTCTGTATTGGTTTTAAATTTATAATTTTGGTCTTTTTCCAAAACGTATTCATTTGCTTCCAAATCTGAATCTAGAATAAAATCATTTGAGATTATTTTTGATTTTCTCGGTAGTCTTGGTCTTAAATTTTTATTCGAATATTTAACATAATTCATATCTACTTTTGAAAATTCAAATAATTGAATGTTTTGAGAAATAGAATTTAAATTTGAAATTATATAATATGGTTGATTAATCAATTGTATTAGTTCTTTTTTATTGTTAATATTTTCAGGTTCTTTTAGATCATTTGATAAATTATTATCATTGTTATTTAAATTGATTTTCTGGAATTGATAAATAAAATTTAAGTTATGACAATGAGAATAAACTAAAATTAGAAATTCATCAGAGTTGAAAGTGTTCGCAATTGAAAATTTCAAAGAAATATCTTCATAATCAAGAAAATGTTTCCAAGAAATTAATCTATTGAAAGAAGGTTTAAAATCGTTTTCTGAATCATTATTTGAAGAATTTTGATCTGAATTAGATTCATCATCCGAATCTGAACTAGAATTAGAATTAGAATTAGAATTAGAGGAAGTAGTATTATTTGATACTTTATCTGTTTTTTTTTTGTTTGAATTTTTTAAATTAATAGGATTATTATAATCATTGAATTTAACACAAATTAGTTCTTTTGAAGTTAATAAAAAAGCATAATTCGGATTTTTATCTGATATTTGGAAATCTCTTAATTCTGACCAATTTTTATTATTAAAAGATACTAATTCATTTAATTTAAAATCATAATATATTTTTTTTTTATTATTTATATTTCTAATTTCATTCAAATCAATCTGATAAATTAATGATCTTGTTAAAATTAATAATTGTAAAGAATTATTACCCCAATAGATTTTTTTGAAATTTGAAAGATTTGAAATTTTTGAATTACTTATAAAATCTATAGGTACATTATTTTTAACTAAGTTTAATTTAGATAAAGTTGAAAGATTAAAATCTTTAATGTTATAAATATTAAATTGTAAATTTGAATTCAAAGTTATAAATTGATTTTTTTTGAAAGGATTGAAATTAACATATGTATAAATCAAGTTTAAATTATTGAATCCTTTTGTATCAGATATTTTTAATTTATTAATTAATTGACATTTAATTGAATTTTTATATGGTATTAATAATATTTTGAATATATAAATTATTGAATCAGTTCTTATTAATAAATAACATTTAAGAGAACTATTAGATTCATTTGTATTTGAATTATTACTAAATTCAATTTGTTTGATTTTATTATTATTTAGATTAATTTGAATATTATTTGAAATTTGATTTGTATTATTTATGAATAATTTTGGTAAATTTAAATAAATTTTCTTATTTTTTAAATGTTTTGAATTATATTCTTTACCATTTTTATTTTGATTATCATTGTTAGAATTTGAAGGAATATTAATAATTGAATTTTTTTTATAAATTAATAAAGATAAATTCAAATGTGAATAATTAGAATTTGAAACATAAGCTAATAATTTGAATTGATTTTGTAATAAAATTGGATTATTTGGTGAAATTTTTTTTTGAAATAAAAAGTTTTTAGTAAAGTTTGAATAAATTTTAAAATCATAAGTTTTTAGTAGAGTTTCTATTGTTGGATCATATAAAAAATTTGAATTTAAATTATTTGATTCTTTATTAAAATTCTTAATTATATCTCTCGGTATAAAGTTGTAAGTGATATTATTATTGTTATTATAACTGTTGTTTAAAGAGTTTAAATTCAAACTAGAATTTGAATTGACTTTACTATTTGGAAACTCTTCATTATTTGTGAGATTACTTTGATTTATATTAGTTTGTGGAGAAATCAATCTTTTTAAAGAATAATTGATTTTGAATAAATTTAAATTATTTATAGAATCAGTAAATCTTGGCTTCAAAAAAGAAAAATCGGAAATATTTTTAGCCTTATTTCGATCATTATTCTGATCATTATTTTGAGATAAAGAATTGCTATTTAAGTAATAAGAATTTATATCAATTCCATAAGTTAACTGAACACCTTGATTTGATTTTGATGGCCACATTAAAATGGAAATTAGATCACCTAATTTTATAGAAGCTATAAACGAGTTTCATTCAATATAAATCGACTTTAAGAGCTGAAAAACAGTAGCAAAGCCTAATTTGAATCTTAGGTATAGTTTATTTGAATGATCTAAGAGATTATTACTATTTATTTGGATAATTAGGGGATAGTTTCAGAAAGTTTTCATTAATATTCATTAAAATAATATAACTTTACATCTTAAACAAAACCACTGAGCTTTTGACATAAATTTATTTCAAATCAGAAACAGCAATACTTTTTGGTTTGAATTACGACCATATCATGTGATTACCGGAAATATAAATGTTTTCTATTGCCGTATTTGGATTTGATTGAATTTAGATTTATTCAAATGCAAATTTAGAAATTTGAGCTGATTTGAAAGACATGAAAGCTTTGAATTTTATTTCGAAGAACTCATGTAAAACCCCAAAGCTATTGAATTGAAGAAAGAGTTTTTACTTGAATTACTGATCTTACGATATTATGGCACCTGGTCTTGGATTGTACAGTCAGATAAAGACTGACAAATCATTTAATGAGCTTACTCCTGAGGAACAGGGAGAGGCAATAGCTAATTCTGTCATCGGTTTTACACAATCATGTCCAGGTAAATTTGTATTTGCAGGTGTATCTGGTTTTTTTCTAGGTGGTTTCTTTGGATTATTTATGGCTTCTATGGCTTATGATGTGCCCGGTGGAGGAATAGGAGGAGGAGTTTCTCCTGGTATGAAATATGCTGATTTACCTTTCAAACAACAAATGAAGATTCAGTTTTCTGATATGGGTAAAAAAATGTACTCATCTGCTAAAAATTTTGGTTACATAGGTGCAATTTATTCTGGGGTTGAATGTTGTATTGAGAGTCTAAGAGCAAAGAATGATATATGGAATGGAGTTGGTGCTGGTTGTGTTACTGGTGGTGGACTTGCTATGAAAACTGGTCCAACTAATGCATTGGTTGGTTGTGCTGGGTTTGCTGCTTTTGGTGCTGCAATTGATTTATATATGCGAAAGGATTATGCATTACCTCCTGCTAATGATTATGATGAATAATTTAAAAAAAATTAAAAAAAAACAAAAAAAAAGAATCAAAAAAATAACAAATGTAATAAAATTTATTCTAAATGTACTCTACATTCTTGTAAATAATTTAATGGAGGATTTGAATTTTAATAGCCTATTATTATATTGATACTAATATACAAATATTTGAGAAAAAAAAATAGAACAGTCCTTAGAATTTTAGCAAATTAAAATATACAATAAATTAACAACTTTTAATAAAAAAAAACAAAGCAAATAAGATAAAAAAAAAAATCATAATAAATACAACATAGCAAATAAGAAAATTTAAAGAAACTAATAAAGAAATTTAAAAAGAAACTTAAAATAGAAGAAAATAAAAAAAAATCTATAGTCAAATGATAAATTGTAAAGTAAGAGAAAAAAAATTAAAAATAAAAAAAGTCATCATCATCCTCCTCTTCCTCTAACAATTTTTTATAATAATTGAAATCTTTGTCATAATTAAATATCAATGAATATAAATAATTCACTAAAAGTCCAATCAAGATAAATAATATTATTTTATTATTAATTAGAAATGAGTAAATATATCCTAATAAAATCATAAACTTTTCAGAAACTTTTTTGAAATTTAAACTAAAACTTCTATCAAGTATTTTCTTGTTTTTGAAATTTTTAGTGTTTTTGATATTTTTAATATTTTTTTCATTTTTTTCATTTTTTTCAATTATTTTCTCATCTTTCGTTTTATCTTTACTAGTTTCTATAGTATCACTATATGATATATCATACGTTGAATCACCTCCGATTCTAGTTGATTGTAATTGGGAATTTGAATTTAAATCTAAGTCTATTTCAGAGTTTGATTTAAAATCAACTGAGTTGATAAAATTGGTGAAATTAATGAGATCTTCTGAGTTATTATGATTTGAATCACTCAAAATATTATTATTGAAATTATTACTATTATTATCAAGAATATTATTATTATTACTTTCAATAGTACCTTTCTTTTTGGTATTTTCAATGTCATTTTCAACTTTACTATTTGATTTCTTGTCATTTTTTTTATCAAAATTTTTTTCTGTTTGATTTATAATGTCTTTTAAAAATTTCTTCAAATAAATCAATTCAGTTTCACTTAAGGTCTCCGTCTTAGAAAATTTAGTTTGAGTTTTACCATTATCAACATTATCAGTATTTTCATTAATTTTGGTTTCTGTTTGGTGTTGATTCTTAGTTAAAGAATTCTTGATTGATGATGCTTTATTCAAAGAATTGTTAATTAGAGATTGATTTGTATTTGAAGAATTAGCAAAGGAATCATTTGAAAGATCATTTTTATTATACAATTGATGATTACTTTGATTAATTATATCTTGAATAACTTCAGAATCATCGAGGCTATGATCTTCAATATCAGTTTCTTCGATAAAGTTATTTCTATTACTATCATTATTCTCATTATTTTTTTTATTATAATGGTTTGTATTTTGATTGATGGTATCTTTCAATTGTTGAAAAATATCATGAATTTGAAATTGTAAATCATTCCGTATATCATTTTGAATGTCGTTTTTGATTTCCAGTTTAATATCATTTGTGATTTCATTTTTCAAATTATTCAAGCTAATATTTTTTTGTTTTTCGGATTTCACTTTTTGATCATTAGTGATACTTTTATTATTATTAGTATTTTTATAAATATCATTATTGATAATTTTTTTTTTTAAATTTTGATTAATATAATTTTGTTGAATAGATTTTTTATTGAATTCAATTTTTTTATTCATAATTGATTCTCTTGATAAAGGTCGAGTATTTTTACTATTAATGTTATTATGATTATAATTATTATTATTAGTGTTATCACTTTGATTATTTAAATGATAGTCAAGAACGTTGTTAACATTTTTATTACTAGCACTATTTTTATTTGAATGCTGATTAATCGAGGCTTTGGAGGGTTTAGTATAATTATTTGAAAGTTTATTGAAAAGAGTTGAGTTTGAATTATATCTGTTATTCAAAAAATTAACTAATGAATCTTTATCGAATAAAATCTTTTTTTCTTTATCTATGTTACTGATGTAATTACTTTTGTTAGTTTTTTCATTAGTATTGTATATTTGATTATTTTCATTTGTGATAGGAATGTTTGCTTCAATTTTATTACGAGTAGGTTGAAGTGAATTGACTGTGGTAAAATTATTGATTTTAACTTTTTTAGGTAAATTAAATGGATGAGTATTTAATTTTTTTTCATTGACTTTTTTATGAATATCATGGGAATATAAATTATTAGCATTGGCATTGATATTACTATTACTATTTTTATCATTATTATTAATACTGTTATTATTATTTGGCTTGGATGTGTTATAAAGCAAAGGTAAAGGATCACCTAAAATAGTTGAAATTTTGTCATTATTCAATTTTATTTTACTAATTTTATTGAAATTGTTCAATTTTATATTTTTTTTTGAATTAAGTGTTTGATTAGTTTTTTCACCTGTCGATATATTATTTCTCGATGGTTTTAATTGATATTTATGGATATTCATTATGTTATTCAAAGACGTTTTTAGATCATCGTATCTTTTTGAATCTGGAATAGTATTTTCAATATTATTATCATTTTTTTTTAACTTTATATTATTATTATTATTTATAAACTTATTATTATGATTATTATTTTTAATATTATTACTATTGTGATAATTCATTCATAACATTGATATTTAAATTTCTTTTTATACTTATTATTATAGTTTTTAATATTGTTATAAAGATGAATTATTGCCCACTTCCTTATTTACTTATATGATGTATATTAAATATTTTCTGATTTTATTTCTTAATATTGATATATTTGATATATTTTGTTGTTTATATTTTGATTAATTTGGATGAAATATAAATATAAATAAAACTAATTGACAAATAATAGAGAATTGCGTCTTTACGTTTGGATTTCAGAGATTTTCGTGTCACGATCCCCAATCGTGGTTTTGCTGGATGTACATTGTACATCCAGTAACATATAAATGCATATGTTTTTTGGCCGGAATTCATAAGCCGGAATTTCCCAAAAAAGGAATTAAATTCAAAAAACGGAAATAGTTTAAATTCAAAATAATATGTAAACAATATGCAGTAAATAAAACCTAAGGTACTTTTATGCTTCTTTACATTTAATGATTACCCCTACAATTTAAACCTTGAACTTTATTTTTAATGGAAGCAGTTAAATTTCACTTAAATTTTTAGTTTGTAAATAGTTTGGTTTGGAAAAGAAAGAAGTTTAAGTAAATGAAGACTGTATTATAGAAACAAAACCTTGTTGATATAATCGTTCTTAAATTGAAAAGAATAAAACAAGAAATAGGTAATTCGAAGTGTGTTGAAAAAATTAAAATAATTCCATGCTCCAATTGATCAAAGTTTTTTTGATTTCAATCTTCTTTCAAAAATATTTTGTTTGGAAACAATACTCTGAAATAAAAGATAATGAAATTTTTTATTGCAAATGAGAGAATAATTATTTATTGAGATTAGTATAAATTTAAATATAATTTATAAAAAATTGAGAGGTATATTAGGAAAATTAATAGAATTAGTAAGAACATTATAAGAAGTAAGAACAATAAAGGAGAAATTAATTCTAAAATTATATTCATTGTATTTAGATTAATAAAAGAATTATTGAAGAAAGCGATAAGATTTAGGAACATTTAATAGATTGATATGATTATTTAAATGATGTTGATTTAAGTTAACTAAAATTTTATTTTCATGATCATCATTATTATCAATTGAAGAATCATAATCAGAATGATCTAATTCATGTTCATGATGTAATAATTCATGTTCAATATCTTCTTTATGTTGAATATTTACATCAGGATCATCATTTGAATGATATTGATTCCAATGATGAACTTCATATTCATATTCAAAATCTTCATAATGATGACCGGGACCTAAACCAAAATCAGGTAAATTATTATCATTACCATTTGAATCTTTATTTGAGAAAAAATTCATCCATTCATTTAAAGAAATTTTTTTATCATCATTTAAATCCATCATTTTTAAAATTGTATCAAGTACTTGTTTTTTATTTTCATTTAAAATACTTTCTGAATTATCATGAGCACCCATACCATCACCTTTACCAACAACTTTATCTCTTTTTAAACCATAAAGATTTAAAATATCTGACATTAATAAAAAATCTTTATTTTCAGTTGTATGTAGATGAAAAAAACTTTCTGGATCAAAATTATCTATATTATGTTCTTGAATCATATGCCATTCTTGCCAAGATAAATCTTGTGGACATTTTTCAAATAATATTGTTGAAGCCTTTGTTGGATCATCAGTTATATCAGCTTCATGATCTGGATTTCCATCTTCATTACCATCGGCATTGATTTTGAATAAAAAAATATTAAGATGAAGAAGTAAAGATAGTATGAAGGTATTCCAATTCATTGTTCCTATTAATTATAAAATATACTACTCAATTGAACAACTAACTAAAGATGATTTACTAATTGATTGGCTAATTGATTAATTGATTAAATGATTAGTTGATTGTTGATTAATTCATATTTCGTTGGAATAGATTACAATACTGAAATAAAATATTTGCTTAAGAAACAGAACAGCAATCCAACCGTTTTCTTGCCCCCTTGCGCAGTAACGTTACCGTGCAATTGGAGAAATAAAGCCCTAAATGTGGTAGAGCCCTGCTTTACAGAGCCCTAATGTATACACATAATTAAACGTGAATATGCATAATGTGTACATACAGAATTGTGCACTCAGAGCAAACATTGCACAGCAACACGCAGCTCAAGTTAAAAATAGTCTGAAACCAGTGTGGTGGGACTTTTATCCAAGACGGTTTTACTTTTTGCCACCGTGCCACCAAGGATTTAAATATCCAATTGTATCTGAATCCGGATCAGGTAGCACGGATATCCATTTTTTGCGGTTCTGCGGGTTTGCTTCATCTTCCTACATCAGCAGATGTCACATGCAGTAATTTATAGGTTCTGTTTTAAAGGGTCTATTTCATGTGCTGTTGCTACATAAAGCTAAACAAATACTATTATCTTGCCTCCAATTTGTTCCTCATTGTCCCATTCTCTTTTAAGTCTTCACCTGATGCCCTGCCGCCAGATCGCTGTGTTTATTATTCTTTTGCTGAATCTGAGTATGGTATTCCAAATGTATACAACTCAACTTAACTCCAGCTCTTCAACATTAAAATTTTTTTGTTTCATTTAAATTTAATATATTAATTTTGATTTATTTAATTCAATTCAATTGAGTTAAAGTTGATTTAATTTAATTTAATTTAATTTAATTTAATTTAATTTAGTTTAATCTAATTTTTTTTTCCAATTTAATTTATTTTAGCCATAATCATAACCATTTATCTAGATTATTTCAACAAATTTCTGAATCTAATAAATTATAAATAATTATTTTCTTGAATCATCGGTATATATTATTCATTTAATTATATATCATTTCCTATTATTTCATATCATAATCTAATTTAATAATCTAACATAATATCAAAATAAATTCTTTAAAAAATGGATATCTCTCAAGTTTTAGAAAATGCAATCTTAAGTTCAGATACTGATAAACGTAAAGAGGCTGAATTTCAATTAGATAGTTTATCAAAAGAAAATTTTCAATTATATTTATCTTCATTAATTGAAGTTTTAAAAAATGATTCAATTAAAATTGAAGTTCGTATGCTTTCAATAATTTTAATTAAAAATCAATTTTTTTCAAAAATTAATTCAATTAAAAAAAAAAATTTAAATAAATGGTTAGAATTATCAAGTGAATTTAAAGAAAATTTTAAACAAATTTTAATTGATAATTTAAATAATGAAAATAATGATTATAGAGTTTTAAATTCTTTATCACAATTAATTTCAACAATTGCTGAATTAGAATTAATTAATAATAATAATTGGTCTTCATTAATTGAAATTTTAATTAATAATACTAAAATTAATATTCCAATAAATATTAAAAGAGCTTCACTTTTAACAATTGGTTATATTTGTGAAAATTCAGATCCAAATAATTATAATATTATTTCTCAATCAAATGGATTTTTAATTGCAATTATTCAAGCTGCTCAAGAATCTGAACCTTCTAAATTAATTAGATTAACTGCAATTAATGCTTTAGTTAATTCTTTAGAATTTATTAATTATAATTTTCAAAAAGATGGTGAAAGAAATTTTATTATGCAAGTAGTTTGTGAAGCAACTCAAGATGATGATATAAATTTACAAATTGCTGCTTTTGGTGCTTTAGCTAAAATTATGTCAATTTATTATAAATATATGAGTTTATATATGGAAAAAGCTCTTTATTCTTTAACAATTTTAGGTATGCAAAATAATGATGAAAAAGTTGCTTGTATGGCTGTTGAATTTTGGTCAACTGTTTGTGAAGAAGAATTAGAAATTGCTTTTAGAAAATCAGAATTATTATCTGATTCTTCAAATACTGATTCTTCAACAAATGATAATAAATCTGATGATATTGATCTGGATCTTGTAAATTATGGTTTTGCAAATGCTGCTTTAAATGATATTATTCCAACTTTATTAAATTTACTTAAAAAACAAAATGAAGATCCTGAAGATGATACTTGGTCAATTTCTATGGCTGCAGGCTCATGTTTACAATTATTTTCTCAAAATTGTGGTAATAATATTGTTCAACCTGTTTTAACTTTTGTTGAACAAAATATTAATAATGATGATTGGAGATCAAGAGAAAGTGCTGTAATGGCTTTTGGTTCAATCTTAGATGGTCCTGATCATGATCAACTAAAAAATTTAATTTCTCAAGCTTTAAATTCAATTTTAGGTTTAATTAATGATGATTTCTTACAAGTTAAAGAAACTGTTGCTTGGTGTCTTGGTAGAATATCTGATTTAAGTATTGAATCAATTGATATCAATGAACATTTACCAAATGTTATAAAAGCAATCTTAACAGGTCTTAGTGATCATCCAAAAGTTATTACTAATTGTTGTTGGACTTTAATGAATTTAATTGAACAATTAAATCAAGATATTTTAAATCCTCCTACTGATAATATTGAAAAAGATATAGATAATGATAATGAAAATAAATCAAATGAAACTTCAGTGATGTCTCAATATTATCCAGCTTTAGTGCCTGCTTTACTTCAAGTATCTTCAAGAGATGATAATGAATTTTCTTCAAGAGCTTCTGCTTATGAAGCTTTATCTGCTTTAGTTTTATATTCTTCAAATGATGTAATGAATTTTGTTAATTCAATTGCCACTGAAGCTTTATCAAGATTAAATTTTACATCAAATATAATTGAATCTGGTAGTCAAAATATTAATGATGTAAATAATATCTTAGAATTACAAAGTAATATTTTATCTTTATTATCAAATGTTATTAGAAGAGCTGGTAAAGATGTTTTAAATGTATCAGATTCCTTAATGGAAATGTTCTTAAAATTATTAACTTTACAATCAAACTCTTTAATTGAAGAAGATCTATTTATTGCAATTAGTGCAATTTCTACTTCAATTGAATCTAATTTCTTAAAATATATGGATAGTTTTTTACCATTTTTAAAAAATGCTTTATCTAATACTGATTCAAGTATTTCAAATATAGCTGTTGGTTTATTAGCCGATATTGCAAGATCATTAGGGGAACAAATTTTACCATATTGTAATGATTTATTAAATATCTTAGGTAATAATCTCTCAAATCCAGATTTAAAAAGAGAATTAAGACCTCCAATTTTATCTTGTTTTGGTGATATTGCTTCTTCTATAGGTATTAATTTCCAACAATATTTAGAAGTTGTTATGCAAATTTGTGTAGCTGCTCAAAATTTACAACCAGAAGATTCTTCTGTTGAAACTATTGAATATATAATTGATGTCAGAGAAGCCGTATTAGATGCATATGTTGGTGTAGTTGCAGGTTTAAGTGAGGCTCCAAACTCAATAAAGCCATACGTTGAATATATTTTCAAATTTTTAGATACCATTCATTCAGATTTCAACTTTTCAACAAATGATAATGTTTGCAGATCTGCTGTTGGTTTAATTGGTGATTTAGCTCAAATGTTTTTAAATGATGATGATGTTAAAATGTACTTCAAACAACCTTGGGTGCAACAATTCATTAAGAAAATTAGAACAAATCCAAATTTCACTTCCACTACAAGAAATACTGCAAAATGGGCTAAAAAAATGATTGCTTAAGAGCATCAATTACAACAAAAATTCCTCATTTTTTACTTACTCATACATTTCCCATTCCTCAATTTTTGTCCATCATTCAAATTTCCTCACTCATATTTTCCCATTTTATCTTCCCTATAAAGAGATAAAGCATAAACTGACTAAAGATAAAAAAAAAGATAAAGCTCTTTATTTCTGAAAGCAAACTTTTGTGATCAACAATAATATATACTATTCTGTGATCAAACTTAATTTTTATTGTTCAATCGAATAAAATCTCTACATATACCCTGATAAAAGTAATTGTTGTTTGCTTTATTTGTTAATATTATACTTTTTTTTTTGTCAGTCTTTATTAATATTTTTAATTTTATTAATTATAAATCAGAATATACTGAAAGATTCACACATATATACATTATTATATATATATATATATATACTGTATATGTCTTCTATTTTTTGGTCAATATTTTGAATTTTTTTCTTTATAGTTTCCCTTTTCCTTTCTCAAAAATTTTATTATCTTATTCCCTTATCATTTCTTATATCTCCTAATTACTTTTTACTTATTTACTCTTTTCCTCTTTTACTCCTCATTTTTAATGTTTTGTTACATTTTTACTTATCTCTTGTTGATCTTACACTTTATCATTTTACTTTATTATTCTCATTTTTAATTTCAATATTTTTTAGTCATTATCTTGTCTCTCATAGTAATATTATGTCATATTAATTTTTCACCTTAATATCTTTTTCTCACTATTCTTATCCTTTGTCTTCTAATGTTTTTTATTTTAGTTCAAATGTTTCAAAACTATTTTTGATCATATTAAATTTTCTTATTACAAAAAAAAAGAAAATAATTACTCTTGTTTTATCTTATACTTAATTCTAATCCAATTTTTATAAAGACTTTGTTACTCTTAAGTGATTATGCTTGTTACTTATTTGAAAGCATACTTTTTTTTTTACATTTTTTTTCCTTGCATGAATCAATTTGAAAATTAATAATTCAAAATCTCATAATAAATTAATAAATCATACAGAATACCTATAAAACTTATCAAATTCGTCAGTCAATTTAATAAAGGCATGGTTTGATTGAATTTTAAAAATTGAATCAAATTACGATTTTTATTTTCTATTTTAATATGAAGCTTTCTATGTTTATTATAATTACACTGAGTTGTAAATATATATTGCTTTTTGTCTCTATGATATACTGAATAATAATTATTAACTTATTAAATCATTTAAAATAAGTGAGAGATAATTATTATTATAATAATAATTATCAGATTTAGATTGAATACAAATAATATTAAAATAATGATATAAACTATCTATATTTTCAATAATATTAACTTGATTATATTGATTAAAGATTATTATATCTAAGAACATATTAAGTTTAATATTATATTGAACTTCTAAATCTAAGATTGAACGAATTGAAATTTCAGATAAATTATTAAATTGTATTGAATTTTCTCTATTAAAATTAAAATCTAATGAATTAATAATTGATACTAAGAAATAATATAAATAATTAATGATATTAAAATTATAAATTTCTCTATCATATACAGAATTTAAAATCATTATTTTTTTTAATAGTTTTCTTGAATTTAAAATATTATTAGCTAAATTATTTGACATTAATATTGGTAAAATACTAGTGAATAAAGAACCAATTGAATAAATTATATAATCTGAATTTAAAATTGAATTTGAGACTAAATTTGAAGGATTAAGTTTATATTTATTATATTGAATTTGTTGAGAGATTGGAATAGAATTATTTGGTAATTTAAAATAATATAAAGATTTTATTGGAATTAAAATTGGAGATGTTATTGGAATAATATTTTGATTAACAATAATTAAATTTGAAGAATTAATAAAATTTAAATTTGGATGAGAAATTTCATTTTGTCCATTAAGAAGTTTATTATCATTTAAAATTAAAGATAAATGAATTCTATTATATAAATCATTTGAGATTCCAAAAAGATTAAATAAATTTGTAATTTTATTTATATGAGAATTTAAATGAAGTAAATCATATAATTTTAATAAAATATCATTAATTTTATTATATTTAAAAAATTTTGAAATTGAAATGAATACTAAATTACCAATTGAACAATTTTTAAAATCAAAATTATTATTTTCAATTAATTTATATTGAATATTTAAATAACCTAATAATTGTAATAAATTTATAACAATATTATTTAATAAAATTTGATCTTTATTACCAACAATTTCAAGTAATTCAATATATTGATAATTAATAATTTCAAGAAATTGATGTTTTGCCAATAAACTATTATCTTTATTTAATCTTAAATTTAAAATTTTATAAAATTCCAAATAAAATGGATATTTTCTATATTCAGAATAACAATTTTCCAGACTTTCGGAATCATATTCGTACTCATCTTCATCTTCATCTTCATATTCATCATTACTATATTCTTCCTCCTGTTCTTCTATTTGCTGTTCTTGTTGCTCTTGTTGTTGTTCAGGTTGTTGTTCAGGTTGTTGTTCAGATTGCTGTTCTTCTTCTTCTTCTTCTTCAATATAAGGTTTAGATAAGAATAAAAAAATATTACATAATCTTGCTCTTATATCACCAATTGCAACACAATCAAAATAATCAGAAACAATATTTGAAGAACCACCATTATCAGATATTGGTAATATAAAATTCAATTTAAATTTTGGATGTATTTTACCTTTTGGTAATTGAATAGGATAATTTGAAGTTGGATCAAATGTAGATCCATTTGGAAGGCCATGGGTATTACCATTAGGAAGACCATAATTAATATCTTCTTGTATCTCAGATTGACGTTCAACTAAAAAACCAATTGGAGGATCAATTGAATTACTTCTTAAACGTATTTCTCGATTTCTTTCATAATTTATTCTTTCACTTGGAGGATTATTAATTGAGAATAAAGAAGGTAAAATAGAATTAGTTGCAGTACCACCTGAAATTATAGAAATTGATCGCATTTTTAATATTTATGAATCGAATTCTCTCTCCAAAAATAGTTATCTCCAAAATATTTGCCTATCCAATTTCTTTACAATTTTCTTCTTTATGTTATTTTATTCTATTCTTATAATTGTTTTTTTAGATCTCTCGTCTTCAAAAGCGAAATTGTTCCATAAAAATGTTCTAAAAGCCAAAGCAGTTGAAATTTAAGGACTTTTCTCCGGCACCGGAACAACTCTCATGCTGCAGGGAAATGACACGGATACGTAGCATCATCGGAAATCCGCAGACAAAATTTAAAACAGAAGACCCGCAATAGTGGTCTCAAAACAAGACCAAAGAAGAGCCGCAATACTGGTCTCATAATGAAAGTTCAACAAAATACAAACAAATAGGGAATAAATATAAACAATGAAGAGATAAACAATGAAGAGATAGACAATGGAGAAGAAATGCTGTATATACAATATTAACCTTTATGGAGTATATGAAGAATATATAGAAGATTATTATTGTTTTAAAGATTAGTGTTATATGTTTGTTACTTACAATTTAAGAAAAAGAAATCAAAAAATTTATTGAAAAATGCTTAGTTATTTAATGTCTACTTAATCAATAAGTAAAAGTTTTAAATAAAAATATTGAAAAATATACATATTTTGTTTTATATACCAGAAATAATCTACCAGAGAGCAGCTGGAGTATAAACAGGAATTGGAGATGTTAAACCATAACCAGTGGTTCCAACAGCCCATGCTGGTTCTGTTGGTTGGGTCCATCCTGAAGGTGCTGCAGTAACTGTTGATGATGAAGTATATGTTGTTGTATCAGTTCCAGTTGCTATACCATATCCAGATCCATAAACATTTTGATAAACATCAATCATATAATATTTTTCATTAGCTTGATCTTTATAAAAACTAAAATCTTCAACAATAATATCCTTTGGTAATATATAACTACTACCTTTAATATAAATTCCACTTCTTATAACTTTTTTAGGATCACTAGATGTTGCAGCTATAGAACCTGAAAAATTACTATAATGTAAATCTTCTAAAGTTACTGCACCACTATCACCAGTTGTAAAATACCAATATTGATCAATATTAAGACCATAAGCAACTTGATATCCAGTAAAATCTTCAAATTTACAAGTTTTAACAATATTTGTATCACCTGTACCATCTGGATATGTTTTAATATACATCATTGTATTAACATAATATGATGTAACATTTTTAACATGCATAAAAGAAATATCTGAATTGGATTTTAATGATCCAATTGACATACCATTTGAATTATTACAAATCATATTCTGATTTAATTGAAACACATTCATCTTTATTTGTAACTTCACAATCATGAATATAATAATTTGTACCTGTAACATCAATACCATCTGTACCACCTCTATTTGGTCCTCTTATAGTTAAATGATAAATTTCTGTATTTGTAATATTTGTTAAAACTAAATGAAAAGTTCTTGAATCAATTAAAAATAAATCATGAATTGAAGAATCAACAATATTTGTAACTCTCATTAATCTTGAAGCACCTCCATTAAATCCATTTTCTGTTCTATATTTATATCCATTAGCTTGAAATGCTCCTTTACCATTTGATGAATACATTTCAAAATTATTACAATTTGCTTATCATATCACTATGCATTACAACACCTTTTGAATTAACTTGATTAAAATCTCCATCATTATCAATATCAATTAATCCATCAATTTGAAATGTCCAATTATTAACATTTGTAAATGCTAAATAACTTGATAATTTCCATGTACCTTCAGGAATATATAATCTTGAATTACTTGTTGTTGCAACACATGATGTAAATGCTTTATTAACAGCTGTTGAAATATCTGATCCAGAAACTGCTCCATAATCTGTAATATCACAAACAGTTGTTTTATCTGCTAAAGTTGTAGTTGGCCCAACAGTTCCTGTTAATCCATAAGTTTCTGTATCTTTTTTCTCTAAAACTTCAATTGAAAAACATGTTGAAGCTAAAAGAGCAAAAGATATAATCTGTTTATACATTTCTTTTTTTTTTTTTTTTTTTTTTACTAAAAATTTCTAAATGATCTCAATTATCTTGAAATCAAATACAAGATTAAATTGAATTATAAGGAATGAATAAAATTATGAATTTATTTTTTACTTTTCTTTGAAATATTTATGAAACAGATTAAAAAAAAAAACAAAAAAAAAATACTCCAGAAGTAAATAAAATAATTCTGTTCATCCCATTCCTATTTATACAAAATAATAAAACTCAATCCATTATTTCTTTTTAAAAAGCTCTCATAAGACAAAAAACCAAATTGAAATGAAACATTGGAATGGAGTAAAATTGAATAAAAACCCCAGAGGTTATTTTAATATATTTGACAATATTATTACCAGAATAACTTTATTATCATTGAATTATTTGAACAAAACCAGCTTCCATTCTCTATTGATACTTTGAATAATAGAAGATCATTGTTTTGGATTTTTCATTGTTCTGCAACTCTGATTTCTTCAAGTGAAAATCACTTCTACGAGTGTTCACCTTAACGTTATTTTACATTATTGAAAATCAAACTTTGGAGTAACATTTTAAGCCTGGATAAATTACTGAAAAGAAAGAAAAAACAAACAAATACTGGAAATTTCATAGATTTTATTCTTATTCTTTAAAAAATCATTTTCAAATGGATAATTTCAATTTGATTTAATTGAAGCTTTATATAAAATTGGTTGATAAATGAAATAACTTTTCTTCAACGGGGGGTTTTGCCACTAATTATGTAAAAAGTTGGTAAATATTTCTTAAATGAATTAGTTTCAAAGATATGATTTTTTACTTTTGAACATCAGCTAGTTTTCTCAGAATCTACCAGAACACTTCTAATCAAATAAGCAGCTCAATTTTTTTCACAGGATACTAGTCGTTTACAATAGCTGAAAGTAGTTCATTTGCTTGTAGTTATTTTTTTTTCTCGCTTTTCAGTAATGATGTGGTGATTGATAAAGAGGGAGAAGAAAGAGAGAAAAAAATATTAAAAAAAGTAATCAATTTTATGGGAAAAGAAACAGTAGAAAAAAAACTAGTTTCAACATTTCGTTTTTGAAATCATTAAAGGTTATAGAAAAGGCATACCATTTCTAAGAAATATCAAATAATGAGTACCCAATTGGGAGTTTCCTATATTAATTTGATTATGATATTATTATTTGACGAATAGAATAGAATAGAGGTTTTCTTTCAAGAGTCTCTTTCAGAGTTAGGCTCTTTCTAAAAAAAAAAGTCCAGAAAAAAGTATTAATTTTTTTTTGGACAAAAGTGTATATGTAATTGGCTATATGTAATAAGGAACCTTTCAAAGAATTCAGGTTCTACTTTTAGTTGTAACTAATTCTTGAAATTAAGAAATTGATTAAATATCATTTATAATTTAGTAAAATCATTATAAGCATTATAATTTCATTTTGATTTTTATAATTATTTTTTCTACAAGGTTCAAATAAAATAAAGTTATGGATTTTTTTGTTAAAATTATATTTTTTATTAAAAAAAATTTATCAAAATTAATTAAAAGTGCATATGAAGTAATTTCAAATTATTTAAAAGATAATAATTTTGTACAACTTTTAAAATTTATTTTTTCAAATAATAAAGCTTTATTTTTAAATAAATTTATTAGTAAAAGACTTCAAAATGTCATGAATTTAGAACCTGGAAGTTCAAATTTAAAATTGTTGAAGAATACTAAAGAACCGAAATCTTTAAAAATTTCAAAATTGAGTAATAATAATTTAAAAATTTCTGGATTATCAAATTCTTCAATTTCTAAAAAAATTAAACGTATTAAAAGAAAAAAAAAACGTGCGAAACGTAAAAGGGATAAAAAAAGACTTAAAAAAGCCAAATATAATTCAAAAAAGTATGTTCCTTCAAATATAAATAGTTGGTCGCATTTAGATAAAGAAGGAAGTTATTCAACTAAAAGATTTGAAGGCAGCGATACTTCAGATGAATCTGAAGATGATGATAGAGATTACGATGCTTTAGATGATTACTACCCTGATGATTCTGATGATGATGACAGTGACAGTGATAGCGATAGTAATATTGATAGTGATATTGATAGTGATGAGTTCAGTGATGAGAATAGTAATTCTTTAGATGATGAAGAAGATGAAGAAGATGATGAAGATGACAATGACTACGATAATTATCATAGTGATGACAATGACAATGACAATGACAATGATTATGATAATTATGATAACAATGATGGTGATAATGATTATGATAGTGATTCTTGGTGAAAGGAATCATCATGGTATCTAACTATATTGAATCAAATCTGAGAAATTTTTATCTTTTATCAATTATTCATCATTAAATAATATTTTCTATACAACTATCTATTAACTTTTATAAATATACTTATTCATTTCATATAACTAAATCACAGTATTCTCTTTGAATTCATTAAATATTATTGAAAAGGCATATTTTTTTAATGAAATGACTAAAAACAAGTATCCAAATAAGAGTTCATTATTTTGATTCAATTATGATTTGACGAATATAATAAAAAATATCTTTTTAAAAATAATTTTGAGACAAATTTCTTTTACAAAGAGTGAATCCAAGAARAAGTTCTTTTTTTTCTTGGGATATAGATGCAATAATGAATCTTTATCCCTCTTGAATTTTTTACTACTGAATTCACCTTCAAATTATAGTTGTAATAGATTTTTAATTGTATTATAATTTTAATATAAATAGAGGAAAGTTTCTATCAATTTTTTTTTTTTCTAATCCTTTTGAATTGTAGGTTATTGAATTAAGTTATAATAATAAGATAAGATAAGATAAGATAGGATAGGATAGGATAAGATAAGATAAGATAAAAAATTATGGATTTTGCTGTTAATGTTTTATCTTTTATTCTTAAAAATTTACCAGAATTAGCTGAAGGTGCAAATAAAATAATTTCAGGATATTTAAAAGATAATAAATATATACAAATTTTAAATTTTGTTATGTCCAAAAATAAAACATTATTTTTAAATGAACTAATTGGTAAAAAACTTCAAAATGTTATAGATTTAAAACCAGATAAGAATAAAGATATTTATTTTGTAGATAATTCTAAATTGGGTGATAATTTAAAATCAACTATATCTAATTCTTCATTAAGTTCAAATGTCAATAGTATTAGAGAAAGAAGCATTGCTAGAAACTTGGAAGGTAAGAAAGTTATGGAAAGATATGTGATGCCTGATGAAAAGAATCATGTTCTATTAAGAGAAAGAATCATTTATACAAGAGAATCCAAAGATCATTCATATGATGAATATTCCTCAAGAAAGTATCAATCAGTAAGAATAGTTACTATAAAGAATAAGCCTGTTCCAAGACAATTAACTTTTGATGAACCAAGAAGGGTCTATTATATCGAGGGAAGAAGATAATCATTCTTCATCTTCATGTTATTGAACAGCTTTAAAACTTTCTTATTTTATTCATTTCAAAAAAAGGTGTAAGTGAGACTCATTCACCCTTTAATATAATACTTTATAACGTTACCAATATATATCACAACAAATACTAAATACTAAATACTAAATACCAAATACTAGAGAGTTTTTACAAACCGATTTAAAGTGTAATTTCAGGTTTAGCCTGTAAAAACAAATTACAAGTTAATTTTTCAGAGTCTTTATCAGTTTCAATTATTTTTCTTTTTTTACAATTTTGATTTATATCTTCATTATTTATAATCTCATTATCGGTATTCTCATTATTAGTATCTTTCTCTTTATCTTTATCTTTATCCTTATTTTGATTTTGATTTTGATTTTGAATTTGAATTTGATTTTTTTCTTTTTTTAATTTTAAAATTTTTTTTTTATGTTCTTTAAAACTCATATTTATATCTTTAAATTCAGCAAAAATTATTTTTGATTTAAGTTCTTTATTTTTAAAATGAATTTGATCAGATAATAAATAAATAGTAGAAAAACCTTTATCTCTAAATATTATATTTTTATTATGAACATCTTTCATATACGTTAATAGATTATTTGGGAATATTCTTGTGAGAAAATCTAAAAAAATTATTGAAGAAAAAGTAGAAGGGGAAGAAGTAGATGATGGTGATGGGATTGAATATGTAAATATTAAAGATTTATATGGAACTAATGGATTTGCATCTTCTAATATATTATTAGTATAAATTGGATTAAATAATGAATTTTTTTTTTTAATTCTAATATCTTTAGTTGTTTCATAAATTAAATGAGTATCATCAAATTTTATATAAACTAAAGGAGAGACTTGTTTTAAATTATTTAAATTTTTTGAATTATAATTCATGAAATTATTTGATTTATTATATAATAATAAATTATTTAAATTAAAATTTTTCAAAATTACATTAATTGTAACGTCTAATGGACCATTATATATACGTTCTTTTAAAGTATTTGTATATAAATCTCTAATATCATTGATTGTGATTTCATTAATTTCATTGATTTCATTATTAATAAGTTGATTTAAATTTAATGAATAACCATTAATGAAAAATTCAATAATTGAATTATGATTATTTTCAAATGGATCAAATTGAATGAAATTAGAATAATCAAATAAAATATCAAATAATTTTGCTGATAAATTTATTGATTCAAATTTAATTATAGGATAAATTGGAGAATTTATAATTTTAAATATTATTGAAATACATGAATTTTTATTATTTGATTTTCTAATTTCATTTTTCGATAATGGTTTTTCTTTTTCTGATTCAGGAAGTTTCTCATTATTTGAAAGTCTTCTCTGTGTAGTTCTTGTCATTTTATGTTATTATTATAATTATTATCACTGATCATTTGGTTATTTAGACATTTAATTCTTTAATTATTAAACATAAATCCATTATTTCATTCAATTTTTCCCTTTACGATAACTTTATTTTTTATATTTATTTCAGCTGAGCTCAAATTGAATTTTATCGGTTGCCAGAAGAACTAAAGAAGAAGAACCGTGGAAATGGTCTCAAAACACTTTTTAAATTGACGCCATAAACAGGGAACTTGTTACGTAACTGATTACATAATCTTAATTTGAAATATTTTTAATTTTTTGTTTGATTTCTGACTTTGATTTGGAATCTGAAAGAAACTACAGAAATTGAGCAGAGATTGGAAAGAAATTGACAAGAGATTGGAGCTTTTGAGGAAAGAAACAATTGATTTTGGAAAGAGAGATAGGAAGAAAAGAAAGAGGGAGAACTGTTGCTGTTTGGACATTGTAAAATAATGATAATCAATTGGAAACAGACTGGCAACTTAGGAGATTTTAGATAATTAAAAAAGAATTGAGTGTATTTTAAGTTTCAAAATAAATATAAAAAATATATATATATATATATATATAATATGCCAAAGGAAATAGTAATAGGAATAGTTGGAAAACCATCAAGTGGTAAATCTACAACTCTTAATAGTTTAACAGATGCTGGTGCAAAAGTTGGTGCATTTCCATTTACAACAATTGAACCAAATAAAGCAACAGGTTATGTAATTGTTGATTGTGCATGTTCAAGATATTCTTTAGAAAATTTATGTAAACCAACTTATGGTAGATGTAATAAAGGTAAAAGATATATACCTATAACACTTTTAGATGTTGCAGGTTTAGTACCTGGAGCTCATGAGGGTAAAGGTTTAGGTAATAAATTTCTTGATGATTTAAGACATTCAGATGCTTTAATTCATGTTGTTGATGTTTCTGGTACAACTAATGAAGAAGGTAAAATTACCAGAGGTTATGATCCTTTAAGAGATGTTGAATGGTTACAAGATGAAATTGAAATGTGGATTGAAGGTAATTTATTAAAAAGATGGTCATCAATTGTACGTCGTCATACTTCAACTAAATCAACAATAGTTTCAACTTTACAAAGTCAATTAGGTGGTTATAGTTCAAATGCAGAAATGATTTCAAAAGCTTTAAGATTAATACCAAATTTACCACCTTTAGAAACTTGGGATAGTAATATGATAAAAAAAGTTGTAAGATCATTTATGAATGTTAAATTTCCAACAGTTTTAGCATTAAATAAAATTGATCATCCTGATGCTGATAAAAATGTAAGTAAAATTTTAAAAAAATATCCAAATAAAAAAGCAGTATTATGTAGTGCAATTTCTGAAGTTTTTTTAAGAAAATTACAAAAACAAAATTATTTAAAATATGAAGAAGGTACTGAATTTATTGATCTTAAAGAAGATTTACCAAATGATGATAATAATTCATTAAAAGAAATGGATGAAAAATTAAAAGAAAAAGTTGAAAATATAAGAGATTTAGTTTTATATAGATTTGGTTCAACTGGTGTTGTTCAAATTTTACAAAAAGCAATAGAAGAATTAGAATTAATACCTATATATACAGTTAGAAATATTCAAACATTCACTGGATCTTCTGGTAAAAATGTATTTAGAGATTGTATGCTTGTTAAAAAAAATACTCCTGTTGGAAAAGTTGCAAGACATATCATGGGTGATGTTACCATAGCTGCTATTGAAGGTGTTGGTGGATTAAAAGTTGGTGAAGATGATTTAGTTGATATTAAAAAAAATGATATACTTTCTTTTAAACTAGTTCCCAATTAATTACAAATCACAACATCAACATCAACCACATTTTCACTCAATATAGATTTCTCTCAATACATATTTTTGTTCAACAATAAATTATTCAATTACTTTATCAATTTACAATTTTTGAAAAAAATTAAAAAAATTGAAAAAATTGAAAAAATTGAAAAAATTGAAAAAATTGAAAAAATTGAAAAAAAATGAGCCAGACGGGAATCGAACCCATGTCATCTGCTTGGAAGGCAAATATGATGACCACTACACTACTGGCCCGTAAATATTGAAGGTTTGTTGATTTACTCATTACCATTGAGAGTGAGATTTATTGTTGATTCAGGAAATTATAAAAGAAGTGTGAAGTTTTTTTTTTTTTTTCAATCAAAGAGGAAAGTTTTATTGAAAAGAAATTTTATTCTTGCTTTATTTGAATTGAATATATCAATGTTCTTAGTTGTAATTGGTGATATTTAAAGGAAGATGAGTACTTTTTGGAAGAAGAAGAGAATGATGAAAGAAAAAGAGAAAAAGAAAGATGAAAGTTTTATTAGATATTAGAGTTAATTAACAAAATATATAGTATAAATTCAGAAAAATGCCTAAAAAAGCTAAAGTTAATAGTCATGATATTTATACAGATGGTTCATGTTTAAATAATAGTGGAAATTTTCCAAGAGCAGGTTTTGGATGTTTTTTTGGTTTGAATGATAAAAGAAATTATTCTGGTTCTGTAATTGGTAGGCAAACAAGTCAAAGAGCTGAATTATTTGCACTTGTATTTGTACTTTTAATAATTAAAAATGAATTGAATTCTTAAAATTTTAAAGAGCATTATCAAATCTTAAGTGACAATAAAAGCTCAGTATTATCTTTGAATGAACTCAATAAACCATCAAAAGATGTTGATTTAATTGAAACTTCATTGAGTTTAATTAAAAATATTAATACAAAATATTTAAAATTAAATTTTCCTCCATTAAAAATAAAGCATATTAAAGGACATTCTGGAATATTTGGAAATATGGAAGCTGATAAATTAGCTAGAATTGGAGCGCATTTGAATACATCCCTGAATATAACTTATTTTCTGAATATTAATTTGGAAAAATTAAATTGTAATAAAATTGAAAACTTCTTTCAAGCTAATTTTCTTGCAAAAAGTAAAGAAAATTTTGGTATTTATACTTGAATTTATATGATATGATATAATGAAATAATGAATAAAACATATTGTATATACTGTATAACTCACATTTCCATTATTTAAATCCGTACATATTCAGAATCAATCAAAAGGAAAATAAATTTATTAAAATCTATAATGGAATAGAATAATAAAAGAGAAGAAATATCAAATGAAAAAAAAAGTTATTCATTAATTGTATAATCATCACCAAGTTCATTATTTAAATTATTAATAATTTTCTCAAGTTCACTTATATTTTCTTTCAAAATTTTTATATCATCAAATTTTCTTAATTTATTTAAATTTTTAACTTGATTTTCTAATAAAAATTTTTGTTCTTTCATAATAATAATTTCTTCTCTTAATTTTTTAATTTTATTGATTTCATCCTTATTTAATTCTTTTATTTTTTCTTTTTTATTTTTTTTATTTGAATTTTCATTTAATAAATTTATTTGATCTTCTTCAATTTTTGAAATTAATTTAAATTTATTTAAATTTTTATTTAAGAATTCTAATGAATTTAATTTAATATTATTTTGAATTTGAATTTTATCTCTATTACTACTACTACTATCTTGATTTTCATTATTATCAATATTTAATTGTAAATTATTAATTCTTTTTAGTATTAATTCATAAATTTTGAAATATTTAATTAATTTAGTCTTAACTAAAGCTTTTTCTTTTATCTTAGGGTTATCATCATTATCATCATTATCATTATTATCATTATTATCAAAATTATTTATTAATGAATTAAGATTTTCAATATTTGTTAAAATTAAATTTTTATAAATTTTTAAATAATTATATTGTTTAAATAATTCATTATTATTTAATTCAATAATTTTTTTATCAAAATTAATTTTTAAGAATAATTTTTCTTTACAATATAAACAAATTCTTAAATTATATGGAATTGAATTTGAAATTTCATTAAATTTATTTTCATCAATGTTATCATTGTCATTGTTATTATAATTGTCATTGTCATTGTCATTGTCATTATCATTATCAATATCATTTTGAATCTCCTCTTCGAATTTTTGATTATTTTCATTTTCATTTAAATTTAATAATTTAATTAATAAATCCATTGGAATTTCTTTTGAACATTCTATATGATTATGATTATGATTATGATTATTAATTTGATTATTATCTTCATATTGATTTTCAGATAATTTTTCAAATAAAAGAGATTCATTTGAATCACAAACAATTTTACCACATAATCTACAATGATGTTTTGTAAATAATTTTAAATTATTAAATTTTTTTAAACATATAAAACAATTTAAAATATCATTATTATTTTCCCATTGAATTAAATTTTTTTCAAAAATTAATCTTTTTTTATTAATTTTATAAATTGAAAAATAATTTAAAATTGAAGATGATATTAAATTTGAAGAATAATAAATTTTTTTAATTAAATTTTTATTAAAATTATTTAATTTTATTAATCTTTGAATTAATTTTAATTTATATAAATTATTTAAATCAATTTTATCATTTCTTAATTTTAAAAAAATTAACAAATTTTTATTATTATTATTAATTAAATTTTGATTAATAAATAAATTATGAATTAAATTATAATAAATATTATAACAATTTAAACAAATTTTAAACCAAGAACCATAAATTGAATCAAATTGATTATTTTTATTTAATTTTAATTTAATTTTTAAATGATTAAAACAATATAATTTTCCACATTTATAACAATTATTATAATAAGGATTTGTATTAAAAGTATTAAAATTATTAATATTATAATTTATGAATTTATTTGAATTTAAATTTAAATTTGAATTTGAATTATTTGATAAATTATTATTTAAACAATTTTTAAAATTACAATAAATTTTATTATTATTGGTAATAATTTGAAAATGAGATTTATTTATATTATTATCATCAGTGGGAATAAATATAGGTCTAGATTTTTTCAAATTTTTTATTTTAGTAGTATTTATTGGAGATTTAAGTGGAGAATTATTTAATGAATTTGTTTTTATTGGAGAATTAATTGTAGAATGAAATTGATCTAGATGTAAATTTAATTGAATTGAATTTAATAAAATTTCATTACAAATTGGACATTTTATTTTAATTTTATTAGAATTTATAATATTTAAATTTTCATTACTTTGATTTTCTGAATTTAAAGTTGTTGAAGAAAGTAAATCTAATTTTTTATTAATTTTATCAATTTTATCAATTTTATCAATTTTATCAATTTTTTTAATATTTGACGGTATTTTATTAATATCCTTTTTTGGAGTAAGATTTATAATTGAATCATTATTTGAATCATTTAATGTATTTGAAGATAAACCAAGTACTCTTCTCTTAACTTCAGTATTTGAATTCATTATTGTTTAATTTATTGATATTTAATACTTTTTATTTACAGATTATAGGTTCAGTTTCAGTTTCAGTTTCACTTTCACTTTCATTTTCAGTTATTGAGTAGTAATTCAGAAGTAATTGAGAAATGATTGAAATCAGAGTTGATTTGAATGTACTTCTGATTCTTGATTGATTCTTCTCTATTCTTTTGATTGATTGATTGATTGATTGATTATATATCATCTATCTCTATCCTGTTGTATATCATATTCTTGTTATATTCATTAGACCTTTATTTTATTGTTTGTTTCTTGAATATAAAAACGTATTTGAAATCTGTTCACTCGCCACCAAAACAAACAAGAAAACAAAAGACCCGCAGATCTGGTCTCAGTGCTGCTCTGAAACCTGCAAAAAAAAGGCCCGACGCGGGGCTCGAACCCGCAACCTTCTGATGACTTTTTCCCCCCCCCGCTGGGGAATAAGAGTCAAATGCACTACCGATTATGCTAGCCAGGCTGAACCTGTCAAAAACAGCGACAGAATGGCTTTGGTAGTATGACTAGTACTGCGGGAGTGGTCCCATGTCGCTGGTCTCGTTCCGGTTTCGTTGCTCGTATCCCGAGCTTTGCACTGAAACTACGAGAAATTCGAGAAAGTGGAAAAAAAAACATAAAAAGTGAAAAGTGAAAAGTAAAATGAAAACTGAAAACTGATTGATAAGCGAAGAGAAGAAAAGAAGAGAAGTTTTTATCGCTGTGCTCCAAATACTGCCAATAATCTCTCAATTTATATATGATATTATATTATATTATATTATATTATATTATATTATATTATTACAAGAAAAGGGTGTTAATATAATCTAAAGAAAAAGTTATAGTCAAGAAGTTTATAAATATTTACTCGATTCTCTTTTGTTCTTTCTTTCTTAATCCTTTCTATTAGATCTAGATATGTTATCTTCTACAGATCAAACAAATATTAAATAATTAATTATTCAAAATAAAATAAAATATGTCAAATTCAATAATCTCTTTACATACTTTAAGTTCCTTCAATAATCATCATCATCATCATCATCATCATCATATTAATAAAGAAAAACATATTATTGAGAATGATAATGATAATGAAAAGAAGAATGAAAACAACATACAAATTGAAGATGGAAATACTACTAATGGAAATGAAAATACAAATGAAAATGAAAATGAAAATGAAAATGAAAATGAAAATGAATCAACTTCTTTAATGAAAGGTTTAGATCAAAATATTGAATTTCCAGAAGGTGGTTTAAGAGCATGGTTAGTTGTTTTAGGTTCATTTATTGGTTTATGTACATCTTTTGGTATTTATAATGGTTCAGGTTCAATTCAATCTTATTTACAATATCATCAATTAAAAAATTATTCAACATCTTCAATATCTTGGATTTTTTCAATTTATTCATTCATCACTTTTTCTTTTTCAATTTTAAGTGGTTATATATTTGATAAATTTGGTTCAAAATTACCAATGATTATTGGTACAATTATGATGACTTCTTCATTTTTAGCTTTAGGTAATTGTAAAAATTATTATCAATTTATTTTATGTTTAAGTATTTTAAATGGTATTGGAAATTCTTTAACTTTTACAATTAATATTAGTGTTATATCTCATTGGTTTTTAAAAAATAGAGCTTTTGCAATTTCAATTGCAACTTGTGGTGGTTCAATTGGTGGTGCTTTAATTCCACTTCTTTTAAGATATTTATATCCAAAAATTGGTTTTAAATGGTCAATGAGAATTATTGCTTTAATAATTTTATCAACTCAATTTTTATCAACTATTTTAATGAAAGATAGATTAAGAAATACAAATAAACAAAAAAAAAAAAAAAAAATTATTATTAATAATAATGATAATGATATTCTTACAAATAATGATAATGAAAATGATAATGAAAATGATAATAAAAAAAATTTAAAATTTTATTATAATTATATAATTTCAATATTTAAAGAAAGTTTTAATCTTAGTTATTTTAAAGAAATTAAATATTTATCATTTGTCTTAAGTTTATTATTCATTGAACTTTATATATTCATAGTTTTATCTTATTTAGCTTCATATGCAATTGCAAATGGTTTCTCAGATTCAAAAAGTTTACTTCTTTTAACAATAACAAATTTATCTGGAATTCCAGGTAGATTTATACCTGGTTATTTAGCTGATAAATATGGTAGATTTAATGTTATCACTATTTCTTCATTTTTATCATCTTTAACAATTTTTTTAATTTGGTTACCATTTGGTTCAAATTTAAATTGTTTATATATTTTTAGTTCATTTTGGGGGTTTTTTAGTGCTTCAATTTTAAGTTTATCTCCAAGTTGTTTAGGACAAATAAGTAAAACAAAAGATTTTGGTAAAAGATATGGTACTGCATATTCTTTTGCAAGTTTTGGTGGTTTAATTGGTTTACCAATTGCTGGTGTAATTATTGGTAATTCTTCAAATATTTCAGGTTATAAACATTTAGTTATTTTTGCCGGAGTTATAAGTATCTCAACTACTTTCTTCTTAGCAATCTCTAGAATCTCATGTGCTGGTTTTAAATTATGTAAAGTTTAACAATAATATACATAAATTTAACATATAATCTATATAAAAATAACAAAGAGAAATAATATATAAATACTATATAAATAATATTCCAATAAAAATACATAATGAAAGTAGTATTGTATTACTTAATTTAAATATATTATTTGAATTTCCATTATTTGAACTTAAACTTGTTATATTATTATTTATTTCACTTAAATTTCTTTTAATTAATCCAGTATATCCATTTGATGAAATTGATGATAAAAATAATTCAACTTCATAAATTCCATTTGTAAATGTAGTTGTAATAATACTTGAAATTTCATAATTACTTTTTGTTGTAATAAATTTTTCATAAGTTGTATTAATTTCAGAATATTTTAAAATTCCAACTTCTTTTGTAACCCAAAGTGTATAATCATTAAATGTTTCTATAGTTATTGAATTTATTGTACTTGTACTAAGATATGATGTTATATAATTAAAATATGTTTCTTCATAATTTAATGCTTTTGTTGCATTTGGTATATTTTCATTAGAATCTAAAATATAAATATCTTCTTCTTTTGATGCTTCAAATGATATCCATGATATATTATCTTTTGGATCTTGAAAATTATATAAATAATTTTCTGGTTTACCAATTATAATTTCTTTATTATCAAAATCATAAATTAATGAAATATATGTATACATAATATTACCTAAAACAATTAAATTTTCACCAATTATAGAATCTGTATAATTTATATAAAAATTTGATAATGGTTCATTAATACTTTTATTTTGAATATTACCATACATATCCTGATAATGAGAATCTGGTGTATAATCTGAAATAAAATCAGTATATGGAATTTTTAAAATATATCCAGATAAATTAAATAATAAATTTATATCTAAATCACCAATTGAATTTATTAAATCTGTATAATTACTATTTTCTGGTATTCCACCAAATAAATTTAAAAAATTATTATAAATTTCTTTTGGAAAATATGTCATTGCACCTTGATGTGAAAATGAAAGTGGATATCTTTTATTTGATAAATAAAATGTAGTGATAGAATTATTTGAAATTTCATTAATTGCAGCAGATTTATTTAAAAGATTTATTGCATTTTCATAATAATCTAAAATATAATCATCTGTATAAGTAAAATTATCACCAAAATATTCATATTCTAAATCTTCTTTTTGAGTTAATTTAAGAGTTTTTAAACTAAATTCAATAGAAATTGAATTTAAAGTTACATCAACTGAAGATATATTTGGATATAAATTTTGATCATATTTATTAATCATTGGTATTATTGATAAATTTTGATTAAAATATTTTGTTGGATCATAAGCACCAAAAATTAAATTACCTAAGAAATTATATGAAGTTTGAGCATCAAAAGTTGCATATTCAGACATTATTCTTCTATTAATATAAGATTTATTTGTAATAAAATTTAAAAAACCAGAATTATTATTATTAAAAGAAGATAAACCTAAAAAACCAAAACTCATATGAGAACTTAAAGCTAAACCAAAAGTGAAATTATTTAATGGAAAATCATCATATAAATAAAAAGTATCTTTACCATTTAAACCAGTTGCAGTAAAAACACCAAAATCAGAACTTAAAAATAAAGTTCTATTAAATTGAAAAGAAGCATAATTATTATTATTATTATTATTATTATTATTATTCTTATTATCTAAGAAAAAAAAACTTTTACTTTCAAATTCTTTAAAAAAACCATATTTACAATCATAAATTAAATCATCAATATTATAAGAAAATTGATTATAATAAGCAAAATATTCATCAGATAAATTTATATAATTTAAATTTTGTTGACAATATGGATTAAAATTAGACATTACCCAAGTTTGAGAAGAATCATAATCTAAACCTAAAGAAATTGATTGAGGTGGAGAACCAATAGAAATATTTACAAAAGGTAATAAATCTGCACTACCAAAGAATTCTAATTGAATAAAACCAAGTTTATTTGATAAATCAGATGAATATATATCATCAGAAGAAGTTGTTAAAGTTGAATTTGAAAAATATAAGGAATCATTTATAATTGAATTATTATTATTATTATTATTAAAATTTGAATCAGATTTAACTTTAATATTAAAATAAATTAAGAAAATAAAAGATATTTTTGAAAGATAAAAAAGAAAAAAAAAAGAATTGATTAACATTATTATTATATGAATAGTAAATAAGTAAGTGATATTTTATTGTGGAGGAGTATTGATTTTGAAATCAAAAATGAAATTGAAATTGAAATTCAGAAGTGAATTATTTTATTATATTTTAATATATTATTAAATCATATTGAAACTTCATTTGAAATAAAATGTTATACATAAATTGAGTTGAGTTGAGTTGAGTTGAATTGAATTGAATTGAATTGAATTGAATTCAAAAGAAGTAAGTAAAATAAAATTGAATTAAATTGAATCGTTTAAATTAAATCTTGACTTTTGAATAATACTCATTTTAAATTCATTGTTCTTTAATTTAAATTTGTAGGCTATTGTAAAGTATTATTAAAAATTTTCAAAATAATGTGAATACTGTAGATCAAAAATAAGTTATGTTATCATAGAAAATTGTATTAGAATTGTATGAGAATAATTTAGCCAAAATATTGTAAGAAAAGAGAATATTTAGGTACATTTTTATTTCCAAGATTATAAATTTAGAAATATTTCATTATTGTTCTCATTTGATTCAAAATTTGTATCAAATTATATTATTAAAAAGATATTTGATAAATGGAAAGAATAATAATAATAATAATAAATTAGAATAAATTTAAATAAAATGAAAAAAGAATTTCAGTTAAGTTAATATTTCACAACTCCTTAAAATGAGTAATAATTGATGCCAGCCTTTCAGACTGTTTACATGATGAGTTCATTTGATAAACAAATTGAACTTCTTTAATTAAGATCTAAATAGCTTTACTTGTATTTATTCTCTTCATTTTAATTCCTTTATTTGGTTTAATTCCTTTGTTTATTTCATTCATTTCACTTGTTTTCTCTGTTTCTTCTAGTTCTGAATTCAGACCAATATAATAATAACAAAATCCGGAACAAGAAGAACCGGATATTCAGTTCCGCACACGGATATTGAAAATGCATAAAGACGTGTATAACCGCATTCTGCTGTATATACCACCAAAAAGGGTCTTTGGTTAGAGACCAGCTCTGTGGATGTTTTATAAAAAAACAATGAAAAAAGGGGAAAAAAGAATGGTCCAGGAGGGGTTCGAACCCACGACCGTCGCGTTCCTCACACGACCGTGACATTAACACAAACGTTTGTCATGAACGGTTATAAGCACGAAGCGCTTACCTCTGCGCCACAAGACCAATCCTTGAACTTCCATAAGCAACTTGTCTTTTTCACGGTAATCCCCTACAAAAAAAAGCATTCAATATTTAGTATTGTCTCTATCCCTTTAATCCCAATTTTTGTGCTTTTTGTCGTAAAGCAATTTAACAGCTAAACGAGGCACGTGAGTACCAAACACAGTAGGTATTCAAAATTAGTCTGCAAAAACTAAACGGGATCTTATAAAAGCCACGTGCTTTTTTAAAGTAAGCTACTCGAGTAAACAGTATTACCATCCCTAGCTAATGCGGGATTAATGTTATAACTTATTTTTAATAAATATGTTCAATTTTTTCTACACAGGTTTACACGTGCTCGTAAAGCCCAAAATTGCTTTACGACAAAAAGCACAAAAATTGGGATTAAAGGGATACTTAGATTAAGAAAAACATATCACTAAATAGAGCTTTGGGGTGTGGAGTATTCTAAGTATTCTAAGTATTATTTAGTATTTGCTGTGATGTTTACTGATTGGTAAAGTTAGATAAAAGATTAGCTGAAATATTTTGACCTTCTTTTTGACATGAATAAAATAAAATAATAATTAAGCTGTTCAATAACATGAAGATGAAGAGTGATTATTTTCTTCAATTAAAATAGTTCTCCATTCTTGCATCATTCAATACTTAAATGTTTTGAAATATCTGAATCCAAAACATTTTGGAGTTTTTCACCAATTAAATCATTTATAAATAAATTTTTATTTTCTGAGAAAACAAATTTGAAAATTTGTATATATTTATTATCTTTTAAATATCCTGAAATTACTTTATATGCAGCTCCAATTAATTGTGGTAAATGGTTTAGAATAAAAGATAAAATTTTAACAACAAAATCCATAATTTTTTATATTATCTTATCTTATCTTATCCTATCCTATCCTATCTTATCTTATCTTATCTTATCTTATTATTATAACTTAATTCAATAACTTACAATTCAAAAGGATTAGAAAAAAAAAATTGATAGAAACTTTCCTCTATTTATATTAAAATTATAATACAATTAAAAATCTATTACAACTATAATTTGAAGGTGAATTCAGTAGTAAAAAATTCAAGAGGGATAAAGATTCATTATTGCATCTATATCCCAAGAAAAAAAAGAACTTYTTCTTGGATTCACTCTTTGTAAAAGAAATTTGTCTCAAAATTATTTTTAAAAAGATATTTTTTATTATATTCGTCAAATCATAATTGAATCAAAATAATGAACTCTTATTTGGATACTTGTTTTTAGTCATTTCATTAAAAAAATATGCCTTTTCAATAATATTTAATGAATTCAAAGAGAATACTGTGATTTAGTTATATGAAATGAATAAGTATATTTATAAAAGTTAATAGATAGTTGTATAGAAAATATTATTTAATGATGAATAATTGATAAAAGATAAAAATTTCTCAGATTTGATTCAATATAGTTAGATACCATGATGATTCCTTTCACCAAGAATCACTATCATAATCATTATCACCATCATTGTTATCATAATTATCATAATCATTGTCATTGTCATTGTCATTGTCATCACTATGATAATTATCGTAGTCATTGTCATCTTCATCATCTTCTTCATCTTCTTCATCATCTAAAGAATTACTATTCTCATCACTGAACTCATCACTATCAATATCACTATCAATATTACTATCGCTATCACTGTCACTGTCATCATCATCAGAATCATCAGGGTAGTAATCATCTAAAGCATCGTAATCTCTATCATCATCTTCAGATTCATCTGAAGTATCGCTGCCTTCAAATCTTTTAGTTGAATAACTTCCTTCTTTATCTAAATGCGACCAACTATTTATATTTGAAGGAACATACTTTTTTGAATTATATTTGGCTTTTTTAAGTCTTTTTTTATCCCTTTTACGTTTCGCACGTTTTTTTTTTTTTCTTTTAATACGTTTAATTTTTTTAGAAATTGAAGAATTTGATAATCCAGAAAATTATAAATTATTATCACTTACTCAATTTTGAAATTTTTAAAGATTTTGTTTCTTTAGTATTCTTCAACAATTTTAAATTTGAACTTTATAGAAGTGAAAAAATGGTTCCATCAATTCAAATAGTAATACTGAAAATAATATCAATAATATTCCTATAATATCTCAGAATCAAAATCGACATTTGGTTCAATGTATTATTGAAACAAATAAACCAGAAGAAACTCCTCAATAAGTAGCAAATAATTCCCAAAAAAAAAAAAAAAGCCTATTTGATGAATGTATATGTACTCATTAGTAGATAAAAAGGCTTCTTAAAGTAATCATATTAATAATCATTTACTTTGATATTGTATTCAAACATAATTTTATTAAGAATATAAAAGATTTTGTAAAGTTTCATGATATCAGGTTCAAGTTTAAATTTGAAATACAATTTTCACACACAGATTCCAATTCAAATTAATATAGATATGGATATAGATATGGATATGGATAATAAAGTTAATTAAATAAAAAAGTATTCTATTTTATTTTCAATGTACTATTTGTAGAAAGTTTCAAATTCAACTATTAACCGATCTGAGTCAATTCTATAATAAATCAAAATATGAAATTTCTACAAGTACGTTTAAAAATTTATATCTAATGAAATATGTACACTCACATAATACAAATTATATTAACAATATAAGTTATTTAATTTATGATTAAAATTCTCTTAATTTTTTAAAATATTCATCATCATCATCATTATTTTCTTCTTCTTCTTCTTCTTCTTCTTCATTTTCTTCCTGGAAATTATTAAAAGAACCTTGTTGAACAGTAAAACCTTTTTTTTTAGTTGGTTTATTTTTGATAAAAATATCATTTTCAATTTCTTTTTGTAATTCATTATTTTTTGAAATATCAAAAAAATCAAGAAACTTGAAATTTTTTTTCAAATCATTGAACTTATTATCAACAATAGATTTTATAACATCTTTTGACATTCTTCCTTCCTGAAAATCATCTAAAGTGAAAAGTTTGAATGTTAAATCTAGCCAAGGGTTTATTGAATTGGAATTAGAATTATTAATTTGATCATTTGAACTATTAATTTTAGTTGAATCATTATATAAGAAATGATCAAAAATATGATATTTGATAAAATTTAATGAATTAAAAAACTTGTTTCCAATAGTATTAGAAGCTGAAATTTCATTTGGATATTTGGATTGAAAATAAATCAAGGCTGGAAATTTATTAATTTTGAATAAAGAAATTAAATTTTTATTTTCGGGTAAAGTTGAATCAACTTTAATAAATATAATATTTCTATTGTTATTTTTTTTAATATATTCAGTTGCAATTTCTTCATAAAATGAAGTTCTTTCATGCCAATCACTTAACCAAGGAGTTATAAATGAAATTAAGATAGATTTATGATTGTTAATATTTTCATTTAATAAAAGTTTGAAAAAATTATTTTGATTATTTATATCAAGAGTAAAATTTTCATTTATATTAATTTCATTGATTAAATTTGTAAAAAAATCAAATAAAATATTATCATTTTCATTTAAAATTAAATCTTTCACATTTGATTCAGGCCATTTTGGAAAAATTCCAATATTATCTTTAATATAATCTATCAAATGATTTAAAGTTCTTGGACCATTGAAATTTGAAATTATTGAACCATCATTTAAAATTAATTTTAAAGTTGGATATTTATTTAAATCATATCTTTTAATAAATTTTTTATTTTTTGGAGCATTTATTTGAATAATTTGAAATTTATCATTATCATTTTTATATAATTTTGGTAAAAAATGAAATTTTGGTTTTAATTTTGAACAATGTATACAAGATTGAGAATAAAAATTTATTAAAGATATTTTACCCTTTTGATTTATTATATCCTCAAAATTGGATTCATCAACTTCAATTACACCTGAATTTAATATCTTTGATGAGCATATATTTAAATATAGAAGAATTGATATTAAAATCAGAAAAAAGTTGAATAATTTCATTGTTAAAAAACGACCAATTGAGCTTCTTCCTTGAAGTTTTTTAATAGATGATGAGTATTAGATTAGGAAAATCCATGAACAAATGTTTCCAAAGTTTTTATGTGAGTGATTGATGGTATATTTGGCAATTCGAATAAAAGAAAGCTAAGGTCTATTCAAATTCAAAAATTTGGTACTTTTCTACACTAACGATATTAAGTTATTGTTGATTTTTGATTCTTATTCTCACCCCCACATTTCTCCCTTTCTCAGATCCCGAAGATAGTCATGTGCACCTGGCTCCAAGAAGTTTTTCCGATTGTGCTTTTTCAGATTTTCCAATATTTTCAGTTTTTCCGTCAAAAAATTTCAGGAAAAACTTCAAAATTCCAGACGGAGACCAGTTTTGGGGATCTTTTTTGAAGCAAGCGCGTTTCGATTTGGAGTGTTCTTTAGCTATTTTTGAGCTTGACAACATAGTGCTCCTGTTGCAGCTAGTTGCATTTAAAAAATTGCGCATAAATTGCGCTGCAAGACCCCAGCATATTTATTCGATTCTGCTATTAACATTGTTCAAATTCATAGTTCATTGTTCATCGCTAATTTTATTCATAAACTATGTCTGTTGGAAATGTCAAAGATTATTGAATGTTTTTGCAATTGTGTGATCCTATCTTCCAGAATTTATTAATGTACATTCCTTAGTACAGCTACTAGTGGAGCGACTATGTTGATTTTTCTAATTTAATTTCAGTATACTTAGGCGGAAATAGGAGTACTTTCAAATAATTTTTTTTTGAAAAAAAAAAGATAACTCTGGATGGTTTAACAGTCGAGAAATATTTTTAAAAATATTGTCCTTCGGGTGTTAAGTGCTGTTAAATGGAATGAAATATTTTTTTGTGGATTCATGATTATTTGAAGTTTTGAATGATTCTAAAGTGTTATGTCTATTTATAGGAAAGAGTCATTTCATTGAATCATTCATTATTGCTTAATTCTATTATTAAAGCAGAAAAAATATTTTAATACTTGGTCATTAAAATGAAGGTGTGTAAAAGAATGAAAGAATTTCAATATTGTCGAAATTCTCGATATTTAATAAGTGACAGCTATAAAAAATTTTATGGGTACTGGTTAAGAAGAAATAAGAAAGATTAAGGTTCCGTTTATACTTTTTTTTTCGAAAAATAATGCTCTTGACGGGGTTCTATTTCCTAAAAATAACTAAAACAATGGTACAATTCTAATTTAGTCGAATTTTGTTCTTAAATTCTTCTATTAGTTGCTTTATTTTATTTCCAAATCAATTCAATTTTTTATAATTTATCCGAACTTTAATTGAAAGAGAATTTGAAGAATATTTGACAGATTTCATTATTGGAGTTGTTTTTTTCAATTGACTGCGTGATTCAAATTTTCTTTTGAAAGAATAACCTCGACTTATTTTTTTGATTCAATCCAGAACAATTCATGAGAAAATATGAAAACGTTTCTAAGAATCGAAAACTTTTGTCAAATAAAACAAAGCAGAGTTAACTGTAGCAATTTTTATAAAAAAGAAATTTTTCTTTCGCTAATTATAGTTCATTACAATTCAAGTGATTTCTCTGAAAAATTTTCTAGAGTGTCTTTATACTACCTTAGCATCAACAATGTTAGTTATAATACTAATTTTGAACTACTGAAAGAGATATTTCTTACTTCTGGTTTTTTGAACTCCCCATATTAACGAATTTATATAAAAATGATTGAATTTTATTCATAAATTTCAGATAAAAGTTTTTTATAAATTTTTAAAAGTATTAAAAAAAATAAAAGTATTAATACAATTAAATATAATTCAAATGTTAAATTCAAGACCTTTTTTATCTCATTTCAAAAAATCTCAAAATTCAGTTAAGACTTTAACTGATTTAAATAATTCTATTGAAAAAAAATTTTCAAATAAAGAAGAAGAACCAAAAAAAATAATTGATCTTGAATCAAATTCTTCTGAATCTACTTTAAATGTTATTCCAAGTGATAATTTTGAAAAAAATGAAATTGTTATTAAAAATGATCTTGATGGTGGATTAGATTTTCCAGATGGAGGTTTAAGAGCATGGATTGTTGTACTTGGAGCTTTTATTGGATTAATCACTTCTGGTGGTATATCAAATTCATATGGATCAATACAATCTTATATTCAATATAATATTTTAACTGAATATTCTACATCAGATATTTCTTGGATTTTTTCAATATATTCATTTTTATTTTCTGCATTAAGTAATATTGCAGGATATATGTTTGATACAAAAGGTTCTAAATTTCCAATGATTTCAGGAACTATAATGATGAGTGGATCTTTTTTTGCTTTAGGAAATTGTACAAAATATTATCAATTTATTTTATGTTTTGGTATATTAAATGGAATTGGAAATTCTTTAACATTTACTACAAATGTAAGTGTAATTTCTCATTGGTTTTCAAAAAATAGAGCTTTAGCAATTGCAGCTGCAACTTCTGGAGCATCTCTTGGAGGTGGATTAATTCCATTATTATTAAGATATTTATATCCAAAAGTTGGTTTTACATGGTCAATGAGAATTTTAGGATTTATTTTATTATTTACTCAAACTTTATCTACAATTTTAATGAAAGATAGATTACCAAGAAAAGTTAAAACTTCAAATATTGAATCTAAAAAGAAATTAAAATTTTATTCAGAAATTATTAAAGATATATTTAAAGGTAGTTTTAACTTTACGTATTTTAAAGAAGCAAGATATTCATTTTTTGTATTAGGATTATTTTTTATTCAATTATATACATTTCTTGTTTTATCATATATTTCATCATATGCAGTTGCAAAAGGAATATCAGATTCAAAAAGTTTACTTTTAATTACAATTATAAATTTAACTGGAATTCCAGGTAGATTTATACCAGGATATTATGCAGATAAATTTGGTAGATTTAATGTTTTAAGTATTGTTTCCTTTTTTTCATCAATATTAATTTTTATAATTTGGTTACCATTTGGATCAAATTTAAATTGTTTATATGTTTTTTCAGGTTTATGGGGATTTTTTGGAGGAGCAGTATTAAGTTTAGGAGCATCATGTTGTGGACAAATAAGTAATACAAAAGATTTTGGTAAAAGATATGGTACAGCATATAGTGTTTCTAGTTTTGGAGGATTAATTGGATTACCAATTGGAGGAGCTATAATTGGAAATTCAGGAACTTCTAATGGATATTCAAATTTAGTTATATTTGCAGCAGTAGTTAGTATAGTATGTACTTTTTCCTTATGTCTTTCCAGAATTGCATGTGCTGGATTTAAAATATGCAAAGTTTGAATTATTTTGATTTTATGAATTTGAATTGTGTTTTAATTTTGTGGTTGTCTAATTAAAAGTTTTTTTTTTTTGATTTTGATTTTGATTTTGATGTTGATTTTGATTTTGTGCTTTGTTATTTTTTTATTTTCTCTGCTCTTTTTTGTGGTTTATTTATTTTTATTTTTATTTTTATTTTTATTTTTTCAAATTTTAAGTTTCTTAATGCATATGCCTATTTATATTTTATATTATAAAATGAAATCATTGATGTATATCTTGTTTTAATTGAATTTAAAAGAAGTTGTAAATATAATATTTAAAACAATTGAAATTAATTATTATCAAAGAAATTTATTTGAAAATTCTTTTTTAATTTTTAAGAGTAATTCCTATTAAATTAAAAAGCAGACCCGCTTTGGACTGCATAAAATAGAATCTGGAATTTTTGGTGCATGAAGACGCCTCCAATGGCTTTTAACCGACATATAGTTGCCGTTTTTGACATTCAAACGTCTGAGCTAGCTTTGCGCTCCAAATTTAATAAAGAAAATAAAAACTGTAACATAAGAACTAATAACAATAATAAGTCAATAAATTTAATCAAAAATTTAATTTTATTAGAACATTTTATCTTTCTTTATAGGTATTTTAATATTTTAAGTAAAAAAAATCTCAAAATTATAATTAAAATTCATGGATTCTATATTTTATTAAAAAAAAAAAATGGAGAATGAAGAAAATGAAGAAAATGAAGATAGATTTAGAATAATAAATAGAAGTATAAATCAAGGAAGTAGAAGAATATATTGGATGGATTTATTAGATAAAAAAGATGGAGAAATAATATTTAGAGAAGGAGTTGAAAATTTAGTTGAAGAAATTTTTTTACATATTATAATTTATAGATATCCAATATTTTTATTTAAAATTTTAAAATATAATTTTTCAATGTCAATTAAAATTTTAAAAGATTTTATAAAATTAAGAAAAAATGATTCAAATAAATATAAAAAAAGAAAAAATGGAAAAAGTAATTTAAATGTTATTGAAATTGATTTAAGTCAATCAAAATATAATATTAATATTATTAATAATAATAATAATAATAATAAGAATTTTAATTATAAAAGAATATTAAATATTATATCATTAAAATTACCATCACCATTAAATCCAAATAATGAAAGAATACCAATAATGGAAAAAGAAAATTTTAATCAACTTTCAAAATTAACGGAAGAAATTCCACAAATTGGAGGATTTGAATTTAATATATTAGAATCAATAATTAAAAAAGAAAAAGAAAAAGAAAAAGAAAAAGAAAAAGTAAAAGAAAGTGAAGATGAAAGTGAAGATAAAGGTATACAAATCTTTAGAAAAGGATTATTAGAACATTTTTATGAATCAGATGAATTACAATATTATTATAAAAGAATAAAGAATAAAAATGAAATAAAAAATTTTAAATTATTATATTATTATGAAGATAATAAAAAAAAATTAGTTAATAAAAATTTTTATTTAAAAAAAGCTATTTTAACAAATTATTTAAATAAAACTTGGAGTAAAGTTTATCCTGAAATTCCACATTATATTCCAAGAAGAATTGAATAAATGATTTATAATAAATTAATAAATTAAATTGTTATAAATAACCCTTAAAAAATAAACAAATTATTTCATTAAAAAGGTTGAAAAAGTGTGTGAATGAAGTTACCCTTCCGAGAATAATTTCAAATTCAAATTTAAATTTAAATTTAAATTTAATATAAAAACAGCAATTTCTCACTTGTTTTATTTTATATTAATTATTTTTCTTTTAATTAATCAAAAAGTACAGGAAATATTTGCCACGATGGAATTTGAGTATTTACTAAATTACATTGCCATAATATCATTCAAAAGATTGATATTTTAATTTCCCAGATTAAATTATATTTTATAATATATTATATAATATCCCCGATAGGAAGTTTGGTATTCGAAGTGTTTTATTAGATTAAGGCGATGAATTCAAATGCTGATGACAGGATACATTTTATTACTTTATTACTTTACTTTATTACTTTATTTTATTTTATATATTTGACGATTCTCTTACTGTATCACAGTACTTAAACAATGGTTTTTAATTGTAGAGTCTAAACAGACTTGAACAGTGTGAACTTTACTTTCTTGTCTTGATTCTTGTCTGTTGATCCTTCTCAGAGTCATTTCAACTGCAATGGTTGAAGAATGAAGAATGAAGAACTGAAGAACTTCTTGTTTAATTCTTCTTCTTCTTCTTTGTGTTTGTGTTTGTGTTCTTTGTTCTGTTGAGAGTGTTGCGGAAATGGCGGTGGCGGTGGCGTTGAAGAAGTGAAGAAAGTGAAGAAGTGAGGAAAGTGAAGAAACGCCGGAGTCTTTTTTCAATCATCGACTTCAAAACGTGTAAAAGACGAGAAGATTAATGAAGTGGTCAATGAAGTGGTCAATGAAGTAGTTATTAAACAAGTTATTAAACAAGTTAACAAACAAGTAACAAACAAGTAACAAACAAGTTAATTCGTTAAATTTCGTGGCTTTGGTGTTTTATATCAAATATCAAAATCTTGGTTTTCCAATTTATTCAAAATCCAATACTTTCTAATATATTATATTAAATGTCTTAGATTATTAATATTTAATTCAATTCAATTCAACTTATTCATATATTCATTTATCAAATGATTATAATTGATAATGTAAAGAAATGGTATAAATAAAGAGAGATTTATTCATCTTTTGAGGTTATTGAATAAATTAACAATTATATAAAAGTAATAAGTATAAACTGAATTACTAATTATATTAAATAACAAATTTATAATCTTAAAACAATGGTTGATTTACAAACAGTAAGTTATATATATAAGTTATATATATAAGTTATTAAAGTTATCTTTAGTAATATAACTTAATTTATATTAACATTCTTTTTTTTTTTATATGTTAGATTGAATATGGTGGAGAAGGTGGAGATGAACAATCTATTGAAATTAATGATGATTTAAAACAAATTAATGTTTATTATGAAGAATTTATTAATGGAATTGAATTAATTTATGAAGATGATGATCATAATCAATTAATTGGTAATAATAATGGTGAAAAAGGTGAATTTGAATTAGATCTTGATGATAATGAATATATTAATAAAATTATTTTAAGATCTGGTGATTATGTTGATGCAATTAAATTTTTTACAAATAAAAATAATGAATCAATTTATTTTGGTAATGATAATGGTGGTATTGAACATGAAATTGATTTAAATGGTAAATTAGTTCAAATCACTGCTAGAAAAGGTGGTTTCATTGATGCTATCAGTTTTGGTTCAAATGAAGATTAATTTATAATATTACTATAATATTACTATAATATTACTTTATATACTTTATAATAATATATTATAATAATATATTAATATAATAATTGAAATGAAATAAGAAGTACCGTATAATTGGTCTTTAAGTTTAAATATTCACGTGGGCGGATTAGTTCTCCCGATCAACTTCCTGACAACGGATGTTCAATTACCGCATTCAAAGAACAAAGAACAAAAAAAGAAGATATAAACAAAGATATAAACAAAGATATAAACAAAGAAATAAACAAAGAAAGAAGATATAAACAATGGACAATAAATTGAATGGTTCAATGTTTAATAAATACACATTCAAACACCACAATGGAAACAATCTTCACTCACACACATCAATCACAAAAGAAGAAATCAAGAAGAAATGAAGAAGAAATCAAGAAGAAATCAAGAACAAAACACTCTTTATCTATGCACAATGATCTTATTCATCTCAAGAACTGAACTCTTCTCTCAGTCTTCAAAAGAACCTCAATTTATCCAACACAAAAACAACAAACAACACTTCATTCATTCATTGATTCATTCATTCACTTATTCTTAAAAGATGAAGTCTTGAATCAAACAGTAAAACAATATATCAATTGATCATTTAAAGAATTCAATTAAAAAATTGTTAAAAATAAAAGATATTTTTAAATTCTAATTTTAAAAAAAAAAATATTCATTATACATAATGTTAAATAATCATTTATCACCTCAAATTATTGAAAAAATTATAAATTATTTACCATTTGATAAAGTTTGGTTATTAACTTTATCAAATAATTTAATAATTATTAAAAAATCATATAAAAAATTATTTAAAAAAATTATATTATCAACAAATTTTAAAAGTATTTTAATTATTAATGAATTAAATAAAAAAAAATTTAAAAATTATATAAAATTAAATCAAAAATTAATTCAATTTTTTAAAATTAAAAAATTTATTCATTTTTTTAAAATTTATACTAAATTCTTATTTATAATTCCATTTAATAATAATATTATAAATAATAATATATTATCAATAATTGATAATATTTCAACTCCATTTTGTTTAAATTTAATCTCAATTCAATTTTTTAATAATTTTTCATATTTTCCATTAAAATTATCTCCAAATTTAATTTTATTATTATATTTAAATTCAAAAAAAAATTTAAAATTTTTAAATTTAAATTCATGTTCTTATAATATTTCAAATTTAAATTTAAATTCAATAATAAATTTTAATTTAAAATTTTGGTATAATTTAAAATTTTTAAATTTATCAAAAAATAATTTTAATTATCAAGATTTAAAATTTTTAAAATTTTGTATAAATTTAAATTATTTAAATTTATATAAAAATAATTTATTACCTCCTCCTTCAAATGATAATAATAATAATAATAATAATCAATCTTCAATTGATTTAATTTATAATTTTAAAAATTTTAATAATTTTAATTATTTATTAAATTTAAAATATTTAAATTTAAATTCATGTAATTTAATTAAAATTCCATTAAATTTTAATCTTTTTAATAATTTAAAATTTTTAAAATTATCAAATAATCTTATAAAAAAAATTGAAAATTTAAAATTTTTAAAAAATTTAATTTTTTTAGATTTATCTAAAAATCAATTATTAATTATAGAAAATTTAAATAATTTAATTAATTTAAAAAAATTAAATTTATCATATAATTTTATTAAAGAAATTAAAAATTTAAAATTTTTAAAAAATTTAATTTTCTTAGATTTAAGTTTTAATTCAATTAATTTAATGTCAATAGAATTAAGTTTTTTAATAAATTTAAAAAAATTAAATTTAAATAATAATTCAATTAAAAAAATTAAAAATATAAAAAATTTAAAAAATTTAAAAATTGTTAATTTATCTTATAATAAAATTCCAATTCATAGAGGTTTTACAAATAAGTTAAAATTTAAAAATTTTCAATTAAGATCTTCAACAAAAGATGCTTTATTAATTACTTTTTTTTTCTTAATTTATGAATTTATTTTTGTTTTAATTATTGGTATTTCTGATATACTTAAACAAAAAATTAATCCAAAATATAATTTTCTTTTTACTTCTGCTTTTATTTTAATTTTAATTATTTATTTTATTTTTGTTGCAAAATGTTTACATATGATTATTAAAAGATTAGCTTTTGTATAATGAAATCTATTGAAAATTATTTTATTATTATTTCAATCACTTAAGTTTTTTTGAAAAAAATATATCTTTCAAGTATCATTTAAGCTGTAATAAAAAAACTATTTTAGGAGCTTGTTTCAAAATTTATATGCAGTTTATTTTTACAAAAGTCAATAAAATTTAGAAAAATTAAGTATCTCTCATTAAAAACAAAATTTGACTATTTATAAAGCTAATTCTTTTAAATTTAAAGGTTCCTATTACTAAACTCGTAATACTCAATTATCATTGAGAATATATGGACTTTATAAGAGCTTTTAGATAACCTCTCAACAACTTTCATAGTTAGTATTAATTGTAAACTGATTTCATTTCATATATTGAAACAATTGGTATTTTTATAAAAGTATAGATAATCAAACAAAATGTTTAAAAAAAAAGGAAATTAAATTATAAAATTAACACTAGAAAATATAAGAAATAATAAAGTAAAAAGAGTAAATATATGATATTTAGAAAAAATTAATTATTTTCAAAAGTAGGTGTCCAATCCCAATAAAATTTAGAATATTGAGGATATGTTGAATTAACTCCACATGCATCTAGATAATTAGAACCATTTAATAAATCTTCAAAATTTTCTTTGTAACCCTCTAATGAACATGAAAAACCAGGTCCATCTTGACAATCTGGAATTGGAATAACTGCATCATTGACAATAACTCTTACATAAGTTTCAATTGTCGATTCAGTTTCATTATAACTTTCATTACATTCTAAACGTTCATGAATAATTCTAGCACCCATTGGAGCAATTTCTGAACTTCTAAAGACTGATCCAAAATCAATTTTATCTGCACTTAAATCTTTCTCAGGTTTAAATAATCCTAAAGCAGTTACAAATGTTACAATATCTGTATCATGAGAAAATGAAAAAGTAAGATTTAAAGAATCATCACTTAATAAGGTATAAGTATTATTGGCATATACGGATCCCAATGGAACAGATAAATTATAACCAGCTCCATTTTCATAATAGAAACCTAAATCCTTGGAGTATGCAAAATTAATCAATTCTTCTTGAGTGAAAATTTCACAAAATGGAGAGTTTCCAACAACATTCAATTCAAAACCACAATGTCCCATTAATACATAAACATCATCACCATCTAAATCAAATCCTGGACTTAATTCATTTAATCTATCAGCTGCTACATCAAGGTAATCAGAAGAAAATGAATTAGTAATTGCGTCATTAAAAGAGGAATTATAATTGGCACAAGCATCGTGACTTGTTAAAGTATTTGCACCTTGGGTTTCTTTTTCAGGAATAACTTGAATTGATGATAAATTAGAATAACTATCTTGGAAAAAACCTTTAGCAAAATATCTAGCTGTATTTACAACTCTAGCTTGACCACTAGTGAAAACTGGCATAAGGGTTTCTCCATCCCATAAATCACTATATCTTTCTCGTAAAGTAACACCTAAATCATAAGCATCTTTCAAACCTGCATAAAATCCACTGGTGGATTCGGTTTCCAAATCATTATTATCTTTAACATAGAACTCATAATCTTCAATAAATGCTAATGGGCCTTTAAAATTGGTAACATTTGAGTTTTGCATTCTTTTGATTAAAGCTGATTGTGACTTTGCAGTACCGGTAGTTGGAAATCTTTCACCATGTCTCATAAATGAATGAGCTTGCGTGACTGTACATTGTGGTGGAACCTCTGGTGAAATTCCATATCCACGATTTGAAATGTATGGACCAGTTGTACCTAAATATCTTAATTTATTGTACTGTTCATCTGAGTCTTGAGGGTATGGTTTGTAATTGAATGAAGGGAAGGCTGAAACACCTAAAGCCAATACTAAAATTTGTAAAACAGAACTTGAAAAAAACATTCTTAATAATATATTAGTATGTTATTTAAAAATCTTTTTTTTTATAAAAAAATTGAAGAGATTATATAAAGAAAATAAACGAATGTGAGATAAATATTTGATTAAGAATAAATCCAAGAAGTTATTAAATTGGAATATCTGTTTTCTTTCAAATTATATTTTCAAGGAGATAAATTGGATAATATTTATATCTGAAATTATCATGATGTTCTGCAGCAATTGAAAATTTCATTATTAATTGAGTTTACTCAATAAACATGAGATTTCATTGTTGACTGAAATCACTTGGTATACATCTCACAAACTACTCCAAAATAAGAGGCTTTCCGAACATTGAATTTTGTAAAAACAATCACAATAAATTGAATGTGAATTCATCAAATTGTCTTTAATTCAGCTATGAAAAATTTCCTTTCTCTTTTAATCCTAACGAGATTTTTCTAGGCCGAGCAAATTCAGCTAACCTGCCAATGTTAATTGATTGAATCATTTTACTCTTGTCTCGAATTCATTTGGATTGACGTTCAAATGTAATACTGATTTTAAGTTAATCCCCTTTTGGAAATAAATATGTACTAATAGTGAGCAGCAAAATCCAAATAAACACCCACGTTGCCAATTTGATTATCCAGATTATTGTCAAATTGACAGCCAAATTTTTTTAGTAAAAACGTTTTTCTTACCTAAAAGCTTAAAGCATTTTTTCTTTGAACAAAAAAGGGTTTGAGTGATATGCAATAATACATAACTCAGCATGGGAATTCAAATAGTACAGTATCAATACAGCTCTAATAACCAACCAGTAATAGGTGAGAAAAGATGCTCTAATACTATTTTTCTTTTGGTTAGAACTAAATTAATTATATATTCAAGCAATACCTTGTTTAAAAGAGATGGCTTTTGAAAATATCATTTATCCATTGGTTTCATGTGGATATTTCGGTATTCAACCCTGTATAAAAGAAACTACTCTCGGAAATGGATTCCTATAAATAAAAATAAATCTTTTTTTTTTTATAAAAGAATATGACTCTCAAATTACAAAACACTTTTCATATAAGGATTTTGCTATAGTGGTAAATAATAAAAATGTTACTTATAAAATTACTACGAAATACAGTATATGTTACTAGAAATTAAAAATCCTTTATTTATTTTGAAGAAAACAGAGAAGCATATCGTTGTGAAACTTCGAGACTAATTTTAACTATAAATCCAGAAAAAAAATTCAAGTAACAGTGAAAAGTGACGAATAAGAAGATTATCATCTTTTTAGGAAAAATTTAATGCATACTCTTGTATAATGTACCTACACAAAATATTGTTGAATTACTTTTATTGAATAGTCTAAACCACCTAAAATTCACTTATTGAAATCTATTATTTTTGATTGGCAGAATGTTCCTAGGTCAGAATAAATTTTGCTGAAAGTATTGTATAAATACCAAAATTGAATGAAATTCAATAAATCAAAAAAATGGTATAAAAAAGACTAGACTTTTCCAAAGATTTGAGCCAACTAAAATATCTAAAACAATCAACTCCACAAATAAATATCTCAAATAATTGAATTAACAAATATTTTGAAATTTTTTCTTTAGCTCAAAAAAAAGAGTAGCCTTTTATACAATGCTTACTTCAATTTTATACGCATTTTATTCCGCAGGTTTAATTGCTGCTGATGGTGCTTTCAATGTTCTTTCATTCAATGTAGCTGGGTTACCTGAAGTTCTTCAAAGTAATGATGAAAGTTTAGATAAAACTACTGCCACCACCCAAATCGGATCCTTATTTTCAACATATAAGGATCAATTAGATGTTATTCATGTTCAAGAGGATTTCAACTACCATTCAACTTTATATGAATATGATGACCATACATACAGAACCGCTACTTCTGGAGGTGCAGCTATTGGTTCTGGGTTGAATTCATTATCCAATTATCCTTGGATCAATTTCGGTAGAACCAAATGGGATGACTGTTCTGATGCTTCTGAAAATGATTGTTTGACTCCAAAGGGGTTCACATATATGAAGGTCAGATTAGAAGATGGAGTTTATATTGATTTCATCAATCTCCATACGGATGCAGGAAGTGAGGATGGCGACAACGAGGCCAGAGCAGATAACATTGAACAAGTTGCTGATTGGATTGATGCAAATGCCGATGGAGATGCTGTTATTGTGTTCGGTGACACCAATTCTCGTTACACCAGAACTGCTGATGTTATTCGTTTATTCGGCACCCAAAATGATATGACTGATGCATGGGTTGAATTGATCAGAGATGGTTCAGCTCCAGCCCAAGGAGCAGATGCTTTGGTATGTGACAATCCTGCTGCCAACAATACCTGTGAAACCGTTGACAAAGTCCTTTACAGAGGTAGTAAGGCCATCACTCTTACTGCCAATGCTTTCAATTATGAAAGTACTTTGTTTGAATATGAAGGTAGTACTTTATCTGATCATAACCCAGTTCTAGTCAATTTCACCTATACCTTATCCTCTACCTTCAAACAAAGTGATATTGTTGGTGGATTCCATGGTACCTGGTTCAATGATCTTGATGATATTGCTGAAGGTTCTATGACTTCGTCTGTAACCTTAAGAGGAGCCAATAGATTAGATGCTGTATCTCTTACTCTTGAAGATGGAACTGTATTTTCTCATGGTGGTACTGGAGGTGATGCATATTCTTTAACATTAACAGATGGTGAATATTTAACTGGAGCTTATGCTTGTGTTGATACATATAGTAGTCACACCAGAGTATTCTATTTGAAATTAACCACTTCAGATGGCAACACTGTCTCAGCAGGTAAGACATCCGGTACTTGTACCACATTTACAGCACCATCAGGATTTCAAATTGTTGGATTCTATGGTCAAGATGGAGATGAAATTGATGAGTTAGGATTCAATTATGCTCCTTACTGATTGTACTCTGATTTTCCTTGTACAGTATATAAAATCTTCTTCTGATAAACTCTTTTTTACATAAATTATATTTTTTTGTTCCTCTTCTTTTGCTATAAATTTATGAATCTGGAATTTTCGCAACTTCGAGACCAGATTTCTGGAATTTCTGCTGACTCAGCAAAAAAAATAAATCGCCGTTTTTGTGGGTCTTTTGAAAGAGTTCCTTATTGCAGGCTCAGTTTCTCTTTTTCGTTTGGTAAACAAGAATAAGGCTGATTTGTTATACTAATTTCTGGATCTCTTAATTTATAATAAGTTCTTCACTGTCTTCTCTGAGGTATAAATTAAAAACAAATTATCCTTTTTTTAATTATTTGTTTAGAATTCTTTTTGATTGATTTTTCAATTGCATTTAAATTCCATTAAATCTTCAATTGATAATTTTTTTAAAACTTCATTGAAATTTCTGATTATATGCTTTTCATATTTTCAGTGAAGAAAAAACTTTGTGGTGGGTTATAAAAAATCATACTTAATTTGTAAACAAGTATTAAAATTTAAAATGATAGTTAATCATCAATAAATGTTATTTCAAGAACTTTTTTTTTAATCTTTTATCTCTATTCAAATTCTTTTTGCGAAGATTTAAGTATGTCTTTTCAATCCTGCAAGCACTTTCAAATTGGTAAATGAATAAAATTCGTCTTTATCTTCTTTTCTCTTTTTTTGCTTTCATTTGTAACATCAGAGTATATTTTAAGGATTTACCTAAAATTTAACGGATTTATTAGGATATTTTTCTCCTTTTCAACGGTGCTGAAATTCAATGTTAAGAATTCTTCTACTTTTAAGCTATAATAGTGTTAATTTACTGGATATTCTTTTTACCCAGTACAATTCAGTCTCAGTCTCAGTCTCAATCAAAAACAGTGAAGATTATAAAAATTTAACTCGCTTGTTTTTTCCTTCATAGAATCCTGTTATTGCATATCACATCTAGTATTATTATAAATTATATAGTTGTTTTACCAAGTCAGTGTCTCTTCTATGAGGTATCTATGATAACTAACAATTTCTTAACATTATGAACTTAATCAATGAAAGCAAAAGTAAGAAACTATTCATTTTTTTTTTAGTAAAGGCAAAATTTTAATATAAATAGCTTTGCTTTTCATGGTTTTATTTTTATTTGATTATTTAATAAGAAAAGAAAAAAATTTATAAAATATCATTGACAATCATCTTCAATTTTACTTTAAATTAGGTTTAAGTTATAATTTGCTTCAAACGGTTTTATATTTTTGCATTTGTTAATTTCTTTAATACTTTGATCTGGTATCCTATATTTTTAAACTAACTATATCTTCTTGTATTAAAAAGAGAAAAAAAACTTTTAGAAATGGGTTATCGTCATGCTAGCGTTCCTAGACCTAAAGATAATTTCTGGACCTGTTATTGTGGTAAAATCAATGGATTAAATATTCCATTATGTGAAGGATGTGGGAGAGAAAATGAATGATAGTCACCTTTAAAGTGAAGATCGCGAAGATAAAGAATATGAATAGATTTTTTGATATTTATCCACTAATAATTATGCTATATTTTGGCTTAAACATATTTCTACTTTTCCTATGACTTATATTATAAATTTACAAAATGATTTTATTTTTTATCTTATTTTTATATATTGTTAATTTATAATATCAAATTCTTTACTTTTTCAAATATTAATAAATCATTGAAGAGCTTCAGATAATCAAAAAAATAAAAAAATTAAAGCCCATTCTTTCAATTTTAGGTGTAGAAATTACTGATTTCAAAACTTTTGTCACTTTTATACTTATAAGTAATTTACGTTTGATGAAACTATTCTTAATGAAAATTTTGCTAAATTAAATTTTTTTTTTATTACTTGGTAAAAATTTTTTATCCACACCAAATTCTTTTTCATTCTCAAGAAAATTTTTGACCTTATTCATATTTTCAGGAGAATCATTTGCATATCTACCTAAAATTCCCTTCAATCTTTCTGGTATTTCTTCAAATACTAAATCATTTGTATTTTTTGAAACAGTTTCACCTTTTACTTTTAAAATATCTTCAATTGTAATATGATTATCATTGAATATCTTTAAATGATCCGCAATTATATGTCTATTATGGCAACCAGGACATTCAACTAATACAGTGCCTTTGGTATATCCTTGTTTTGAGATAATATGGCTTGATCGTTTAGAACATTTTTTACAGGTAAAAGCTAACATTAATTCTTGATTTGGAATCTCAAATTTACTCCCTTTGATTTTATTATTTTTAAGTTCATCATTTTCTTGATTTAGAATCCTAGAATTTGAAGAAAACTTTCGGTTCTGGCCTCCACCAACATAGTAATTACTCACTTCATTCAAACAACTTTGAGAAAGTTGAGGTCTATGATTTATAACCGAAATAATTCCTACATTAAGTCTATTGAAAGTAAATCTTTTAAATGAGCTTCGCAACAAAGTTTCTCTGAAAATGACTTTGGGCACATTCATTTCATTTATTTAATAGCTATTAATAAAAGCAAACCAATTGTTTTCTTTTCGAATAAAGATTGTAAATATTTGCTAATTTAGAACATAAAAATTCAATCTGCTTAAAAACAAACAAAAAGCTTTTTACAGACAGCGGAAAACCGTGCGAATATTCTAGATCAAACAAGAATCAAAACTTCGATGTATTTCAAAACTAGCGGGTAATTAGATAAACAAAATAGCGTAAATTAATTTATATCTATAAAAATATCCCTGTAATGCAGGCATTTGTCCGTTCATATTTTCATCGCAAACACTGGTGTCACAGAAAAAAAGCTTCCCAAAGATCTCCAGAAGGAACAATTTCACCTCCCTTGACTGATTTCTCGAGCATGTTGTTGGTGCTTTCCATCATTTCTTCACTTTCAATTAAGTCTTTAAACATTTCCTTCTCAGAATCATCATTGCTGTTTTCATTTAAGCTGTCATCACTTTCTTCAGTTTCTTCGTATTCTTCAAGTAAAGGTTCCTCACTTTTTCCCTTACTTTTTTCTTTAGTGGACTTACTTAAAGTCATCAATCTTTTTTTAGTTGACAATTTAACAATAGATTCTTCAACACTTCCAGCAATTGCAAACATCCAAACTGTAGTACGTTTTTCTTGTCCAATTCTATGAATTCTATTAATTGCCTGTAATTCTAAAGAAGTATTAACTAAAGGCTCACATAAAAATACATGAGTAGCATTAACCAACGTTAATCCTGATGACTGGGCTTTTGCATTCAATAGAAAACATGTAATGGAAGAATCATTTTTGAATAGACTTATATTGGAAGATGTCATTGAATTTTTTCCTCTTTTAAATCCATTGATATTACCTAGAAACTTTGATCCTAAAAATTTTATCTTATTATGCCTTAATCCGTTTGAAATTATTGTTAGGAATTCTTCCCATTGAGAAAAAATGACAATTTGAACATTTTCATCTTTAGATTTCAAATATAATATCAATTTAATTATTATATCAACTTTTGATCCATATCTATATTTGGAATTAAGACTTAAATTATTGATTTCTTTTAATTTTTCATCTTCCACTCTATTATATAAAGTTAACTGACTTGTTTTATCATTAGAATTTTTAGTACCATTAATATTGAAATTTTGACTACTATGATTTTCATCAGCAGTAACATTTGAATTAGGGATTAAATTAACTTTCAAACTTCGCCTTGGGAATGTAAAATTATAAATATTACTTTTGATTATTTGTCGTTTACAAATTGGACAGGTTCTATGATTTTTTAACCATAAATCTAAACAATCATTACAATATTGATGACCACATTCAGTTAAAACACCAATAGTAATACTACTTCGGCATATAATACAAATTCTTTCATTTTCTGTTTCTTTGTTTTCTTTTCTTGATTCTGAAACAGCTAAATGCTTCTCGCTCAATGTTTCTAAATATTGAACTCTACCTTTGTTTTTAGAAATTTTAGTTTTTATATGCTCTATTTTTTGAACTATATTTTCTTCTGCTTTATCAAGAATAGATAATTTATCCTCAATTTTCATATCCTTTATATCGTCTTTTACAAATCTTCCCTTATATTTATTCATATCAGCGTCTTGAACACTGTCCGATATTACTTGTAATTGAGCATAATATTGAGCTTTTATATTATGCAAAGTATTGAAGCTTTGAAAAACTTGCTTTTTAAAACTTTCTAAAACTGAGTTCTCTTGCCGATAGAATTTATTTAATTTGGTATATAATAAGCTTACTTCCTTAATTTCTGTTTTTGTTAAAACTTCATGATTATCCCTATTTTCAAAAGATTTGGATTTAATAATTAATGCCTTTACTGATAAATTTAAAAAGTCGTTAGATAAACAAATAGAAGGAGTGATCTTTTTCAAAGATTTTTCTAAATTCTCTTTGAAGGTATTAATTATATCATTTTCATCTTCTGCTTTTTTCACTTTAATATCAAGCATTATGGGCTCATTAAAAAGCGTCCCTGCAAAACTAGAGGGCAAAAACTGCGATCTACCTTGAATCAATACACTTCTATGCATAATCGCTTTTTCAATAACTTTGAATAAATAAAAAGACTTATCTTGATCGATTAATGATTCAGCATATTCATCACCTTTACTTTTATAGTCAAGAGCTCCAGTCATTAAGATAGTTTTTAATTCTTTGATCCATTCAGTTATTTTTTTTCCTTGTATATTCAGTTCATCAATAACTCTAAAAACATAATTGAAGTGGATTCTAAGATTTAAGTTCGTTATTTTCGGTATATTTGCTGTTGCAAAGAGCGTGACATCAATTTGTGGAAAGTCTATTTTCAAATTCTTTTTCTTGAGTTTTTTTATCCCTTCTTCTACTAGATTCGTTTGCTCTAAAAGCAAATCATCTCTAATCATTTCAGCTTTGCTATAATATAAATTTTCGAGTTTTTTATTTCTGACATAATTGTTCTTAGAAATCGATTGATCATCATTTTCATCAGCTTCAGATACGGGAATACTACATTTAACTAGATCTTCTAAATCTTTTGCCTCAAACTTGCCCTTTTTAGCAATATCATTCGCTATTTGGAAATGAGCAGAACCTATCATAAAATAATATTTGTGTAAAGCCTCATACCATGATCTTAACCTTGCTTTTGACCTGACAATGTAGTCATCCTCATCAATTTCTACATCACGAGAGGAATTAGATTCTTCCAAAGAAACATCTAATTCCTCTCTCTCCTGTTTCCACTTTTCCAAGATAGAAAGTTCTTTAGTGGTCTTCTCAATTTTCCTTTTTATAGAACTATAATATTCCATTACAATATTTTTGAACTCCATAGATTTATTCAAGAACTCTTTTATACATGCTCTTTCAAAAACTAAATTGATTTCATCTCTTTCTAATGTGTTGACCTTACTTCTTACATCATCTAGAAGATCCACAAGAAGTTGATCGAGAGTTTTAATACTTGAAGATTTAGTCTGCTTATTTCTTCCCATATTTGCATGACAACAAGTTTGCCTCAATCGTACTAACCACTCAGACATTCGAGAATGGATAATTGAATTTGGCTCCCAGTCATCGACAATAGGTTCTCCTTTAATATTCAAAGAAACCGAAGTCAAGAATTGCTTATATAAATGTTCATAATTATTTTGCTCGATCGGAGAAAAAGAAACTGTTAATAATATTCTTTCTTGGACAGGTAATGAGATATCATATCTAACCATTGCTTTATCATGTCTGATTGCTAGATTCATGGAGAGATTTCTAAAATCATCAGCATTACTGATCAAAAGATCCCAAACTTTTTCGTTCGACAAGAAAGGCTCTTTTCTTAAAAAAGTAAGGTAATGTGATAAATCATGAAGATTCTTTTTTATTGGTGTACCTGAAACTCCCCAAGAGTGACATCTTGAGATAATCTTAGTTATTCTAGAGGGATTTGAAGATTTGGAAGAAACCATTTGAACTTCATCTAAAATAAGTCTCCAAAATTGAAGAAGCACCAAAGGCGAGAAATAATTATAGGATTCTTCGTTATTAGTTCTACTTCTAGTATTTCTTAAATTTGGATTATACAAAGCAAAGTGAAGTTCTTTTGAAACACATTGATATGAAGTTATAGCAATATCATACTGGGCAAGCTCATAAGCAACGCGATTTTTGTCAAGAGTTTCTAAATGATTGATTAGATATTTTTGAGTAGTAATATCATTACATTCGGTTTTATTCTCTGCATCCAGTTCTGTATTGCTATGATGAGTATGTGAACTATTTGCATTACAATTTTTGTTAGATTTTTTTTTTTTATTCAACAAATCTTGTTCCAATAGCTGTTTGTAGAATTCTTTCAAGCCCTCATAGTTTAAAACTTTCAAGTTGGTGGAGTATTTGAAAATTTCCTCAACCCATTGCGACAAAATTGATTCTGGACAGATAATCAAAGTTGTTTTGGACTTTAAGACAAATCTACCCAAGGTTGAATCATAGGCATATCTTTCATTTCCTTCAAAATTATCGTTATTTGATTCCAAATTATAATTTATTGTTAAATTGTGATAATCCTTGTATTCGTAAATGGGTAAGTCCAATCTTTTGTTTAACGAAATTAGAGAAATTAATTCAAGAGTTTTACCTAACCCCATTTCTTCGGATAATAAATTTTGAGCATACAATCCAGGCCTCAAAAAGCCACTATATTGGTCATTTTGAAGGTTTAAAGTAGTATTATAAGTTCCAGTCAAAAATGCCAATATTGTCTCAGAGCTGAACAAATTTCCAGTAAATTTATTGTACCAATAGTATCTATAGGGTGGGAATGGATCTAAAAATGAAGGCTCAGCTAAATTATTTTGCGGTGGTATAGTTAATCTTTTATCTAATATATCAAAATTTAGCCGAATCCAGCCAAAAGAAATTTTGTTTAATAAGTAAAGAATATAATGATAATTATAATAAACTTTTTCCACATGAACTTGCTTTTTTGACGGTTTAGTATTTTCAAAATGAACTTGCTCTTTTTTCAGTAGTTGTTTTGTAAAAGAGTGTGAGCTTATTTTTTTTTTAATCTTGAAGAAATCATCCTTGAAGAATTTAGAGGATTCAATTTTATTTGTATTAAAATTGTAAAGCATATTTTCATTATTTAATAGCCACAATAAAGTCCTTTTTTGAAAATTGAATAAATCTGCATCCAAATCTAATACTAACGAATCTTGCTCTAAATTCTGAATTAATTTTGTAAAATATCTTTTGAAGTTATTATCATTCGCATTGAAATTTAAATTCCTTGTATATTCTGTTATTAAAGTATAAAAGTAATGAGGAGTGATAAAGGAAGCTTTTTTTTTATTTAAATTTGAGAATATTGAACTATTTTTTGATTTTTCGGTCAAAGATTTTTTGAGATCCAAAAGAATCCGGTTATATGAGCTTTTGCTCAAATAATTCAAAAAAGGATAAATATAATACAAGTTACATGATATATCTTCAACCAAATTGCTAAAATTATCTATTTTCAGATTAGCATCATTATAAGAAATAAAATTATTTTTCTCGAAAACAGAATATAAATTGAACAAAGTATCTATTTTTATAAAATTGTTTGAATTTGAAATTAGATTATTAAAATTATTGTTTACAATCAAGTTAATCTTATAATTTATACTTATATTGATTTGAAATGAATTAACATCATTTTCATCATTCTCATTTTCTTTATCATTATGATAATCATTACTTAATTCTGTTAAGGATAAATTCAAAGTAGGAGGAAAAAAATCAAGCAATGATTCTATATTTAAAGTATTACTACTGGTGCTATTCAGTTCATTGGGATTTTGATTCCTGGATTGTGATTGAGAACGAAACTTTAAGTCCGAATTAATCAAAGATAGATGATTAGAAATTTGATTATAATTTTCCTTGTTTATTTCAAAAGAGAATAATCTTAAAGACTCTAAAGTAAAAGTCTTTAAATTTTTATTATTAATTTTTTTTCTATATTTCAAAACTTTGGAATGAACTTCTATTAAAAAATTAGTTGAGTCAATTTCTTGTAGATTATTAGATTGTTGATCCAATTCAAACCCTTGGTTTGTGGAAATAGTTTGTATTGGAAACTTATTCTCAATCTCGCAAATATCTTCCAAATCTGATTCATCATATTCAATAGGTATGATATTATCTGTCTGTTCAATTTCACTGACACTTTCGATATTTTCTGAGATTTGCCTCTCTTCTTTATTTTTTAATTCGGGTTCCTTAAAAATTATAGTACTATTAATGGTTTTCGAGGTTTTACTGGTGAATTTTCTTTTCTTGTTCGAAGTGGTGGTACTCGGCTGGATACTTTTCACATTTCTATTCTTATTTTTATCTGGCTTTTGATTCTTAGCTTTGATTGAAGCTTTCCTTTTTCTACCTTTAATATTAATTGAAGGCTTTAAATTTTTAAGATCAATCGGTTTCATAATAAAATCATCATCGAAAAAGAAGTTAACCTTTTCTGATAACTTCAGCTTTTCAATTATATTTTGGCTATTATTGTTGGACATATTCATATTATTCGAGGATCTTGAACTGGTGATATTAGTAATAGTTTCCTGGTCATCGATATCAGGAGTATCATTATCAAAAACATCACCCTTTAAATTGCCACTACTTAAACTCTCAATATCAACATCTTCAACTTTTATTTGTTGAGCATCATTGTTATCTACCGTATCCAAAATGTTATTATTAGTGATTTCAGAATCATTTTCATGAAGATTATTTATATTTACATTATTAAAATCAATTTCATTATTACTGTTTTTTTTGTTATAGTCCTTTTGATTAAAAATTTTAGTTTTATTATTATTTTTATTGGAACTCCCATTACGGTTATATCGGCTAAATCGTAAATCTTCAAGTTCATTCTTTATTTCTGATCTGAGATCATTTGGGTTTGAGATATCTAATTCAGTTTCAGAATTCTGTATATCATCATTTTCATTGATTTCAACACTGTTTAAAGGATTATTGAAATCATAATCTGAAATTAATTTTTTTAAACTTTCATATATCTTTACATGATGTTTAAGTAATTTGAAACCAAAATTGGAATTTATATTGTAATCTATAATATTAATATTTTCCTTATTCTCATTATTAATTGAATTATTATTATTTTGAATACTTTTATCCGGAATTATATTATTATTTGTATAATATGATGAAGAAGTTGAATCTATTATTGAGTTTGAACTTGCAATAATATTTGAATCTATGTCATTTTTGAAATTCAAAAACTTAATTATATTAGATAAATTGAATTCAGTAACCAATATCTGATCATTATGAATTATATTATTTCTGAAATCATTCTTGTTTGAACTATCAATCGAAGACATGTTTTTCTACCTTTTTGGAAGAAATTCAAAAAAATTATTAATGTCTTTTTCAAATTGATTAAAAAAAAATTGATAAAAAAATTTTGAAAACGGTACTGTTTAAAATATTAACTTGTAAAATGCTGATTTTCCATTGAAGATATTAAAATTACTTGATTTAGATAGTAGTGAGCTAATGATATTCCTGATAATATAGTCAATTTTAACTTAATCAGAGAATTCATTCTTAGTCAGTTTTATATTACTCTATTTTAAGTACTACTGTAAAGGTAAAGATTGAAATATTTTTTTCAAATTGTAATCAGATTTGCTCTTTTTATCCAAATTCTCTTCAATAAAATAAAAAAGCGCTAAAACCCGTTCAAAGCCGTTGTTTACCCGAATTCCCGATTAAAAAAATGCCATTAGCTAATGGATTACATAATCAGTACCACAAACACGGATTTTCTGTTTTTGTCTGCTTGTTACTGCATTAATATGTATACCTGCATAAAAGCTTTTTTTTTTTTGTAGTTCAAAGCCAGAAATGAGGGTTTCCTTTCTGCTTTCTGCAAATAAATATTATTCTAAAATTATAATATTCTTGTATAGAAATATGAAAATATTCCAAAGTATACCAAAATTCAACGATTAATTCTTCAAAAGCATACAATTCATCTGACTTTTCATCCCATTTTAAGCTTATTCTTTTAAATATTTGCTCACAAGGGAGGGTTTTAATAGAATATTTCTATTCTTGAATATTTTAACCTGTTTAACTGTCTTTTTGAGTATTGGCTATTGGTAAATACAAAAACATAAAATTTTCTAGTTAATATTTTCAATGAAATTTCTAATGATAATTTTTTCTAGAGTTCTTACAATTTTTATTCAAATGATTTTCTTCCAAAATGTTTTTTGATACGAGTTTTAAAAGCATTGAGATTCCTTCAATTATTCAGCAATAATAGAAATATGTTAATCAATTCAATTATATTATAAATATATCAATTATTTTAACTTTAAATATACTATAATCTACATTATAATGACAATTGAAGAGAATATAAAATTTCCGAAGAATCCAGTATGTAATTATTTTCTTACATTCAAATATATTTTATTGGAAAATTTCAAATATCTAACTTTAATTTTGTTTTTTAATAGATTATAATCGTTGGAGGTGGTTTAGCAGGAATTGTAGCAGCTCATCAATGTTTAATGAATGGTTCAAATATAATTATTTTAGATAAAAGTTCATTTTTTGGAGGAAATTCAATAAAAGCGACATCAGGAATAAATGCATCAGGATCAAAATATCAATTAGATTTAAATTTAAAAGATTCAAATAAAATTTTTTTAAAAGATTCATTGAAATCTTCAAAGGGTAAAAATGATTTTAAATTATTATATAAATTAGTGTGTAATAGTAATAAGAATTTAAATTGGTTAGAAGAAAATTTTAATTTAAATTTAAATAAATTATCAATTTTAGGTGGACATTCAGTACCAAGAACACATCGTTCAAATAATTTAAAATTTCCTGGAATGGAAATTACATATACATTATATGAAAAATTAATTCAAATTTCTGAAGAAAATTATGAAAAATGTTTAATTTTAACAAATTCAAAAGTAATTGAATTATTAACATTACCAAATCCAGGAGTTATATTTGAAAGATTTGGTAAAGAAATTAAATTAATTGGACCGGTTATTTTAGCTACAGGTGGATATGCAGCAGATTTTAATAATAATAATAATAATAATAATAATAATAATAATAATAATAATACTAAAGAAGAAAAAAATAATTATGAATCGTTATTAAATAAATATAGACCAGATCTTTTAAATTTATCTACAAGTAATGGAAAACATGCTACAGGAGATGGACATAAATTAATATTAAAAGCTGGTGGAATTGGAATTGATTTAGATAAAGTTCAAATTCATCCAACAGGATTAATTGATCCAAATAATATAAATTGTAAATTTAAATTTTTAGCAGGAGAAGCATTAAGAGGAGAAGGAGCAATAATTTTAAATTATAAAGGAAAAAGATTTGTTAATGAATTAGGTACAAGAGATTATATTTGTGAGAAAATGAAGAATTTTGAAAAGTTAGGTAAAATTTATTTAATTTTAAATAAAAAAATTTCAAATAAATTACCATATCATATAAAAAATTATAAAAATAAATTTTTAATGAAAAATTTTAAAAATGGTAAAGAATTAAGTAAATATATTGGATGTGATTTAGAAATTTTAAAAAAAGAATTTAAAAATTATAATAAATGTTATGAATATTCATTAAATGAAAAGAAAAAAATAACTTTGAATAATAATAATAATAATAATAATAATAATAATAATGGGAATAAAAAGATAAGAACAATTGATAAATTTGGTAAAAGTATATTTCCTGAGAAATTTAGTATTGATGATGAATTTGATGTTTCAATAATTACTCGAGTTATTCATTATACAATGGGAGGTATTAAAATTGATGAAAATTCAAGAGTTATTTTAAAAGAAAATGAGAAAATAATGAATGGAATATTTGCAGCAGGTGAAATAATTGGAAATATTCATGGTGAGAATAGATTAGGTGGATCAGGATTATTAACATGTGTTTGTTTTGGAAGAATTGCAGGAAAATCAGCAACTAAATATTTATTAGAAAGATTATCAATGTATGATAATGATAACCATAATGATAACCATAATGATAACCATAATGATAACCATAATGATAATGATGAAATTAATGAAAAAAATGAAAAAGTTAAAACAAAATCAAATTTAGAAAATAAAAATATTATTATTTCTAAAGAAAAAATTTCAAATGAAGAAAATGAAATTTTAAATAAAATTTTAAAAAATGAAATTTCAATTGAAGAAATTTATAAACATTCAAAAGAAGAAAGTTGCTGGATAATCATTAAAAATTTTGTTTTTGAAGTTAATAAATTTTTTAATTTACATCCTGGTGGGAAAGAAGCATTATTATCATATGGTGGAAGAGATGCAACAAAAACTTTTTCAATGTTACATGATGATGAAATGATCAAAAAAATTGGTAAAAAATATTTAATTGGAGTTGTTAAAGGAACTAAACCAGGTATAAATCTCATTAATTGAATTCTTGGAATCTAATATTTTTCTCTATAAATAATGCATTCTGTAAATAATAATAAATATACATTAAGTAAATAAAGAAAAGTTTCAATTATTTAATCATGAATAAAAAAGGAAAGAAAAAAGAAAGAAAAAAAAAAAAAAAAAAAAAAAAAAAAGAACGACAACGGCAGGACTCGAACCTGCGCGGGTAAACCCAAAAGATTTCTAATCTTTCGCCTTAACCACTCGGCCACGTTGCCTAAAACGTTAGTTGCTTTTCTAGTGAGCATATATGATACCATCTATTTGCTGAAAATTAATGGCTTTAACCATTATCACATGTCTTTTGAGGTTGCATTTTTTTTTCTGTCAGCAGATTTCTCCACGCTCTTTTTTGCTTGATTCGTCGTTGGTTGCGCGCTCCTGCTCCTAGTGCTATCTCATGCGCTGCCTGGCCGCAGTCCGCATGCTGTCTGTGTTTGTGGCTCGCCGAAAATCCAGAAATCTTTGAAATCTTTGAAATCTTTGAAATCCCAGCAGTCCCAGGCCTCATTTCATTTCTTCTTCTCTGGTATTGGCTTCTGGAATTTACAATTCTTTTGAAAGTCGAAGGTACCGAGTTGATCCTTCTTTTGAACGTTTTTTTGTTTTTGTTTTCTTTCTGATGTGTCAGTCATCAACCCTTTTTATGCATTTTCACACAAATGCATATCTAAACCCCTTATAAAGATAACCAATAACTAAATTGGTTCTTGTAATCCAATTTTCGAGGTTTATCTGAAATTGATCAGAGAAATTGCACTTCCATTTCGGCTGAAATTGAAAAAAGCTTCAAACCTACTAAGAACTTCAGAAATCCAAGAACAGCTTTAAGAACTGTGAGCTCTTGGAATTGCATATTCACATTTTAAAAATGGCTGATTTTTCTTTGGGATCTTTTTGCTGTTCGAGTTACCAAAAACCTGCGTTTTTCACGCCAAACCATTTTCACCCCGGCTCATGCCACATGCCCACCATGCAGACACTTCACTTTCACCAGAACCAAAAAATGCATTTTCTTAAAACTAGTTCAGCTACAGCGGGTGTTTAGTGAACAAGTATACTTTTTTGTAAAGATATATCCCATTTATAGTTATTATACATGTGCGCTGTTTGAGTTCTGATTTTCGCCGCTGTCAGAGTATGAGCCATCCTTATCAGTAACTTTATATGCTTCTTTCATATATTATTTTATTATTTCACTTTATTCTTATATTTCTTATGTAATTAAGCTACTTTTCTTTTTACACCTTAAATACTTTTAAATACTTTTAAATATTTCACAATTTCAATTCAATTTTTCGGCAGATTCAAATTTATAACTAAAATTCAATTTCGTATGGCTTTTTTTTCATTTTCTTTATCTTTAATAGTATTAATATTACTTTAGTTAATTAAAATTTGTGACGTTTAATTTACTTATCATACTATTTTAGTCTCATAATACTTTATTACTTATTACAACTAATACTAGTAATACTAGTAATACTAGTAATACTACTATGGTAGTAATATACTGTACAGTACTATAATAGTTTATTTCTCAACTAAACTTACTTTTTCTCTATAGAAATGATCCTAAATTGATTGATTTAATCTCTCAAACAATAAAAGAAAAAAAAAATTTTATATTTCAAATTTGATTTCAATTACAATTCAATTTAATTCAACTCAATTCAATTAATCTTAGTTATAATATAAATATGTTTAAAATTTCCACTTTAAACGGTTTTTTAATTTAATTTATTCTAATTTATAATTATTATTATCCATATTCAATATTCAATATTCAATATTATATTACAACAGTAACAACAAATACATAAACACTCTTCAATAAAAATAGCAATCACGATCACGATCACAATTACAAATACAAATACAAATACAAATACAAATGGCTGATGTTACTTATCAACCACTTAGTGGTGGTGCTGGTTATGGTATAGTTATTGGCTTAGGTTTTGCTTTTGCTTTTATAATGATTGCAATTACTTTAATGTTAAAACGTTATCAAAAACAAATAATGACTGCAGAAGAATTTTCAACTGCAGGTAGAAATGTTAGTTTTGGTTTAATTTGTGCAGGTGTTGTAAGTTCTTGGACTTGGGCTGCAACTTTATTAACTTCAACAACTCAAGTTTATAAAAATGGTATTTCTGGTGGATTTTATTATGCTTCTGGTGCTTCAATTCAAATTTGTTTATTTGCAACTCTTGCAATAAAATTAAAACAACGTGCTCCTGATGCTCATACTTATTTAGAAGTTATAAAAGTTAGATATGGTACTTATGGTCATTGTGTTTTTTTATTTTTTGCTTTAGCAACAAATATTTTAGTTACTTCAATGTTAGTAACTGGTGGTTCTGCAGTTGTAAATGAATTAACTGGTATGCCAACTGCTGCTGCTTGTTTTTTATTACCTGTTGGTGTTGTTTTATATACAATTGTTGGAGGTTTAAAAAGTACTTTAATTACTGATTATTTACATACTTGTGTAATTGTAATTATAGCTCTTGTATTTGGTTTCACTGCTTTTGCAACTTCAAAAACTTTAGGTTCTCCTGATAAAATTTATGATATTATAACTAAAATTGGTGAAGAAAATCCAATTGATGGTAATTCTCAAGGTTCATTTTTAACAATGAAATCAAGATCTGGTGGAATTTTTTTTGTTATAAATATTGTTGGAAATTTTGGTACTGTATTTCTTGATAATGGTTATTGGAATAAAGCAATTGCTTGTAGACCTGATCATGCTTTATCTGCTTATGTTATAAGTGGTTTAGCATGGTTTTCAATTCCATTTTTTGTTAGTTTAATGGGTTTAATTGCAAGAGCTTTAGAATCTGATCCAAGTTTTCCAACTTATCCAAATCCATTAAGTACTTCTCAAATTAATGCAGGTTTAGCTTTACCTTCTGCTGCAACTGCTTTATTAGGTAAAGGTGGTGCTTATGCTTCTTTACTTATAATTTTTATGGCAGTGACATCTGCAATGTCTGCAGAATTAATTGCAGTTTCAACAATTTTTACTTTTGATATTTATAAAACTTATATTAATCCAAATGCAAAACCAAAAAATTTAATTTATATGTCACATACAACTGTTGTAATTTTTGCAATAATTATGGCTGGTTTTGGTGTTGGATTATATTATGCAGGAATTTCAATGGGTTATTTATATGAACTTATGGGTATAATAATTGGTAGTAATGTATTACCAGCAGCTTTAACATTATTATGGAAAGATCAAAATACAATTGCAGTTGTTTGTTCACCATTTTTAGGTTTAATGTTTGCACTTATTGGTTGGTTAGTTTGTACAAAACAACAATTTGGAAAATTAACTGTAGATACAACATTTGAAGATAATCCAATGTTAACAGGAAATGTAGTTGCATTATTATCACCAATAATTTTTGTTCCATTTTTTACATATGTATTTGGTAAACAAAATTTTAATTGGGATTTATTAAAAACTAATATTAAAAAAGTTGATGAAACTGAAGAAATTATTGAAGCAACAAATATTAATAATAAAAATGATGAAGAAAATAAAATTAATACTATAACTTCAATTACAAGTATTTCAAAAGAAATTGCATTAAAAAAAATTGATGAAAATTTTCTTGAAAAAGAATCTTTAATGCTTGCAAGAGATGCAAAAAGAGGTTTATATATTGTCATATTTTTAACATTAGCTTTATTAATATTATGGCCAATGCCAATGTATGGAAGTGGATATGTTTTTAGTAAAAAATTTTTTACTGGATGGATTGTTGTTGGATTTCTTTGGATTTTTTTTTGTGGAATGGTTGTTTGTGTTTATCCAATTATTGAAGGATATTATGATATTTATACAACTATTAGAGGATTATATTGGGATTTAACTGGACAAACTTATAAATTAAGAGAATGGCAAAATGAAAATCCAGAACAAATGCATATTGTTCAAACTCAAGTTGAAAATGAATTAAGATCAATTAAGTCTAAGCCTGTTTTAGAAAAAGAATCATCAAGTTAATTAATCTAATTATTTTTTAGTTTAAAACATTAACTTTTGAATTTTGGAATTTACTGAATTTTTAACATTTTCTTAAATTAAATTTTTTGTTTTTTTTGTTTTTTTTGTTTTTATAATTTTTATAATTTCTATAATTTCTATACTTTCTATACTTTCTATACTTTCTATACTTTCTATGATTTTCTATGATTTTCTTATATTTCTTTTCAATTTTTATCTTTTCATATTTATCAATATATATTTATTACTAACTTTTTATCTTTTATCTTTTATCTTTTATCTTTTATCTTTTATCTTTTATCTTTTATCTTTTATCTTTTATCTTTTATCTTTTATCTTTTATCTTTTATCTTTTATCTTTTATCTTTTATCTTTTATCTTTTAAATAAATATAATACAGTATATTGTAAATCAATTTTTTTTTTTTACATCAATATTTTTAATCATTAATTTTGTTGATTAAACCTTGTTTGATTGTTTTTATCAATCTCATTTAATTCGGTTTTTAATAAAATTATCATATATTTTTAACAGATTCCAATAAAAAGGTTTTTTTTTACCAATTTTAACTTCATTCACTAATTTACTTTTATTATTTATTTCCGTAGAAAAGTCCTAAAATAAAGAACATTAGAACTAAGCTTTAAAATCAGTTTAAAACACAGTCACGTGACTTTAAAGTAAGGTGGATAGAATAGGTATTTTGAGACTTTTAAATTTGGACCGCGGTACACATAGAAAAAAAGGCAACAAAATATATAGCTGTTCGTAAAATTAAATGTTAAAATTACCTCGTAGTTGCGCAGTATAGAAATTATAATTTATGCAATTTTATATAAATACTATTGTTTTTCCACAACTTTTGAAAATAATTATTTGAAAATCGGCGAATATCTCTTTTTAACTTAAATAGTTTTTCTTTTTTTTTTCAATAAAACTATTATAAAATTGACTATAAAAACTTAAATAACTTTATAAAATGAAAACTAAATTCAGACTTCCAACTGTAAAAGAAGCTTATAAACAAAATCGGTGGGTTTGTTCTTGTGGCGGTATAAATACTTTAGAAATTAAAGAATGCGAGTTTTGTAATGATAAACTACCAGAATTTACCAAAAATAAGTTTACAAGAAAAGTTACAGTTTCATCAAATGGTGGTTATTTTCCAGAAGAACCATCATATTTAAGTAAAATTATCATATCTATTTACAAGCTGTCTTCATATTTATTCAAACCATTAAATAAGATTTTGAAAAAAAAACAAGCTGTTTTATGAGTTTTTTTTTTTTTTTTCTGGTTTTAAGCTTACTATGCATCAATACTTTCAAATTATATATTTATAACTTTACAATAAATATCTTATTTTTATTATCGTGAAATTTTATGACTTATTATACTTTCCATAACTTTCAAACCAACTATTTTCTATTTTAATAAATATTATTCTTTCTATCGTATACTAAATTCCAGCCATACAAAAAAAATAACTTAAAATCTAGATTTTCCTTTTCGCATAAAGTTACACGCTGCCAGTGTAATACTGATGCAGCACAGTACCGCAATTCTGGCTTCTGTTTCTGAAGCTTGAAAATGCGTGGCGGTGCTTTTGTTTGATTAATTTTTTCAAATTTTTGTTTGTGGCGTATGAATCCTTTACATATTTAACGGCTAACGGCCCGGATCACGGCTGTCTTTAACCAGGCTCAGACTTTAAATTTACTTCAATACAACCCAGAATTTGGAGTTCGATACCTAAATTTATTAAAATTCAATCTATTCTTTGAAAAAAAAAAAAATTCACTTTGTTTTGTATTAAATATAAACAAAACAATTGTTTTTAATCTTAGTGAAACCATCAAAGGAACAGAAATAATTGTTTGCAAAAATCTTCTTTCATTATTTTCATGCTTATTCAATGTAATCTCAAAATGATTTCTCTTTTTTTTGTATAAATAACTGCCATTTTTTCTCTAAATTGATAAGTTTTTTGATCTATCAATTCAATTCAATTCAATTCAATTCAATTCAATTCAATTCAATTCAATTTAATTTAATTTAATTTAATTAAATTTAAAATCATTGTTTATTAGAATTTGATCTTCTCTCAATCAATTTTAAACTTTTTCTTTTGCTTTCTTGTGTCTTTATCTTTTTAAAAATGTCTACAACAATAACTACTGATACCTTAGCTTCTTTTTCTACTACTTCAATAAGTGAATTGGAAGCTGAATCACTTGCTGCAATAGTTGAAAATCCTTTTGGATATACTCCTTCATTACCAGCAAATTTGGTTTTTACAATAATTTTTGGTTTTATTATAATTTCTCAATTAATTTTAGGATTTTTATTCAAACAAAAATGGTTTCAAATTACAATTACTTTAGGTTCAATTGCTGAAATTATTGGTTATATTTCAAGATTATTAGCTCATTTTAATACTTCTCAATCAACTTATTATAAAATTCAAATAATTTGTTTAACTTTTGCTCCTGCTTTTATTATGGCTGGAATTTATTATCTTTTAGCTCAATTAGTTGTAATTTATGGTGATTATTATTCAATTTTAAATCCAAAAATTTATTCAATTTTCTTCATAACTACTGATGTAATTTGTTTATTTGTTCAAGCTCTTGGTGGTGGAATTGCTGCTAAAAAAATCACTCAAGGTCAATCTCCAAAAACTGGTTCTCATATTGCTTTAGCTGGAATAATTATTCAAATTATTACCATGACTATTTTTTTATTTTTTTGGTCTCATTTTATTTATTCAATTTATTTTAAAACTGATAATTTACTTCAAGAAAATAAAAATTTAAAAAAACATCATTTTACTTTAAAAGAAAAAGATCATTTATTTGATCCAAAATTTCAAAAAATTAGAATTGGAAAATTTTTTAATTTATTACCTTTACTTATTTCTTTTTCAATTATTTTAATTTATATTCGTTGTATTTATAGAGTTGTTGAATTAAAAGAAACTTTAAAAGGTTATTTAGCAACTCATGAAATTTATTTATTAATTTTAGATGCTGCAATGATATCTGCTGCAATTTTACTTTTAACTTTACCTTTTTATCCTGGAATTTTATTAAAAGGTAATAAATTTAATATTTTAATTAAAAAATCTAAAAATGCAAAAACTTTCAGACCTGATTATTATGATTATAAAGAATTTTATGATTTAGTTAATTCTCCAGAGCATTTAAATCAATAATTACTATAATTTTTCATTTTAATTTATATATTCAATATATATATCATTTTTAGTTTATAATTACCTATATGAAATACATTATCTATTGAAAAATCATTAAATAATTCAAAAGTAGCTTTTTATTTTCTCAATTTACTTCGAATCGTTCGAGAAAAAAAATAGTTTAATTTGATTCAATATCGCTTACACATTTCTTTCAAATGTTTAATCTAATCAGTTTGATTCTATTCTATCTAATAAGATTTTTTGTTCATAATTTTTTCATTATATCAAGAACAATAAGAAAAATAAGTGAATCGAGGCTATTTTCAATAGTTGATTTGATCCATTGTTCATGGAAATAAAAAGTAATAAAAGAGAAAAAAAAGCAATAAAAAAAGAAAAAGTGTAACAAAATTTGAAAAAAAGTACTGAAATTTTAGAAAAAAATTAACTCCGCGACGGGGAATTGAACCCCGGTCTGCCACGCGACAAGCGGCAATTCTAGCCACTAAACTATCACGGATTTTCCTTGAATTTTTAGCCTTTCCCTTTATTTCGAAATAGATTGAAGAAACTGAGAGTGGTCATCAGGCCAACCAGAGAGAGAAGAGACAATTTATAATATAGGAGTTTTTTTTTTGAGACTACAACCATAAAGGCAAAAGGAATAACAGAACTAGTTATAGTTTATTTGACGGGGTTAATAGAAACCATGTTTGATAAAAATATTAATAAAGTTATAAACTATTAGGCAAATGTCTAAGGAAAAACTGTTCAACAACTCTTGATAAAGTGAAATCTTTTTTCTAAAATCAGAAACTCTATTTTGTTAAATAATTATCATTCTATTTATCAAGCCCAATAACCACACTCAAATATGGAATTTTAAATTGAAAATTTTCAAATCAGTATGGCAATGATTTGATCAGGTCAATAATTTTGATGATACTGAAAGTCATTCACAAATTCAGTTGAAATTTAAAATATTTTTTGAAAACATTGATCCACATTATTGAAAAAAAACTTGTTAGATCATGTGTTTCGAGTGGCTTCATGATTGATCGTTATTGAATTAAAGCTACTAATATGAATATAAATTATCATTATTGTGAATTACTTAGGCTTTATTTAAAGCATATCTTAAAAGTTGAATATTTAAAAACAAAACATTCTCAGGCAGGTTCAGGTCCTTTATTTAACTAAAATTATAATGATTGATATTATATTGAAAGAAATATGTATCATATATTAAACAAAGAACATTAGACTTGATATTAAGTTGTCGAGAAAAGGAAAATATGCTTCTAATATTAAAAAGCCCTTGTTTTTGAAGTGACTAAAATAACCCTAGATCTAAAATTTTAATACCTCAGAAAAGTAATATATTTCATTTGATACTGCATCTTTTATAAAATCATTACTTTTCCTTCTCATAGATTAAAACTTTTGTAAAAAATTAATGTCACGAAAAATAGATGGCAAATATTTATATCTAGAAACAATCGGAGCTTTTATTAGAGTTTTCAGCTCACCAGATAAATGAACCATTTTTCTCCGTTTTTCAGAAAATAACCTATGGGGAATGACAACAATCATTAGAGAATTAAGCAGAGAATTTAGTAAATTGTTTAATGAACAGATTATTTCTTCTCTATATCTTCTGAATTTTTAAAATCTTTTGGAGATTTATGTACCATACTTTCAATAATCAATACAACAGAAGTAACTACACCTAAAGATGCAATTCCAACGCCTGCATACATTCCTGCTCTATAACCATCTAACTGAGATTTATTAGAATTATTTTTAAGGTAATATGTTTCTGCAGTTGATCCAACTCCTAAAAAAATTGAGGTTGAATAACTTACCATAGTTGAGACTAAAGAGCCAGCCATACCTTGATGTTTTTTAGGTAATTTATTTGAAAGTAATATAGCACCTGCAGGAAAACTCAAATCCATTCCAAATGAGATAATTGATTGTGGAAAAAGCATTTTCCAATATGATTGATGAACTGGAGTCCAAGCTAACATTGCAATTCCAAATAAAAAAGCACACATAGCAGCAAATATTAAAAAAGAAGCATCAATTAAATCAATCAATAATCCAACTAAAATTGCTGCAATTACCCCAAAAAACATAAAAGGTAACATACAAAATCCACCTTGAATAGGAGTGTAATGTTTTTCATTCAAAATAAATGACCAAAAATAATATAAGTAAACTCCGAATGAGCCCCAACCAAATGCAATACATGCTAAAATTAATGTAGTTTTAAAATTTAAAACATTCTTTGGAATTAAAGGATAAACTGAATAATTTTTTTCATAAATGAAAAATGATATGAGAGAAATAATAGAAATTATTAATAATACAATAATATAAGGACTATCCCAACCAACAACAGGAGCTTGATTCCATGAAAAATTGAATAAGATTAATCCAAGAACACCTAATGAACTTCCAATGAAATCCAATTTCTGTAAATCAGTTAAAACAACTGAAGCTGTTGTTGAAACTCTGGTTAAAGAATGAGTGATTGATTTTTGAAACGTCATATCATTTTGATTTTCATCATTTACATTTGCTTCTTGAACAAAATTCTCGACTTGTTCATTTATACTTTCTTCTTTCCTGATATCTAAATTATTATCATTATTTCTATTCTTAGGAAAATCATTTGAATTTTTATTATCCACAATTTTTAAGTTTAATTCATTTTCTGGATTCTCTCGGTTATCTTCAGTCTCTTTTGTTTCTTTCTGTTTTTCTTTTTGTTTTTCTTGTTCATTATTCTGATTTTCTTGAAATAAAAGCATTGATTGAGGAGTTGGATTAGGTAAAACAAAAAGAGAAATGATTCCGATAAGAAAGCAAACAATGGAGTAAAGATAAAAAGATAAAGCCCATTTATATAGTTGACTAACAACTGGTGACATTAAATAGCCCATGTAAGCACCAATAGGAGCGAATACTCCAAATGTAGCAAAAACAAAGTTTTTTCTAACTGTACCATTTTTATAAACCAATCCTAAAATACCTAATCCACAAGGCATTGCAAAAGCACAACCAACACCTTGAAATGCTCTACAAACTATGAAAAAAACAGTACTTTTAGAGTATGAAGAAAATCCTGCAATCAAAGACCAAATTGCAGAAAAAAGACAACCAATGATAAATATTTTTTTCAAGCCTAATATATCTCCTAATCTTCCAGATATTAAAATAAAAGTACCAACAGTTAATGGATATGAAGCCATGAACCAAACTTTATCACCTGAAGTAACTTTATTTCCAAAGGAATCCGCTATAATATTCATTATAGGTAATGTTTGTCCAGTCCCACATTGAGTCAATAATTGAATCATACAAATTAAGAAAACCACACATAATTCATGAAATGTGTTTTTAAAAACATGAGGTCTTTCACCAAAATTCTTCATTCTTCTAATAAAAATATTTTGAAATGAAAATATTTCAGAATGAAATTGAAATATATAAATTAATGAACTCGATAAGGATAATCACTTCTAAATCCTTTTTCATTCATTAAATACTTAAAAATTAAATCAGATCCATATTTTTATTGCTTGGAAAAAAATAATCGGCCAAGTTTTCGAAAAAAAAATAAATATCGAGAATTCTTGTGCAAGTTGGAAATTTTGAGAGACTCAAAGGTTGAATTTTGCATTATTTAATGTTTCTTTGTAAAAACTCAGGCCTATTTTTTTTTTTGAATGTTAGTGCCAACTTAAAAAAAGAAAAATCGATTGGAACCACAAATATGGTATTATCCAAAGAATATTACGTAATTTAACCATATATACATTTAAATACCTTTAGATGCAGTAACATTTAAAACCAGTGAGGTGGGTCGGTTTCTCTGTTTTTCAACTTACAGTTTTTAGTGAAATAATTCAAAAGCACATTTTCTTTCTTTTATTTCAATTTGAAGTCAGTGAATTTATTGTGTTCATTATTGTTCATCACACATCACTATATGAAATTATAAATTAAAAGAGTTATTTCCATTTAAGTTGAATTTTATTTTGCCCTGAGTTTGGGGATTCACAGTGGTTGATAATAAAGAAATATCCCTTTTAATGCAATTCAGAGAAAAATTTGTCTTTTAAAACATTTTGTAGCGAAATTGAAAGACGAATAATATTTTCAGGTTTTGGAAGATAAAAAAAGTAGTATTGCAATATTTGTTTTGTCGGTTATGCCTATATAATCTATTTTTAATAACTTGACAATTGAAGATATATATTTTAATTTTTTTTTCAATATTTACCAAAACTTTTTATTGAACATCGAAACCAAGACATTATTTTAGATGAAGGTATGAATATTTCCGAATACCATGTATATAGTAAATTTCAGACCGTAAACTTAGACTGAAAACATGTCGTACTTATTTTTTGAATATTTTATATTTTATTTTTTTTTATTAAATACTAATAATAAACTAAATTCAACTAGATGCTATTTTATTTTAAATTATGGTTGAAAAAAGATTTAAACTTACCGTTTACTAATTTGATTAAATTCTTTTTGACTTATTTTCTATTGTAAGTTTTCTTTTAGCATAAACATTTATTATTGAATATTTTAATTTATTGATAATAATTTTAAATTTTTTAATTTATACAAAATTCTAATAAGCTTTAATACTTTTTTTTATTATTCTTATAGCACTGTACTAGTATAATCTAATTTACTGTTATTAATGATGAATGGAGAGTATTGGCATTATTGAATTATGTAAAGAAGTAATAATTCACTGAGGAGAAAATTTTAATACTTAATAACAAAAAAAATTAAGTTTTGGAGTAATCAATGGAGAAAAAATCATTATAAAAACAAAAAAATCAGTCATGAAAGTTAAGTAATTGAAATTAAGAAAAAAAAAAAAAAATTAATCATATACGATTATGAACTTATTGTTGTATTATCCTCTTATTGAGAATTTGGTTTTTAATGATTTCATTTGTCTTAGATATAATAAATGTACAATGCGGTAATTTTAAAACTATTCTAAGAGATTCTAAGATTAAAATATTGAATTAAATGATTTTACTTTTTTATTTTCTTAAATTTTAGTTCAGTTGAATTGATTAAGGATTTTTAAGTGAAAAAACAGTTGAATGATTAAAGAATATTCTAGAGTTCAATAGGGACTAGTTTGCCTATCCATTGAATAGTTCCTTTTTGTTTTTCTTTTTAAATTTCTGTTTTTGATCTTTGAATTTGTTTCTTGAGCGCAAAAGTAAAATTTATAACTTTATAAGTTTTAAAGCATTATTATTGAAAGATACTCTGAAAACAGATGCATTTTTTTCAGGAGATAATAATTTTCAAAGAAGTCTCAAATATTAAAGAGTTATTCCATCGGAAAAAAAAACTTGATTATAATATTGAGATATTTGTAAAAGATAAAATAACCTGATTTCAAAATAAATTTTTTAATGAAATTTGAGATTGAAATAGAGATTTAAAATGATTGGAAAATTCATAAAACTTTTAGGGATAATTTGTCGCAAAAACAATATACTGGATAATGTAATGTAATAAAAGTCTTAGAATGAGGTAAGAACTGTAATAGTACAGTAATAATTATATTAGATTTTTTTCATAATAAAATATCTCAATTATTAAGTCACACAGTTCTAGTAGCGAATAATTTAAACGAAATTAAAATTTTGAACGAGTGAGCAACTAAGGTAGTAAATTAGTAAAAATTTTGAGAAGATAAATAATTTGAAACAAATATCGGGTGAGATTTTAATATTTTTACCATAAGTTTGTAAAAATAAATTTGAATAAAATAAAATAAAAATAAATAAGATGAAAACCTACATGCGAGTTTTGTTTAAGATATTTTGAATTATTAACTTTAAAGAAATTAAAAATAATGTTTATCAATCAAGTATTGTAGAGTAGTTAATATTAATTAATATCAATTAATATAATTTATAATAACCTTATAGTATACTGATAATGTTATCACCATAGTATTCAAATTTCATATTTTACCCAAAGTATTTATGAAAGTAGATCAGTTCAAACTAAATATCAATATTAGATTTAAATTGGAGAAATATTATAATCAGAGTTGAAATTTATATGTAATATAGTATTGTATCTGACTTTTTCTGAAATTTGAAATTTGATTAGATGAAATATAATTTAAACTGAGTCAATATTTTTCTGCAATGTAGTTAGTTATGATTGTGAATATTTAGCATTTCGGAATCCTTGCGGTTCTGAATTTGGAAATTAACTTGAATATATTAAAGCAGATTCAATATAGCTGATGGGACTAAAACTAAATGATGAATGATGATTGATATTTGATAATTTGATTGATAATAAACTACTGTTAATTGGTAATTGGTAATTGGTAATTGGTAATTGGTAATTGGTAATTGGTAATTGGTAATTGGTAATTGGTAATTGGTAATTGGTAATTGGTAAATGATAAATAATAAATAACAATTGATAAATGATATTTTTGATAAATGAATTACTACTTTATTGAAGTTGAAATTGAACTAATGTTGACCCCAGAACTGTGGGTTTCCTTCAAAGCACGTGCTTCAATTGTCATGTGACTTTATTTTTATTTTTTTCAATCCGTTTAAAATACTTTCCGTGTAAACCCGCACTCCGGATTACTATTGTTCTGGTAAGGATAAATTGAAATTGGAAAATCGAAAAGCTGGAAGGAATGTTATGAAATGGAAAAAAAGAGAAGAGCTCGAGTAGTAATTTTAACGTAATGCTTTGTAAAAATTAGTAATACATGGTTAATTAGTTAAATAGATAAATACAAGGCCGTTTTACAGTGAGAAAAGTAAGTTTTGAAAGATTCTGGAAAATTAAATGATAAATGAATATATGATTAATAAATGAATATAATAAACAATGAATTTATATAATTTGATATAAAAAAGTATTTATCTTTTATTTATTAATTGAAATATTTAATAATTAATTTAATTGAGATATAGATTTAGAAATTGAAATTGAAATTGAAATTGAAATTGAAATTGAAATATAAAAAAGTTAGATAATTAATTAATTAATATAAATAAAAATGGCTCCAAAAATTGCAATTATTTATTATTCTATGTATGGACATATTAATAATATGAGTAAATCAATTGAAAAAGGAATTAAATCAATTGGTGGTAAAGTTGATATTTATCAAATTCCAGAAATTTTAAATGAAGAAATTTTAAAAAAAATGGGAGTAAATAAATTAAATGAAGAAATTCCAATAATAACAATTGAAAAATTAAAAGAATATGATGGATTTTTATTTGGTATACCAACAAGATTTGGTAATTTACCTTATCAATGGGTTGATTTTTGGGGACAAACAGGTGGATTATGGAGTGAAGGAACATTACATGGTAAATTTATTGGATTTTTTACAAGTACAGGTACAATTGGAGGTGGACAAGAAATTACAATTAGAAATTCATTATCAAGTATTGTTCATCATGGTATGATTTATATACCATTAGGTTATAAAAATTCATTTAAAGAATTATCTAATTTAGAAGAAATTCATGGAGGTTCACCATGGGGATCAGGAACATTTGCAGGAGGTGATGGATCAAGAATTGCAAGTGAATTAGAATTAAAAATTTGTGAAATTCAAGGTATTGAATTTTATAAAACAGTTTGTAAATTTTTTGGTATTTCTGAATTTAATGAATTAAAAGAAGAATCAGTTCAAGAACCAATTCAAGAATCAATTCAAGAACCAATTCAAGAATCAATTGTTGAAGCAGAAATTGTTAAAGATGAAGCCATCACAGCTAGAAATAAACAAAGTAAAGTTGAAGCAAATGAAGTAGTTGAAGGAGCAGAAGAAGAAAGTAAAAAAGATTTAATGAAATGTTGTACAGTTATGTGATGGTTTAATCATATTTATTCTTTTTTATTATTTTCATTAATTATCCTTGTTCATATATCTAATCTTTAATCTTTAATCTTTAAAATTTAATATCTAATATTTAATTTCTAAATTTCAATTTCTAATATGTAATATCTCTATTAGCGGTAATTATAAATGATAGACTATATTTATAATGATGTAATTTAATGATAGACTCTCTCATATTTATATATAAACTTTATGAAATATATATTTATATTGTATTGTTAAATCATTTACATTTTAAACGTTTTCAAGTTTTTTTTTCTGATTACTTTTACTTTTTGTAGTTTTAGACAAATTATGATAAATTTAAAAATTTACGAAAAAAAAATTTATAATAAGATCAATATATTTAAAATCATTACTCTGGATTTAATGCCCTTAAAGTGATTAATGATTAACTTAAAGATTAAAGACTAAATAAAATAACTTTATAGTATTAGTATTATCGGTAAGTGATACCAATAGTTTAACAAATGTCTATGACTTTAAATAAATATGAATAATAATAAAAATAATAATAAAAAGAGATCATTATTGAATTTTTCGACAATTTTTAACGAATTTTTTTAACAAATATTGATAAATATTAACAATTTTTGATTATCTTTGACAAATTTTGGTTAAAATTGACTGAAAGTGATTAAAATTGACTAAAATTGACTAAAATTAACTAAAATTGACTAAAAATGAATTGAATTGACTTAAAGTGAATTTAATTGACTAAAATTGAACAAAAATAAAAGTAAAATCAAAGAGAACAAAGAAAACAAGGAGAATAACACAAAATAACAAAAGCTAATAAAATTGTCTCAAAAGTTGTGTGTTGTGAAGATTGAGATATTATTCGCCCTGGAGCACGTGACTGGTGCTGGCATTTTCTCATTCGACTGCCGCAATCAGGAATTTTTTCTGAGAACTGCGAAGAGCTCGCAACCGGCTCACAACCGGCTCACAATCGGCTCACAACCGGACTCAGGAACAAAATTAACAAATTCAATAAAAATGTAACAAATTTACCAGTGCTCACCACGCGGCAAGCAGAAATTCGGGCGTGAAACCAGAAATGTGGAACTGCTACTTGGGAATTCTGCAAAAAACCAGCTGGTGCCAGCTAGCACCAGCTATTGCCAGTGGGGTCCGGTGGGTTCCAGACTCTCGTCCGCCCATCAAAACAATATTCCAGTGCAGGCTACCCGGTCTTATTTGTGCATCATTACGTAACGCTTCCTTTTGGTGTTCTTCCCATGGTCGAAAGTGCAGCGCCACGCACAGTGCGCTATCGGCCGCCACTGCTCCAGCCGCCACCAGTTTGCACTTTGCACTTTGTTCTTTCAGTAACCACTGTCACTCTGTAAAACGGAAATTGAATTCTCTTCTCCTCTCCAATAGTAATAATAATATCCCATAATAATATAAAAGTTCAAGCGGTAGAATAAACAGCAAACCCAAAACCAAAACGGTTTCAACTCCCATGAATCACAACACTTTCACACACAAACGCAAAGCAAATATTCTCACCATCCACTCTTTACCAGAATAAACCCAGGGGGAGAAACAGAAAATACACTATTGTACTAGAGAAAGACACCCGAATACACCAGTGGAACTGCTCAGTTTAAACTTGAGCATTTATTTCACAAGAGTCTGAGAAAGTCTGAGAAAGTCTGAAGTTGGGTAGTAAATAAAGCCCAGAGTGCTCTCCTTTCGCCTTTTTGAAGGCGGATCAGTTCTGATTCGATTCTCAGCAACAGCCGACAATGAACTCTCCTGCTGCCAGTCAGACCGTCGAGCGCTGCGACTGCGTTCTCCGACGCGCTCCAGCGCCCCGATGCTGCAATCTCCCCGAGAGCTCGCTGATTACGTCGTTGGCAACTCGAGTGGGCTCGCTCATGACCTCCAGAGCCCTGTTTTAGAGAGCCCTGGCCACCCCGAAACTATTTTTGGTAGGCCATTGAGACCCGCACAGCCCAGGGTACAACCCGCGCTAAGAGTTCACACCTCTTTCTTTCTTTTATTTTTTCATTCTGTCTTAAAAAATCTCAACTTTCAATACTTTTAAAACTATGAAAAAAATTAAAACTTTTAGATTTTATTAAAGCTTTTATTATTTATCAAATAATCATCAAATAATATTTGAATAATATTTGAATAATATTTGAATCAATCAATAATTAATTACTGTAATTCTACAGCAACTGTATCCAAAAGTAAGTTAAGCTTTACAAAGCTTCAAAACTTTTAATATTTTCAATACTTTTAAAACTTTCAATACGCAAATTTTATTTTGAATTTACTATGAATAAATATTCCTTAAAAGTATACCAATTTACCTAGTGATAATTTATTTTATTTTATTTCATTCATTCATTCATTCATTCATTCATTCATTCATTCATTCATTCATTACATTACATTATTTATTTATTGATTTCTTACTTTTTAACTCTCTCTCTCTATCTCATTTTAATCTATTCAAATAATCTTTATTACCATAATTATCTTTATTATCAATAAATATTTACAATACTTTACCTATTACTTTTATATTATTTTAAATTATATCATAATATGTTTTTTTTGATATAAATTCTCTTTATTTCCTTTTAATTTTTTCATTATTTCATTTTACTTTTACTTTTACTTTTACTTTTATTTTTACTTATTATATAAATTTATATTTATTTATATATTTTTTACATACTTTGTATTATTGTATTATCGAATAATATCATATAATATAATATAATACTACTTACTTAATAACTTAATCACTTACTAAATTACTTCAATATAAAAATCTAACTCATATTAATATTATAATATTATAATATTATAGTATTATTATTATTATTATTATTATAATATATACTTATTAATATCTTATTTTCTTTAATCTAAAAAAGAATTTAATGTTATTTTCAATATTATCTTTAAATTCAAATTTAATTACAATTCTCAAATTCATCTTTAATTTCTCTTTCAATATCATATTCAATACTTTATTCAATATTATAATAATAAATTTATTAATAAATTTATTAATAAATTTAAATATAAATAATATTTTAAATTTTAATAATAATAACTTATTAAATCATATCTTCAAACCACAATAACCTTTTATTATCATCATCTTAATCAAATCAAATCAAATCAATTATATTTATATATTTATATATTTACATATATGAACTTAAAAATGTTTAATAAAAATGATCAAACTCCATTTTTTGATGAAAAATCTGATTATATGAAACGTTGCAATTTAAGAAGACAAAGGCAACAATCAAATGCTTCAAATAATTTAAATTATAATCATCCAAATGGTATAACCTCAATTCGTTTCGATATTCCTCAAAAATAATCTTTATCTTCATCTTCATCTTCATCTTCATTTTCTCATTAATCCATTTAATTCAATTTATTTCTTACTCTATTCTCTTTATCTATTCTATTTATCCTTTATTATATGCTAATGATTATGACATCCTTTCATCCATTCAAAACTTCATTTATCCTAAATACAATTCTAAATCAATTCTAAATCAATTCTAAATCCTAAATACAATTCTAAATCAATTCTACAAATCATCTTAAATCATTTCATTTCACTTCATTTGCCCTTTTTTTTTCAACTAATATCAATCTATTGCTAATAATGCTTTATCTTTTATCCTTTATTTACCCTTTATATTTACTCTTTATTTTTACCCTTTTTTTTTTACTCTTTATTCTCTATTCTTAAAATGTACATTAATCTCTCTCTCATATTCATATATCTCTTTATTTTTCTTTTTATATCTATCTATTTTTTTTAAATCAAAATTTATCTCTAATTTAAAATTTACATTTTATATATACATTTTAATAAATTTATTTATCGGCGCTTAAAAAAATAAAAACTTAAACAAAATTAATAAATATTATCATTTAATCATTACTTTTATTATATATTTGTAGATTTATTTGAATTATTCAATTTTAATCGATTTTACTTATTTATTTGTTTTATTTATTTATTCATTATACTATAAATCTATATTATACAGGTTTAATTAACTAACTAATTACTTAATCAATCAATCATTCAATCAATCAATCATTCACTTAATCACTTAATCAGATAATTCATCATCATTAAATTCACTTAAAATATCTTTATATAATTTTTTATCAAAATGATTTTTAAATCCTTTACCATTTCCATATTTATCATCATTTTCATCTTCAATTGTATCTTCTTCAAATGAATCTAATAATTCTTGAATTTCTTTTAATTCATTATCATTAAATTTATTATTATAAGTCTTTATAATCTCTTCAATTAATTCAAAATAATTAATTAATGAATTTAATCCTCTAATATATCCTTTATCAATATCATTTTTAAATCTTGGTAAATATGAATATTTATCTTTTTTCATTTCTAATTCATCATATATGATACATTGTGAAAAATCAATCATTCTAATTAAAATATCATTTCCATTTTTATTTTCTTCTTCATTTTCTTTATCTAATTTATTTCCTCCATCATACATTATTAATATACTTGATCCATACATTCTATATCCTTTTAATTTCATAAATATATTCTTTAATTCTTTCAATTTCTTAATTATTTTCGGTATATAAATTAATATACTATTAATATCAATACCATCATATAAAAATGTCATTAAACATCTTAAAAATTCTTCTCCAACTTTAATTCTTCTACCAAAATATTTATCTCTTTTAATATATCTTTTTTTATCTAAATTATAAACTTGTAATCCACAAATTCTAACTCCAAGTTTAAAACTTGTAGTATAATGACATTTTTTCCTTTGAGATTTTTGTTTTTTACTAGTGGCTTCAATTCCATATTGTCTTGTTCCCATTTTTAAATCCATTACACATGGTCTTTTCATACCAATTGTTAAATCTTCTAATAGAATAAATTTTTCAATTCTTGTAATTTGTTTTAAATGAGTCCCTTTATAATGAATTTTATTACTATTATTATCTCCATTACTATTATTATTGTCTATATTCACATTAGATTTAACTGAACTATTATTTGGGTCAATATTTGTTTTAGGTTCTAATTTATCATTTGAATTTGAATTTGAATTTAAATTTGAATTTGAATTAGAGTTAGTATCAGTAACTGTATCATTAGAAGTTGATTTCGGATTTATTATTTTTGGAAGAGGGATGGCTTCTCCATTTAAAGTAATACTATTTGATGATGATATCAGTGATCCATAAGTATTATTACACATAGAGCAACTACTTATATTAGATTTTTCACTTGATTTTATACTACTTTCCTCTTCAATATCACAAGTTTTATTATTTTGATTATTATCTAAGACATTTTCAGAACCAGTATTGGTGGATGTTTCCTTTTTGAAAGATAACTTATTATATCCATTGCTATTATTTTCTTCTTCCTCTTCTTCTTCTTCATCACCTTCAGCATCATCATGCAATGAGAATTTTGCTCTACTTGGACATTCTTCAAATGGTTCTCTTATTGCCTTAACTGAATTAATAATAACTTCTCTAGAAGGAAATGAATCAGTATTATCCAATGATGATAATTCCATCAAAGAATGATGAGAAGAGAAAATATTTAAACTTTCATCCGATCTATTATTCTTGTCACTATTACTACTATTATTAGAGCTATTATGACGGTTATGACGATGTTTTCTCTCAGTTTCTGTGAAATCCAAAGTTGTATTATTTTTATCTCTACTTTTGATTAAACTTAAGTTATTCTTTTGACTATTAATATCAAATTGATTCTCATTTAATGGTAGAGTATTTATATTCACTTCAAGGAAAGATTTATTGATTTTATCTTGCTTTTGCCGATTATTACTTACTTCATTAGGATTGACTTTATTTAACTCATTTCCAATTTTTTTTTCTTTATCTATTATATATTTTGAAGTTGTTGTTGATGATGGTTCTGAAGAATTTCCAATTAATAATTTTGATTTATTGTCTATAATAGAATCATCTAAAATTGATTTTAAATGATCTTGTTTTTTTAATTTTCTTTTATTTTTTAATCTTCTTCTTGCATTTTCTGCATGTATTTTTATTGGTGCAAAAACTTCTTGAATTACTAATTCTTGTAATTTAGTATTTATACAAGTTGCATTATTTATATTTTTAACTTTTTGATTATTAAAATTAAACAGTTGACTATTATTTTTACTATTATCCGTACTATTTATTAAAGAATAATTATTCCAAAATGACTCTGGGATAATATGTTTATTATCATCTAATACAACTTCTGGGGGTAATTCATAATTATCATTTTTTCCATTAATTTTAAAATTCGGAGCAATATTATTTAATTCATTTTGATTTATAATTTTATAAATTTCGTCATTATTATTATTAGTATTATCCATTGAATTTGAACTTTCTTTTTTGTTGTTTAAATTTTCAGTTCCATTATTACTATTATTATTACTATAGATAAAATTATTATTATGTTGATCCTTAATATTATAACCATTTACATTATTATCATTGTTATCATTACCAATTTCTAGAAAAGAATTATTATTATTTACTTTTGAATTATCTAAAGTTTGAGAATTTAAAAAAGAATTTTGATTTGAATTTAATGGAGAATCAAAATCTATAGTTTCTAAATATTTATATCTAACATTTAATACACCAATATATTTTGGCATATAATTTAATAATTCTGGATGAGAACTTTCAATTGATTCATACCATTTATTTTCTCTATTAACTAAAGCTTTACAAATTGCTCTTTTTGAAAATTTAAAAATTGCAGTATGACCACCAACTTTATTTTTAAAAGGTTGTAATTCAACCGCCAATGGATAATTTTCATTTGAATCATGATCACTGAAATCAATTTGATTATTTAAATCACTTGATTTTGATTTATTGATAATATTTTTATTATTATTATTATTATTATTATAGTTATCATTATTTTGGATAATATTTTTTGATTGATTTTGTTTTAATGTATTGATATTAGTTATATTATTAATATTATTATTTCTATTGAGAATTAATGGATCAGTAGATAAAGATAAAGTTGATAAAGTAAGACTATTTTTTTTTTTAATAATTTCATTTTTTTCTACTGTATTTAAATTATTAAAATTTTTTGAAATATTTGTTTTATTGATATTAATATTATCAAATTCATTATTATTATCTAAAATATTATTGATTTTATCTAATTTATTAATATTTATATTATTATCATTATTATTGACATCATTTTGAATATCATCAGTACCTAAAGTTTCAACAATTTCTAAAGTATTAATATCACCTAAATCTTCTTCTATAAGTTCAGGTTCATCATCATCAATACTTTCACTAATGCTTTCATCAATACTCTCATCAATGCTATCATCAATAGCATGTTTATGAATTCGACGAATGAATTTATCACTCAGTATATTAACATCAATTTTATTACTTTGAATATCAATATTTTTATTATTATTGATTTTTTCATTATCAGTAAGCGCTATAAGAGTATTATCATTATTATTATCATTAATATCATTTATATCATTATTCTTTGTATCAGCGGATAATTTTTTTTTCTTTAATTGAAAATTTGAATTAATTGGAGTATGTGGAATATAAGTTGCTGAAGATAAAGGTTGTAAAGTTAAAGGATTTTTAATTTTTATTAATTTTTTTTTATCATTTTCATTTTTATCCTTGTTATTATTATTTGAATTATTGTGAATATTATTTTTCTTATTTTCAAAATTCTTTATATTTGGATCTATTGATAAATTCTCAAAATGATTACGATTATGATTATGATTATGATTATGATTATGATTATGATTATGATTATGATTATGCAAATGATTATGATTATGAATATGATGAGCATTATTGTTATTTAGGGGATTATTAAGAAAATTATTTTTTGATATTAGTGTATTATTATATAAATTTGAAGGTAAAGTTGAAGCTTTTGATAAAGATTTTGATCTTGATAATATTTTATTAGAGTTTATGCATGAAGAATGTGATGAAATAGATGAAGTATCTGAAGCAGATGAAGATGTATTTGATGAATAAGATGATGATGAAGAAGAAGGTGAAGAAGATAAATCAGATGCTGAAATAGAAGTTGAAGAGCGTCTAACTATATAATAATGTTTTTTTAAATCATCTTTTAAATTATTAATAATTTTATTTTGAATAAGGTCTTTTTTTAATAGATTATCTTTTTTAGAATCATTATTGGTATTATTATTATCATCAAAGTTATCTTGTTTGATAGATTTATTATCAGTTGTGATAGTATCCTTGTTATTATTATTATTATTATTATTATTGATAGTATTAATGATATTTGAATCATTTGACTTAATTAATTGTTGATCATTATCATTGAATAATTTGAAAGATAAAGCAGCTTTTCTACCTTTTAAATTAGAAGATTTTATTGAAGTATTTGAATCCTTATTGATATTATTGTTATGATTATCATTTATTGAATTATTTCTTCGTACTGACATTATTAGATTATAATTTTTTGAAATGATTTTATATTTATGGATTAGATATAATACAAGAAAAGAAAGATAATATATATATATATAGTTTATATATATTTTATATATATTTTATATAAATTAATGAATGAATAAATGAATGAATATTGATGAATATTAAGGAATATTTATTTGAAAAAAGTTGATAAAATTTGATAAATTTATTGAAAATATATAATTTTTTGAAAATGGAATATTCTTTAACTTTTTTTTAGATATTATTTTTAATATTATTATGATTTTGATTATTATTTATATAATTTTTTTATAAATCATTTGAAATAAATAAATAAAGTAAAAAACGTTACAATAATAATAAATATTTGAAAACTTTGAATATTTATTAAAATATATTAATATCAAATGATTATTAAATAGTCTCTTTATTAAATTCTTTATCGAATAAAAATAAATAAATAAAGTTGTATAAATTTTCTTGAATTCGAAAAGGTTTTTCTTAAATTTAAACCGTTTTTCAAAAAAAAAAAAAAAAAATTTTAGTTGAAATTATGTGCTTCTTTTCGTTTTCTTTCGTTTTTTTTTTGCTTTGATTTCTCAAATACTGATAAATTTATGAAATTGAAATAAGAATATAAAAATAAGAATATGAAAGTAGTTTTTGGTATGATCTGATTGAATATAATCTCAAATTCAATTCAAACCTCAATTTCAATAAGTATATGAATAAGAATATGAATTAGAATATGGAATATAAAGATAAAGATAAAGATAGAAAGATAGAAAGATAAATAGAAATAGAATAAGAATTACTAATGGATTGGTGATAACAATAAAAAATCTAAGATCTGATAAAGGCAGAAGCGAGCAACGAGTTTGATTTCTTCTTTTATCGCTGGGGTCGAGGAAGCTGCGAGCAGAATTGCTGGCAGAGGAATTGCTGAGTTGGGCTCGCACATGGGCACAGCGCCGGGACACGAGAACAGCGCCAGAGACAACGGGCAACGCGTGAGCTCCGTGCGCACGCCAACGTGGGCCGGGCAGGCTGCATGTCGGGACACACCCGCCACCACCGCCACCACTTCTAAACTCAACAAGGCGAGAATTACCATGAACTTGGCGCTGGCTTGAAAATTTAGAAAAAAAAATGTCACGTGAATGATTTCTGTATTTTACTGTGTTTCAATGCAAGGGGACACTGGAAGACAGTGTATTGCATGCAATGTGTGGATCCACATATATACAATAAATTCTTTTTTTATGCTTTTATCTTAACTATGCTATTGCAAATTGAAATATATCATGAATTGATATGTAAAAAGACTGAATAAATAATAATCATTAAATGAGAAACATAAATAACTAATTAGATAAAAAAAAAGAAAAGAAGAATGAAATATAAAATACCGAATTGAAGTTTAGAAAAGAAACCAATAAAATCATAACTTTGATTATACTGTATAGTTTGATTTAAATTGCAGTAATTGGTTTTAAAGATAATTTAGATTTAACATTAACATTGACATTATTACCTTTATTATTACTTTTACTATTACTATTAGTATTACTATTTTCTTTTTCAATTTTATCTCTTTTTTGTCTTCTTCTTTCAAATATACTTGATGATTCAATTTTTAAATCAAATGTACCTGATGATCCATCAATAGAGTTCTCAATTATTACATTATTTAATATATTTCCATTTCTATTTCCTTTATTTCTACTCTTACTTTTACTTTCACTCTTACTCCTACTTCTACTTCTATTCCTATTTTTATTTTTATTCTTATTCTTATTTTCATCATAATCTTCTTCTTCTTCTTCTTCTTCATCTTGTTCTTCGATAATCTCATTATTTCCTTGTTTTTTACTAAATATTTTTTCTTCATTCATTCTATGAACTGCTGATGATATATCAAATGCATCTCTTAACATCATAGCTGAAGGTGAATATGCTGAAGGTGGAGTATAACATGAATCTCTTGGTATTTTAGGTGCATATAATATAGTTTCTTTTGTTAAATCTTTATCTTTAATTTCATTTTTATTATTTAATTTATGATCTCTTATATGTTTATCATGTAAAAATTTAGATTTTTCAATTTCATAATTTAATGAACTACTTGATAAATCACCATCATTATCAATTGCATAAATATAATTATTATTTGAATCTTTTGGTAATTTATTTAAAAATTCTTTAATCCATTCATCTTCAAAAAATTCATTAATATCATATCTAAATTTTGGATTAACACATAATAAATTTTTTATACAATTTTTTGCACCAATTGAAATTTCATCCCACCATGGTGATAAAAATTCAAATTGACCTTTTGAAATTTTTATTGTTAATTGATCAATTTTATCATCATAAAATGGTGGAAATCCACATAATAATGTATATAATACACAACCTAAACCCCATAAATCAACTTTTTTACTATAATTTTCATCTTTAACAATTTCTGGAGCAACATAACCAACTGTACCACATGGAGTTTTTGTTTTTAATTCCCAAATTTGTTTACTTAAACCAAAATCTGCTAATTTTACAATACCAATTGTACCACCACCATAACCATAAATAAATTTACCTTCATATTTTTTATTTTCAGGATCATCACTTTTTCTTAAAATTTTTTTTTTAAAAAATTTATCATTAAAATTTTCATGAAAATTAAATGGAATTTTATTAAATAATAAATTTTCTGGTTTTAAATCTCTATGAACAATACCAATTTCATTATGTAAATATTTTAAACTTTCTGCAATTTGAATAATTATATGTCTTGATAAATTTTCACTAAGATAAGTATAATTAATAATTTGATTAAAAATTTCACCACCATTACATAATTCTTGTATAATAAAATAAAAATATTTATTTGAAAAAAATTTTTTAAATTTTACAATATTTTTATGATTTAATTTTGATAAAATTGAAACTTCTTTTAAAATTGAAGAATTTTGATTTGAATCTAAATTACTTTTTTCAATAATTTTTATTGCAACAAATTCTTCATTATTATTATTATTTTTATTTATTAAAACACCTTTATAAACTTTTGAGAAAGCACCTTCACCTAATTGAGAAATTATTCTATAACCATTTTGAGTTAATATATCATATGGATTTTTCCTTATAGGAATTTTATTTGAATTGTTATTTGAATTGTTATTTGAATTATTATTAGGTATTTTATTATTATTGTTATTATTGTTATTATTATTGTTATTAGAATTTGAATTATTAGTAGTTGATTTTTTAATAGTTTTATCTCTTTTAATTTTATTTTTAAATCTTAAACTTTTTGATTTTTTGATTGGAATTTGATTTTCCATTGAAGTATTATTTAAAGTATCATTTGAATTATTATTTGAGTTACTATTTATTATATTTTCCTTTTCAGAATTTATAATTATATCTTTATTTTCTTTATTATCTCTATTGAGTTTATTATCTTTAATATGTTTATCATCCTTGTTTTCTTTATTATCTTTATTATGAAATAATTTTTTAAATCCTTGAATCATTTTTAAATTAAATTAAATTAAATTAATATATATGAATGTAATATGTTATAAAAAAAGATTTACAAAAAAAAAGAAGAGGAAATGACTAAATAGATAAATAAATAAATTTAAGTCTATATATGATTATAAATATAAAGAGAGTAAATGAAATGAAATAAATGATTATATTATTATTGTATTATTAATAGATTATTAAGAATGAGATGTATTTTGTATTTAGATGTTTGAAAGTAAATACTTTTAAATGTTTAAAAATTTAAATATTTTTAAAATAATAAATAAATAAAAATTTCAGATTAATATGTTTTAATGAATGTTTTATGATGAATTTAAGAAAAAAAAATTATATAATAAATAAAATTGAGAAAATATTATTGATAAGATGAGTATTTGAGGAAAAAGGTACAAATATTTGTATCTTTCTATACTTTTTTAGTAATAAAATCTAATGAATAAATGAATAAATGAATAAATGCTAGTTTCTTTATTTTATGAATAATTTGAGAAGAAGTTTTGTATTTAAACCTTTTAATAATTTAAAGATTAATTGAAATGAATTGAAATGAGTTGAATTGAAATTTGAATAAATAATGTTTTATGAAATGAGATTGAAATGAGATTGAAATCTAAGAACTGTTGATAAGTGAAGTAGTGAAGTAGTGAAGCAGTGGATATGCGGTAGATATGCGGTAGAAATGCGGTAGAAATGCGGTGGTTGGTGGACTGAAACGAAGAACAAGAGCAGAGGAAGCAGAGGAAGCAGAAGAAGCAGAAATAGCTGGGACTGGGACTGAGACTCGCAGTGGATCCTGTACCGCTTTACGTCACTCGCGTTCTTGACGTCAGTGGACCAGGGCGCGCCACACTGTCAAAAGACATCGGGGCTAAAAGCCACTGACGAGGATGGTGATAATAAAAAATAGTTCAATGTGGCTAAGCAAACGCAGTACCGCAAAAGTGGTAATAAAAGTATCTGTGCGTTAGCGGTGTTTGCCGCATTATGATGTCTAGTAGGTCGAAACTCGGAATGAATTATAAAAAATACCCCGTGTGATACCCCGTAAGTCACATTTATTATTATTATTATTATTATTATTTTTGTTTCTATTTCTATTTCTATTTCTATTTGGTTAACAGTTACTTGATAGTTAATTCTCATTAACAAGTTATTGTTATTATGGTCACAATTTTTCATCAATAGTTCCAAAACACATACAATCAACTAAACCACCACATTTACCAAAAAGTTTAACTAATTTACCATTAAATTCAACAGTTGTATTACCACCACCAGTACCACCAAATCTTTTTGAACATCTTTTTTTATTTGTAAAAAATTGAATTGAATCTATGAATAAACCAAAATTTAAATTTACTGAAGTTATTAATTCATCTTCTTGTAAATTAAATATTGAAGTTTTACCAGTTAAATTACCAAATTCTTGTTTTGCAAAATCTCTAAAATGAAATTCAAGTCCATTTAAAAATTGTGAATAATATGCAACTATTCTTATTGGATTTCTTTTAAATTCAATACAATAATGATGTCCACCTCTACTTTCTCCATAAACGGACTTGACATAATAATAATTATAATAATAATAATCATACAGTTAGTATAATTAATAACTTTTCAATCTCATTATTTATTATTTATTATTATTATTATTATTATTATTAATATTAATATTCGTATTCAAATACACTCACTGTTCTAAAATCAATCTCCATATTTTCTCAATTGTTTCAAGCCACCAATAAAAGCAAAAAAAGCAAAAAAAGCAAAAAAAAATGGAAAAATTATCATTATCAAACATTTCAATAATTATATATCGATATTTATACTGATTTAAACTGTAGTATATGGACCAGTAACCTTATTAACCTTATTATCTTAAGATTTACCACTAGTTTTCCCATATCTAAGGATTAATGAAAAATAATCCAGTTCTCAATTTTGCGATTATGAATATCTATGATTAAATTATCTGGTCCCTTGGCCCAGTTGGTTAAGGCATCGTGCTAATAACGCGGGGATCAGCAGTTCGATCCTGCTAGGGACCATATTTTTTTTTTTTTTATTTATTTCTGTGTATTTATTTTTGGTTTATTTATACATCATCTCAGGACACTCCTTGTCCTCGCACTTGTCCTGATTCCTGAAGTGTGGCTGATGCTGCTGCTGTTCTCGTTACGTGTTTACTGCTGCTGTTGAAGTTTGCGAGGAAACGAACGAGCAAAGCTGCAAAACTGCAAAGCTCCAAAGCTCCAGAGACGCAAAGCCAGCTTCAGATCATTCATTGTCCTCATCTTCTCATTCTCTTTGTCTTCTTTGTCTTCTTTGTCTTTGTCTTTGTCTTATTATCAATTCAATTATTATTAAACCTTTATTTAAACAGCTAATCAATAATCATATTAATCAATCAATCAATTAATCAATTAATCAATTATATATATTTATATATATCTGTAAATCAATCAAGTATTCTATTCAATACAATTCTTCAATACAATTCTCTTCAATCAATCAGTCAATCAATTCATTTGCTCAATTCAATAATCTAAGATCTTAAATCTGTTATATAATAATCAATAACTAACTAAAAATGGCACTTGGTTTAGAAGTTGCAAAAACTTTTTTTAATAATGGTCTTTCAAAATTTAATAAAGATATGAAAAGTAGAAATTATGGTACTTATGGTAAATGGATAGGTATTTTAACTTCAATTTTATGTCTTGCTTTAGGTATTGCAAATATTTTTCATTTTTCTTTAGTTATAATTTTTTCAATATTTGCAATCTTACAATCTTTTTTAATTTTATTTGTTGAAATTCCATTTTTATTAAAAATTTGTCCATTTACAATTGAATTTACAAATTTTATGAATAAATTTAATCAAAATTTACCAAGATCTGGTTTTTATTTATTAATGTCTATAATTCAATGGCTTTCAATTATAACTTCTGCAACTTCATTAATTGTTATTGCAATTTTAACTTTAATATCTTCAATTTGTTATTTTTTATCTTATTTAAAACATCAAGATTTTCAAAATGGTGATGATATTAATTCAACTAATTTACCAAATGAAACAATCATTAGAAGTGTTCTCTAATTTATATCATATAAACTTATATATAATATAAAATTATATAATTTGTACAATATTAATCTTTTTTGTCTTTTCAAATATAACGCTAATTCTATTATTTATCTATTTATTTATTTATTTATTTATTTATTTATTTATTCATCACCTATTCAAACAGTATTTACTTGATTTCCACAATCTGTACAAATTAATGTTTCCCTATTATCAATAACTTTAAATGCAAATTTTATACCACTACATATATCACAAATTCTTTTACCAACTTCACTTTTTTTACGTCCTCTTGAAAATAAACTACCTTTAGATCCATTATGTAATGAATAAAATGATCCAGAACTTTTAAGTTTTGGTGGTAATGTTAAAAAATCTGTATTATTTAAATCATTATAACTATAATTATTATCATTTATAATATTATTACTATTATTATTATAATTACTATTATTACCATCATTATTATTATTATTATTTATATTATTATAACCTATAATATCATCATTATTATTATTATTATTGGATATTCTATCAGGACTGGATTTCTTATCTTCTCCATATTTACTAGATGAAACTTGTTTTAATGATGATCCTCCTATTCCTCCTATATTATTAATATTATTTTCTCCAATTGTTTTCATTCCAATAACTCTTTTATCCATTGATGGTGATCTTGATCTATTTCCAAAATGTCTTAATGTTTTTGGTTTAGCTTTTTTTGTAAGTTTTGTAACAATTAATTTTTTTTTTTTTTCTGCTAATTTTTCATTACCTGGTTTATTAATAAAATGTTCTAATAAAACTTTTCTTAATTCTTGTCCAGAATCTTGTCTAAAAATTCTAATTATACCATCTCTATCTGCACTAACAATTATTGGATCTAAAATTGGTTCAATATCAATAAATTGACTTAATGAACTTTTAATTTTTTTTAATTTTTCTGAATTTTCTGATTCTGTTTTAGATTTAAATGATTTTGGTGATCCAATATTTTCTAATTCTAAATTATTTTTCATTACATCTTCCCAAATTGAAAATAATTCATAAATTGGATCATTTGATAATGATAAATATTTCTTTGTTGAATTTGGTGCAAATATTGCACATGTAACTGGTGATTTATGTGCATGAAATGCAATATAATTTCCATTTTTTAATTTTTTTGGAATTTCATCAATAAAATCAATATATTTTTTTTTTAATTTAGAATTATGTATTAAATTTCTTCTATTTTTTTTATCATATTTTTCTAATAATTCTTCATCATTAATTTTCCACATATATATATAATTATCTTCTGATCCACATATAAGATAATCTTTATCATCTGAAATTGATGCAACTGCTTGTGATGATTTATTTTCTAAACCTCTAAATTTTGTAACTAAAGTTTTTGTAAGTGATGAATATATTCTAATTCTTGAATCATTTGTTGTAATAATAATTCTTGTATCTTTAATAATTTTATTATTTAAAAAATTATTTGTAGAATTTATTGGAGAATTTATTATTGAATTTTTTTCAATATCATAACATTGAATACCAGAAATTTTTGTACCACGAGAATTTTTACCATATGTATTACGTACTTCAAATTGATATTTTAATTCTAAACCTTTTGCTTCAAAACAAAAACACATACCATTAAAAGTTCCTGCATAAGTTGTTGAACCATCAGGTGAAAAACAAATTGCAGTTATTAAACTTGGTAAAATTTCAACATAACTAACTTCTTTATCTAAAATTGACCATAATCTTAAACCATTATCTAAAGCTCCACTTAAAAAAAATCTATCATCATTTGGATGAAAACAAACTGAAGTTACACCTTCTGGATGATTGAAAACTCCAAGACAATTATTTCTATCTATATGCCATAATCTAACAGTACCATCTTTTGAAGCTGATAATAAAAAATTATTTTTACTCCAAGTTAAAGATAAAATATCTAATGAATGTCCAAAAAATTCTTTATATGGAGTATCATGAAATACAGGTGCATAAACAGGTTTTTTTGAAGAATTTGAATTTTGCAGTATAGTATCATATTCACTTTGTTCAGATAATGAATTTGGAGAAGTTGGATCAAAATTATTTATATTATTAATATTGTTTACATTATTTAAATTATTATTATTTAAATTATTATTATTAATATTATTAATTATACTATTAGTATTGATAGTAATATTATTATTATTATTATTACTATTATTATGTTGATATTCAAGTCTATCTAATGGAGAAGATATTACTTTCCATATTCTTATTATAGCATCTTGACCTGCAGCGGCTAAATATTTTCCATCATGATTAAATTGAAGAGACCATATAGCACCATTTTTTGGTTTTATTTTATGATTTTTATCAATATCATTATTTAAACTTGTATTATTATTATTATTATTATTATTATTATTATTTGTAGTTGTTGTATTAAGATTATTAATATTATTATTAATTGAATTTGATCTTGAATAAATTGATTTATTTGATTTATTTGATTTATTTTCAAGAATTGAATTATTTTCAATATTATCAAAAGATTTAAATTTATTAATTAAAGTTAATTGAGTATGAGGAGTTATAGTATTATTTACAATATTTAAATTTGTTTGATCAAAATTTTGATTATTTGATAAAAAATGATTTAAATTTAAATTATTTTGAATATTTAATTGTTGAGCTAAGAATAAATGATTTGAATAATTTAAATAATTTTTTGATTTTGATTTTGTAAATAATCTTAAATATTTTGGTTGTACTAATAATTGATATAAATCTATATTATTATCAGATAAATATTGACTATTAAAATTTGAATTTAAATTTAAACTATCTAAATCTAATTGATTTGAATCGAAATTTGAATTTGAATTTGAATTATAATTTGAATTATATATATCAGAATTAAAATCTAATCTATTTGAGAAATGACTTTCCATTGAATTCAATTTCTGATGTATATTCAGCAGAAGTTGATTTGGAGTTTGAATTTGAATTTGAGATTGAGATTGAGAATGAGATGGATAAGATAAAGGATTTTGAGGATAATCTTGATTATTATTATTATTATTATTATTATTAGAAAATTTTGATATTGAAGGAGATAATGGATTATTATTTATTATATTATTTATGTTATTATTTATGTGTTTTTTATCGATAATATTTTTATTTTTTGTAGATTTGTTGAAACGGGAAGGAGTGGATATATTTGATTCATTGATTGGATTAAAACTTTCGGAATCGGAAGAAGTAAAGGAATTACTTGAATTATTTGAATTATTTGAATTTAAAGAAATTGAATCATTATGTTCATTATTTGAATTATTATTTGAATTATTATTTGAATTGCTTATTATATTTTTACTTGTGTTTTCACCTATTGAAGATTGAGATATTGATTTTGATCTGTTTCTGTTTTTGGATATTGATCTTGATATTGATATTGATCTTGATCTAGATCTAGTTGGTGATATTTGAATATCATGTAAAGGAGATGTATTTTTCTTATCTGTATCAATAGTAATGTTATTATTCTTATTATTATTATTTGAAAAAATTCCAAGAAAGGCTTTTTTACCAGATGGTGATTTATTTAAATTAACAGATTTCTTTGGAGTTGTATTTGAAGAATTCGACTTAATTAAATCTGGTTGAGAATGAGTTATATTTATCTGAGGTGTATTCATCATTTTGAAATTGATTAATTGACTTATTATTGATACAATTAATTGTTTTATTGTTTGATTGTTTGATTTTAATTTGATTTCATTGAAGTATTTCAATTAGATTCTGTTTACTTTAGAAATAAAAGCAATAGAAACTGTTCTTTGATTCACTTTGAAAAAAACAACACAGTAGCTGTCCATTGAAGTTTTAAGAGTTTTAAATCTCTGAAAAGAGCAGAATGAATATAACTGTTCTATCTTCTTGAGTGATCTGAAGACTCTGAGATTGATGATTAGTTGTTTTTTGAAAAGTAATTGTTGTTCCAACTTCTTTTGGAGGTATTTGCATCTGATTTCTGATTTCTTTCTTCTTTTCTTATTTCTTATTCAGATTCCTACCAAAGGCCAAAAGTGCCAGCCATAGCAATCGGCAGTGGTGTTTTGTTCCCCTTCCCCGGGGTCTTCAGCCCTGCATTGTTGGCGTTTTGCGTGTTTTTATTCTTTTTTACTCTGGTTCGTTTGTTCGTCACTGCGTTTGCTGCTGTCGCGCGCTCTTTTCCCAGGGTTTGGTCAAGTGCTTTCTGGTTGGTTTCACGGAATGCATTCTCTTCCGAGATCTCATTTTCTTCTTCTTTTCTACGGTAGGTGAAAAGCTGATGACGTAAGCATTCTGGCTTAGAAACGGGAGGGTAACTGCGGAAATTAAATCAAATTTTTGAAACCGTCCTTATTCCGCATTTCCTTTTACGGATAGCAGCTCGTATAATGCCCTTTGCTTCCTGGCTTGGATCTATTCGGATTTTCATATATCCGCCATATCCAAGTATTGCCACCATCAATTGAAATATTCAATTGAATTAAAAGAAGCATAAGAAACATAAGAAGCATAAGAACATGAGAAACATTATTATCAATAGTCATCAATTAATAATACTTATCAATAATACTTATCAATAATACTTATCAATAGATATAATCCATTGTCAAACAACTGTAGTGTATATTATCAACCAAATCATAATTTATTCCAAGATGTCTGAAATGGAAATTGAATCTGATATTCCTGCAATTCTTTCAACTTTAAGATTACAATCAAATGAAGAATTATATCCAAATTTTTATGAATTTGAAGATTTATATGATAGAAAATTATGGCATCAATTAACTGAATCTTTAGAAAAATTTTTTCGTTCTCCAATTTCAAAAAATTTAAGACTTAAATTATTTAATCAATTTGTTTTAAAATTTTATAAAAATATTTATGAATTAAAATTTATTCAATTTTTATTATTATCAATTACTGATATTCAAAATTTTCAAGAACAATTAGATTATCTTTTATCAATTAAAACAAAATTAGAAAAAGATTTACCTGAAGATTATGATTATTCATATACTTATACATATTCAAATAATAATAATAATAATAATAATAATAATAATAATAATAATAATAATAATAATAATAATAATAATAATAATAATACAAATGATAATGAATTAAATTTAAAAAAAATTAATGATATAAAAAATAAAAAAAATAAAAATTTTGCATTTAATTTAAATGAATGTTTTAATAAAATTGATGATAAAATTGAAGCTTATATTTATTTACAAATAGAAATTGCAAAAATTAAATTAAATTTAAATCAATTTGAAGATTCAAGATTAATTTTAGATTTAATTAATAATCAAATTGAAAATTTAGATAATATTAATATTTTAATTAATGCTGCTTTTTATTCAACTAATTCTCAATATTTTAAATTAAAAAATGATTATAATGATTATTATAAAAATTCTTTACTTTATTTAGCTTGTCTTGATAAAAATTTATCTTCAAATTTATCAATTGAAGATAAAAAAATTTTAGCTTTTGATTTAAGTATTTCTGCTTTATTAGGTGATAAAATTTATAATTTTGGTGAATTATTATTACATGATATTTTAAATTATTTAAATAATGATCAATATTCTTGGTTAAGAGATTTTTTATTTATTTTAAATTCTGGTGATTTAAATAAATTTGAAAAAATTTCTCCATTAATTTTTCAAAAATCTCCATTATTAAAAAATAATCAATTTTTCTTAAAACAAAAAATTTGTTTAATGTCTTTAGTTGAATTAATTTTTAAAAAACCAAATGGTCAAAGAATTTTAACATTTTTTGAAATTTCTAAAATTACAAGATTACCAATAAATGATGTTGAACATTTAGTAATGAGAGCTTTAAGTATAGGTCTATTAAAAGGTTTTATTGATCAAGTTAATAATACTGTTACTGTAAGTTGGGTTCAGCCTAGAGTTATGAATTTAGATCAAATTAATTCAATGAAAGATAAATTAAATTCATGGTGTGATAATGTTCAAAATTTAGGTGAATTTATGCGTGATAATGGTAAAGATATTTGGACTTTTGTTTAATTCTTTGATCCATTCATTAAATATATCTATATCTATATCTATATATATATTAAATATATATATATATATATATGAAATGCATATAATCTTAAACAAATAATTTGTAATAATATTCTATAACCTTAGGTTCTTTATAAACATTTTCATGAATTCCAAAATTTCCCATAATTAAACAATAATTAATTTTTTTTTTTTGTAAATAATTTAAAATAAATTCATTACTTTGTTTTATAGATAATAATTCATCTTCATATGATTGAATTAAAATTATATTTTTAATAATTTTTAATGAATTTTTTAAATTTATATTCAATTTATTATTAAAAATTTCAATAAAATTTGTTGAATTTATTGATTCTTTTAAATTATTATGAGCTTCATTAATAAAAGATTTATATGAAGGATATTCTTCAATTAAAAAATTAATATTATAAATACCATCTAAAAGAAATAATTTATTAAGTTTTAAGAAAAAAAAATTTGTCTTTTTTTCAATATATTTAATAAAATTAATGAAAAAACTTTCAGTATTTTCTGATTTCAAATCATTAATATCTTTATATTTTAAACCAAAATCTAATATTATTTGATTTTTGAATAATTCTAAATTATTTGATGATGAAGTTGTAGATATCCAATTTGTTAATAAAACTTTCCAATTTAAAAGTTGTAAAATTAAAGTTGCACCAACTGAATGTCCAATTAAATTAATTTGATAATCTTGAATTTTATATTCATTATTTAAAAAAATAATACCAAAAAGAATATCTAATAAATGTGAAGGATATTTAAATTGAGGTGATAATTTATAATCAATGGAATAAAAATTATTTAAGAAAATATCTGTTGAAATATTTGAATCTTTTATTGAAAGTTTTTGTAAATGATTATAAAAGTTATCAGAATCATTATAAGTATTATTAGGATCTCTCCAAGCACCACCATGAATGAATAATGTTACAATTTTATTCTTAGAACATTCAGTATTAATTTGATTGAAATTTTTTGATTTATATTTACAAATTACTTGACGATTATCATTTCCATAATGAAGAATTTGTTTTATAGGCGAGTCCATTGGATGAAAAAAAGAGAAATATGAATTGAAGTTAGATTTTAAACACAGAAATAAGTAATATACTAGTCTATATACAAGATTAAATAACTATTTTATTAATTCTATTGTCTTTACTCATGAATATTTTCATTCTTTATCAATTGTGTAAAAAAAAAAAAAAAAAAAAAAAGGAATAWAAATACAGATCTTAGCTGCAAAGTATAAATGGATTTTACTGGACCAAACCACCGATAAACGATAAAAGCACTGAAAACGGAAAGGGTCTAAAATTATCTGATAAACTTACAACAAGTACCTTTACAGCTATAAGATTGAAACTAAAGAGAAATAAATTCGTCAATATAAAAGAAGAGAATGAAAGAAGAAAACAGATTTAACTAAACAAGACCACATGAAGCTAATACTGAATATCTCACTTCAGTTATACCATCTCTTTTATCTTTTGAAACTAAAGTAAAAAGATAATCAGGTGAAACATTCAAATTTTCTGATTTTAACCAATTTTCTAAATTAGTAATATAACTTTTTAAATAGAAAATTCTCTTTATTTTATCAATTTTTGTAAAAACTATTTCTAAAGGTTGTCCTCCTGCCATTAATATTTTGATCAATTGAAAATCATCTTTTTTAAATCCAACTTTACTACCAACCAACAAATATACCCTTCGAAGTTGTCTTCTTTTCTCAATGTATTCTAATATGACATTTCCATGAGTTCTGACTGACATTGCACCATATCCAGGGGAATCAATGATTTTTAATTTATTATTTACAAGATAACAGTTTATAGTATTAGTAGAACCTGCTTTTTTTGAAACTTTAGCAAAAGTTTGAATACTTTTTACTTTAGAATGTGAACATAAAGCATTTAATAAAGATGATTTTCCAACATTAGATCTTCCTAAAAATAAAACTTCTGGGAGTTGATTAATATTCCTAAAAATCGGGTCATTAAGTTTTTCTTCTTGAATACTTGGATCATCTCCTCTTTCAATTTCTCCTGGAATCTGACTGAATTCACCTGCAGCCCAAACAAATTTTGTGTTTGAATTATTAAAAAAACGATTTGTATTTGATTTATCTAGTTTAGTTTTAGGTAAAAACTGAAATTCAGTTTTAAACTCATTCAAGAGCTGAGAAGAAGAAGGCCCCACAGGCTGCACTGAAACTACTTTTTTCTTCGAGTAACTTGCCAAGCTCCTTATAAACACATTCATATTCAATAATAGCCACTGCAATATCAATATCAATATCAATATCAATATCAATTCAATTCAATTCTCTTGTTCTGCTCAATTGGCAAACTTCTCTTTCTCTTCAATTCCAGCTTTGCTGATGTTTCCAACCACACTGAAAAAAATGCTCGTTTTCGAACTTGCACAAAATAAATCTTCAGCGTGCTCCAAAACCAAAACTGCGGATCCAAACAAACGAAAGAAAATCAATGGAAATGAAACTGAGGTTAATTTTTTCATGGGGTTTTAAAACCAGAGAAGAAAATGAAAATATATTCGAATATATTCAGAACATATTTTGAAACTTACTTATTCAGCATCATCTATATTTGCTTTTTTAGAATTGATTGATCAAACTTTCAAATGAGCGAAGTTCCTGTGCATCCTAAAAGTGAAGCTTTTGAAAGTTTTGAAGTAGAAGATGAAGATATTTCAAATGAAGTTCAAAATTGGGGTAAACTTAAATCTACTTCCAAAAATAATGTAAATGAAAAAAATGATTTATTACCAAAAAGAGGTGAAAAAGATTTTGAACCAGATGGAACTAAATTTCAATTAAATGTATTAAATGATTCAAGAAATGCAATGTGGGATGTTTTAGAAGAATCTATTGAATCTAGAAAACATTTTCATAAAAATCATCTTGAGGCAATATGGATAAAAGATTTAAGAAAAGCAATAATTTCTCATCCAAAGGGTAATTATTTTAAAGATATTGGTTATTCTAATTCTAATGATAAGATTTATTTAAATTCTGAAGAAGTTTTATATCTTTTGGAAAGAGGTAGTTTACAAGTTTATTATGAAAATGGTTTACCTATAAGTTTACAAAATTGTTATAGTAATTGTATAAGAAGTATAAGAGATTTAGATAATTATATGGTTTATTCATATTTAAAAAGACATGGGTATTTAGTTCAAAGATATTCAATTTTTAAAAAAGATGGATTAATAAAAAAATCAAATATTATTAATAAAAATAAAAACAATGAAAATGATATTAAAAATGATATTAAAAATGTTATTAAAAATGGTATTAGCAATGTTATTAAAAATGGTTTTAATTTCTTAAATAATTTTTGGAATATTATTATTGGTTTAAATTATAATGTTAAAAAAAATTATGAAATATTTATTCAATATTTAAGAAAGAAAAATTTTTTATCATATCCAGTTTTTCATTCTGAACATTTTCTTACAAAAAATTATCGTTCATATAAAGATATTTTTAAAAGTTTACAATTAATAGAATATAATAATAACTTTAATGAAATTAATAATGATAATAATAATGATGATAATTTAAAAATAATATATAATATATGGAAACCATCAAGAAATGTTAATTTTAAAAAAAGCAAACCAATGAGACCAGATTATCAAGTTTGTATTCTTAATAGTAATTTAGATAAGATGCCAACCTTAAATGAAATTTATAAAATATTTAATGAAACGTATAATGATGATTATAATTATGAAAAAGATAATAAAAATGATGATGAAAATGATAATGGAAATGTGAATAATCATAAAAAGAAAAAGAAAAATAAAAATCAAAATCAAAATCAAAATCAAAATCAAATCAAAAATGAACAAGAAAGAGAAAAAGTGAAAGAAAATAAAAAAAAAAATAAAGTTAAAAGTGGGAATGTGAAAATGAATAATGTTGAGATTATGAAAAAGAGTGGAAAAAATGAGAAATCTATTATTGATAATGAAAAAATTAATGAAAATTATATTAAAAGTGGGAAAAATTCTATTAATCAAGCGAAAGTAGAACCAAAACCAAGAGCAAATGAAAATGAATCACAAAAAGAAAAAGAAAAAGAAAAAGAAAAGGAGAAAAGAGAACAAGCACTCATAAAAAAAGTAAAGAGAGAAAAAAGTAATAGATTAAAAAATGGTAAAAGAAATTTTTTAATTGCTATGAGTGATAATGGAGTCATAAATTTTGTTAAAATTAGTGAAGGGGATTTCAGTGAGATTATAATTTAATTAAAAAATGTAATTTACAATTTTATTATATTATATTGGGTAATGTTATGTTATGATATGATATGATATGATATGATATATTTTACCAATGAATTTGTAAATATTTATACTGAAATAATATGATGTTAATGATTGTGCTGTTGAATAAAATAAAAATAAAATTTTGGCTATATTGTCATTGAAATTGCAGTTATTCTTTGAGATTTAACTATTGGAATACCAAATTTTACTGTTTTTATTTTTTCATATAATTGAAAATCTAAAATTAAAGATTGATCATTTAATATATTAATTTCAATACCTGGATTAAAAGTAAAAAGAAAATAATTACCATCAATTAATTTTGCAGGAGCTGGATATTTAGTTGAATTTAATTTAACATAAAACATTCCTCTATCATCATTATTATCATCATCATCATCATCATCATTATTATAATTATTATAATCATTAATAACAGTTTTATCATTAGTTTTATTATATTTATTATTTTTTAAACCATTTATATTATTATTTGAAAATGAATTTATTAATTGAGAATTATTTAATATAATTTGAGAAGAATAAACATCAGCTTCAATATAAAAACTATTTGGAGAAAATTTATTTGTAATATTTTTTAAATTTGAATCAAATAATCTTAAACATAATTTTGGAGATTTTTCAGTTGGTAAATTTAATTTTATTCCAATACATGATTTTTTATTAATTTTTAATTTTGGTTTATAAATAAAATCAAAATCATAGATTATATTATTTAATTGAATCTTTGACATTATATGAAATAGTAATTTTTATATTATTATTCTATTTACCCTTATTTGTTTAACTTATATGTAATATAAAATGATAATGAATTTGATGAATGAATTGATGAATAAAATATAAAAATAATTAAGTGTGTGGATAAAGAATTAATTAAATAAGAAGTTCTATTGTAATAAAAAGAAGATAAAGAAATATCTGATAAATAAAAATAGTTTATTATAATTTATTATTAGTGAAATTATCAGTGAAAATATAGCCTTGAAGACAGATCAAATCAAATCAAATTTATAATAAAATGAAATAAATTTTGAATAAAATTAAATTACGTATAAGAATTTTATAAATTAAAGATTTGAATCATGAGCATATCTGGTGCCGAGTGCAGCGGTGTCATTCGCCCGGCGGTCTGGCGCGGTGGCATTCTGCAGACCCGAACTATTTGTTTTCGGTAACTTTTTCAATGTTTGCGAGTTTTGCGAACGTTTTTGGAGCCTGGAGAATAAAAGAAAGAATGAAGAAAGAAAGAAATGAGAAGAGAAAGAGAAGAAAAAGAGCCAGAGATGTTGGTTGGAATATGAGGATAGAAGAAAAAGGAAAGGCTTCTGGGATTGCTGTTGATTGTTAAAGATTATTGGAGATTATTAATGGAATAATTCATTCTCTGGACTTTCCGTGACGTAGAGGCTATTTTAATCTTTTAATAAGTCAGATTGACTATTAATTATGAAAGGCTTTCATATATCAAAGTATAAAATAAGACTTGTTTTCTTACTTTCTGATAGCTGATGGTTAGCAGTTTATATCTTTTGATACTCGATATTTGTACTTGGTTTTCAAATTTGAATTTTTGTTCTTAATTTCTCAGTTAAATTAGTCTTGTAATGAAAGCCAAAAAAAAAATGTAATTTCTTTTTTGAAATGAAATTTAACGAAATTCTCTTAAAAGATCAATTTTTATATGAAATTAAGTTAAATAAAACAAAAATAAACCACGTTGAAAAAGTATAGTGCTCATTTATTTGAAATTGAAAAGCAAAAAAAAAAAAGGAACCTGTAGGAAATGTGTAACATTTGTGGTTTCATGAGTCCAAAAATAAGTAATTTTTGGGTTAATTTGTTTCCAGTTCTCCTTTATACATTCTTACGGATTTGAATATTGTAAAATTTCAACGTATCATTTTCTTTCCCTTTTTTTTTTTTTTTTACAATACAAATAAAACATTATTATAAGGATTTTGTTTGGAGAATAATTTTATAAATAAAATATAGGGTAATTCTTATAAACCATAAACATGGCGCAACATAGATAAAAATAAAAATTTTGTTTTGATTAACTTTCCTTTGATTGAAGTTTGAATTAATTCGAGAAGAGAATTGGCTTTGAAAGACAAAAAATTGAATGATTGGGTAAAAGAATTTAAGCTAATCCAGGTAAAAAAATAATAATTTTTAATTTTTTCTTTACATATTTTAATATTGGAGTAAATGATACATAAAATAAAATTTTAATTCTTGTAACATTTATCTTTATTCTAATTGATAAGATTCATAATCAGTTTTTGATACCCTAAGGCAGGAACAAATCAGAGTTAAAATTTTATGAATAAGTTTTAAAACATTTTTTTTTTAATTTTAGTGTGCTTAAATCCAACAAATTATAATTTATATTAAAAATTATATAAAAAATGGGTTTTCGTAGATGATTCACTACATAAGATTATCAAACTTATTTGTATTGTTTTAATACGAGTTGGAATACTTGAACCGATAACAAGTAATAAAGATTTACTTCATTCAATAAACAAAAGATAAAAATCATCGTAAACTATCATAAATTATCAGCTTTGAATATTTTTTCTTCACAAAAGATCATTATTATCAAAATAAAATAGTATATATATAATTGAATAATTACATAATTATAGAATTATTTGGAATTATTCTCAGAACAATAGTTAATTACTGTGATTGAAGGTAATCAAGATATAACAATAACAATTAACCAGAATAATAGAATGAATTTAACTTTAGTGTGGGAGCTATTGCCGCTGGAAGCTAACTCTGGCAGCCGAGCCACAGATACACGCGACAGTTAGGGCTCTGCGGCAGAAACCATTTCCGAGGGTGGGGCTGGAGAACCACCAACCAAGTTCACTGCATTGGGAAATAAAAACAGGTATATCCGGGTGACCATAAAATTAAAATCTGCAGGTCAGTTTACTTGAGGCGCACATGCCCCGGACTTGATTTTCGGGGTACGCAAAACCTTTAAGCCTGTTGAATTGTTTTTTGCGTCAACACTCCACAAAGTGGCACAGTCAATTAAAATATTGGACACCGGTTGAGGCTGGGCAAATATCTAGGACTGTGTATCCGGTAAAACTGGGCAATCCGGTGCCGGATAGATTATTGATATTTCAAGTGACAAATTGAACACAAGCCAACAATAGCAATAAAATAGTGAAAAATATATGCTGAATTGTTGAAACGGGTATTACTTTTGATTATTTCGATTGAAAGAGCCAAATGAAGGTTCATTTTAGTTATTTGAACTTTGGAATTCAAAATAATCAAAGGAACAATAGAATTATATGATAAATTATATTGAAATATATATATAGATAGATATATTTAATGAGTTTATCATCTTGATTGATAATTAATCTTTTTTTTTCAAATGGGAAGAAATATATATATATACTGTATATAATATTTACATTTTTATTTCAAATCAAAACAGACTTAATTCAATTTAATTTAATTTATAATAGAATAGAATAAAAGAAAATTGAATTATAGTTTAAAATAAAATGGATAGTGGATCTTCAAGATCAAATAAATCAACTCTGAAATTACTTTCTAGAGAAGAATTAGTTTATCCAAAATATAAAATAATTTTTTTTAAAATTTCTTCAAATGTTTTATCAGCAATATTTTTATTAATATTAATGATAATTGCTTTAATTAGATTATTAATTGTATTTATAATAAGTTTATTTCATCATAATGATATTCATAATAATAATAATAATAGAAATAATGGAAATATCAATAATGAAGAAGAAGAAAATTTAAAAAGTAAAGAAGAAAAATTTTTAATTGATGATTTAAATTATTATGTTGAATTAAATGGATTAAAATTATTAGAATATAAAATTATAACACCAGATGGATTTACAATAATTTTACAAAGATTAATAAATCCAAAAGAAATTAATAGTATTGAAAAACAAAATAAGAAAAAACCAATATTATTATTACATGGATTATTACAATCATCTGGAGCATATTTAACAAGTGGTAAAAATTCATTAGGATTTTATTTATTTAATAATAATAATAATAATAATAATAATAATAATAATGATAATGATATTTGGTTAGGTAATTTTAGATGTGGATTTAATCCAGAAAATATAAATTTAAATGATAATAATCCAAATTTTTGGAATTGGAATATAAATGAATTTTCTAAATTTGATTTAATTTCAATGATTAAATTTATTTCTAATACTAATGAATATAATAGAAATAATGAGATAAATAAGATTAATATTATTGCACATTCTCAAGGAACAACAATAACAATATATTTAATAATAAATAATTTTAATGATATAAATTTATATATAGATAAATTTATTGGATTATCACCTGCAATTTATCCAGGAATTTTATTAACAGAAAAATTATTTATAAAATTTATGCATAAAATTCCAAATTTTTTATTTAATTCAATTTTTGGTATATTAAGTTTTATGCCAATAATGATGAATATTAGAAATTTTTTACTTATTAGTAATAATAATATAAATTTTTTAAAAATAATTTATTGTAAAATTGCATATTTAATGTTTAATTTTTTATTTAATTGGAATGATAAATTATGGAATCCATTTTTTAGAAATAGACAATTTTTATTTAGTCCAGTTTATATAAGTTGTAAGATGATGATATGGTGGATAAGTAATAAAGGATTTTATAATAATTCAAATACAATATTTCCATATAAAAAATCATGGTTTAAATTTATGAAAGAATATCCTTCAATTTATTTATTTATACCAATTGAAGATAATTTAGTTAATGGAGAACAATTGGTAAGTCATTTCAATGAATATGAAAATGAAAATTTCAATTTTAATAATGATATTGATAATGATAATGATAAACCAATGTTTAAAGTTAAAAGACTTGAGAAATATTCTCATTTAGATGTTCTTTGGGCCAAAGATGCTTATCAGACAATAGGAGAACCCATAATTGAGTTTCTTAACAATTAAAATATAAAACCCCCATTAAATTTATCTTTTTTTTATTCTTTTCAAATTCTTTTTATATAATCAAACATACTTCAAATACTTCAAATACTTCAAATTCAATGAATATACCAATAGACTAAATAGATACAGGTAGATAAAATAAATAAATAGATATAAATATATTTTGTGTTTTCCAAGGTGGTTTCGCGTACTTTCGCGTATTTTCGCGTATTTTTCTTTTTCTTTGATATTTTTCCATTTTTTCATGTTTTCGCGTGGTTTCGCAGGGGTGCCGGGACTCCGCGGGGGCAACGGTCGACGAGTCTGCGAAAGTGGCGATTTGTTCGTTTTGATCATTTATCGACAGCGAGAAGAGAGAAGAAGAAGATATAAAGAATATAAAGAATATAAAGAATATAAAGAATATATTTAGTATTTAGTATTTAGTATATTGAATATATTGAATATATTGAATAGAAGAAAGAAACAAAGAAAGAAACAAATAAAGGATACATCTAAACAATCATTCACTGATCAACAGACAATATCAATCAATTCACTGCATTCAAGCTCCAATATATTCCAACCCAATTGCTTTCACAGTCAAGTATTCAATTATCCATTCCAATTTACTCCCAACTATTCTCATCCATTTCTATTCAATCACTCTCTTTCCCCAGGTTTCGCATATTTTTCAATTTCTCTTTCTCGATTGTGAAATTAAATTAAATAATTAAATACTTATTTGTTAACTCGAATAAATCTCTTAGTCTCGTAATCAAAATAATTCAATAATATTCAATATTCTCCCTATTTACTTATTTACTTACTTAACTATATATATTATTATTTTAATATAAATACTCTTTCAAATTTCTTTATTTTTTAAATCTTTTTTAATTTTTTCTTTTCTTTTTTTATTTATTATGGATTTTAATTTCGATATTAATTTTTTATTAGATAAATTAGAAGGTAATATCAATTATAAAGGACAAGAATTATCATTAAATTTATTAAATTATACATTTTATTTAAATACTTTAATTTCATTTTTATTTGGTTTCATATTTCAAAATATTAATTATATTATTTATTCTTTTTCTTTTTTTTCAATATTAATTGCAATTTTAATTTTACCTCCTTGGTCTTTTTTAAATAAAAAAATAAATTCAGTATCTTTCTTAAAACAAAAAAATTATTTATAATCAATCAATCAATCAATCAATCAATTAATATAACAATGACTCAAGATTCTTCAACTCCAACTCCAGCTTCATCTTTTGTTGATAATGATAATGATACATATTCTTTAGGTTTTGATTTATCAACTCAACAATTTAAAGTTGTTGTAATTAATCAAAATTTAATTCATTTAAAAACATATTCTGTTGATTTTGATAATGAATTTCCTGAATTTAAAACAAAAAATGGTGTTTTAAAATTTGAAAAAATTGGTAGAATTTTTGCTCCAATAAATTTATATTTAAAATCTTTAGATTTATTATTAAATAAAATGAAATTAGATAATTTTAAATTTTTTAAAGTTAATTCAATTTCTGGTTCTGCTCAACAACATGGTTCAGTTTATTGGTCAAATTTTTCAAAAAAAATTTTAAAAAATTTAGATAAAAATTTAAATTTAAATTTATCACAACAAATTTTTCCAAATTCTTTTACTTTTGATTTTGTACCAAATTGGCAAGATCATAGTACAAATAATGAAATTAAAGAATTTGAAAAAAAAATTGGTGGTGAATTAAATTTATCAAAAATTACAGGTTCAAGAGCTCATTATAGATTTACTGGACCTCAAATTAAAAAATTAATTAATGATGATTATTTAAAATATTCAAAAACATATAGAATTTCATTATTATCATCATTTTTATCATCTTTATTTATTGGAGATATTGCAAATATTGATCAAGCTGATGCTTGTGGTATGAATTTATATGATATTGAAAAAAAAGATTGGAATGAAGATTTATTAAAAATTACAATAAATTCTGCAATTAATAATAATAAAGATAATCAAAGTGAAAAAAATTTAGTAAAAGATTTAAGATTAAAATTAGGTAATGTTGAACCTGTTGGATATAAAAATATTGGAAAAATTTCAAATTATTTTGTTTTAAAATATGGTTTTAATTCAGATTGTAAAATTTATTCATTTACTGGAGATAATTTAGCAACAATTATGTCATTACCATTAAAAAAAAATGATTTATTAATTAGTTTAGGTACTTCAACAACATTATTAATTATTACAAAAAATTATAAACCATCACCATTATATCATATGTTTATTCATCCAACAAATAAAAATCTTTATATGGGAATGATATGTTATTGTAATGGAGCTTTAGCAAGAAATCAAATTAAAGATAAAATTAATAAAAAATATAATATTAAAAATGATAATAATGATGGATGGAATAAATTTAATGAAATTTTAGATTCAAATAATAAAAATTATGAATTATTTAAAGATAATAAAATTGGAATTTATTTTCCAAATGGAGAAATTGTACCAAATGCATTATCACAATTTAAAAAAGCAGAATTTAATAAATTAACAAATGAAATTATCAATTTTAATAATATTAATTGGGAAATTGAAAAAGATGTTAAAGGTATTATTGAATCACAAGCTTTAAGTTGTAGAATGAGAGCAAATCCAATGTTAAAAAATGAAGTTGGTGAAATTAATAATGAAATTAATAATGAAATTAATAATGAAGTTAAACCAAATAAATTATTTTATGTTGGTGGTAGTAGTAAAAATGAATCAATAATTAAATTTTTTAGTAAAATTTTAGGTAATGATCAAAAAATTGGTGGAAATTTTAAAAATTTTGAAACCAATGGTTGTGCATTAGGTGGATCATATAAAGCAAATTGGTCATATTATATTGAAGAAAATATTAAAAAAGATGTAAAAAAATTTATTGAATATGATGAATATTTAAATTTAAAATTTAAATGGAATACTTTAGAAGAATTTAATGTTAATGATGAATGGAAAGAATATCAAAATGGAACAAAAGTTCTTGAAAATTTAGAAAAACTTTTAGATGTTTAAAATATATTGTTTTTTTTTATTTATTTTTGTTAGTTTTTTTTATTAGTTTTGCAAAAGATATACTTAATTATAATACATATTATATCTACATTTATAAATTATTATTCTTAATAATACCTGTTTCAATGGAACGTGATATATATATATATATATATATATATATATATATATATACAGTATATTAATAACTGCTATTTTCGGGAGAACAGAAAACTCGTCCTCATTTCAACATTTCTCAATGGCATTTCAACAACGTTCAAAGAGTAAAAGCAAAAAAAAAGAACAAAAACAAGAACAGAGCCCTGGCAGGTCACATGACTGTGCACTGCTCACTACTCACTACTCACAAGCAGGGCTCTGGCGCGGTCCAATCAAAAACTACGCAGGTTTCGAGTGCCCACTGCCACTGATTTCGCACTGAAAGTTTGAGGGTCTGAGGGTTTTCCCGGAGCAGAAATAGCAGTGGACTTTGCAAAGAGACAGTTCCGTGACCACTGAGACCAGCAGAGGTCTGTGAAACTGCCAATCAACGAGCTTTGTTTTGTCAGCAGAGCGCCATTGCAGTGGGTTTCCTGTCGTCAGAGCCACACTCGTGACTTTCATGGCCACAAACCCGCTCGTCGCACTTCCAACACTTCCAACACTTCCAACTTCGGGTCACTCAGCTCAATGGCCGATTGATTTAGTGCTGTAAGAATATTTCTTGTATTAATAATGCTTACTTTTTTGACTGAGTGAAGATTATTTGATTATTTGATTATTTGATAAATAATTGTTTATTAAATAAAGATCAATATTCATCATTATTTCATTTCATTGATTCTATTTCTGGACTAATCTTATTTATTCATTTATATATATATATATTTATTATTATTTAAATCATCTTCAATCACTTAAATTCATATTCATATTCATAATCATATAATAATATAATCATTATGATATTAAATTCACTAATCATATCTAAATCTATAACTTCAAATAGTTTAATTCAAAATAATTTAAAAAATTTAATACTTAAAAGATTCTTAAATGAATCAAAATCAAATCTAAAATCAAATTCAAAAAGATTCTTACAGACAATTCCTTCAATTTCAAATGATTCATATATTATAAATAATATAAATAATATAAATAATATAAGTAATATAAATGATATAAATATAAATAATATAAGTTCAAAATCTGCAACTACTGATATCAATAACATTAATAATAATAAAGAAATTAATAATCAGAATGATAATGATAATGATAATGATAATGATATTGATAATGATAATGATAAATGGTCAAAACATTCTTTACCTTCAAGATCTTTTTCAAGTGTATTTGGTAATAAAAATATTAAAAAATTAAATTCTTATAAATTACAAAAAGATTTAATTATACCGCAGGATTCAATTACTACTGCAAATACTACTACAAATACTACTCCTCCTCCTCCTCCAACCAATACTTCTACCACTTTAAACGCTTCTTCTTCAAATATAAATCCAATAAAATTAAAGAAAAAAAAAAGAACTCTTAAACCTCGTAAAGCTTTAATAACTTTAACACCTTCTGCAATTGATCATTTAAAAAAATTATATAATAATCCAAATCCAAAATTAATTAGAATTTCTGTAAAAAATAGAGGTTGTTCAGGTTTATCTTATAATTTAACATTTGTTAAAAATCCAGAAAAATTTGATGAAATTTTAATTCAAAATGATATTAAAATTTTAATTGATTCAAAAGCTTTATTTAGTATTATTGGTTCTCAAATGGATTATGTTGATAATAAATTATATTCAAAATTTATATTTAAAAATCCAAATTCAAAAGGTACTTGTGGTTGTGGTGAATCTTTTATGGTTTAATCTTTACCTACTTACTTACTTACTTACTAACTTACTTACTTACTTATATACAATATAATAATAAATATATATATATATATATATATATATATATATATTATCCCATACATAAATAACTAATAAATTAAAATAAATAAAAAAATATGATTTTGTAAATAAAACGTATATAAAATTCATATAATATATTCATTTTCCTAAAGTCTTTAAAGATTCTTCACTTTTTTCAAAAAATTCTCTTTCTTCAACACTTTTTCTTTTTAAAGTTTCTAATAATATATCTTCATATCCACTTTTACCATAATCTGATGAATTATTATTAATTCTATTAATTAAATCAAAATAATTATTATAAATATCTCCATTATATGATCCTAATGGTGAATTAATTAAAAAATCTGAATATTTAAATGAATCTGTTAATCCAATTATTCTTTTTCTTAAAAATGGTAATAATTTATTCATCATATTTGATTTAATTTTTAAAATTTTTTTAGAATTTAATAAATTAAATTGTAAAAAAAAATTACTATTTTCATAAATTTCATAATTTGAAAATAAATTTATTAAATAATTTAATGATTCTTTAATATTATTTGAAGTTTCTGAAAAATTATAATATTCAATAAATGAATTTAATAAATAATAATATGCATTAAATTTTGATAATTTAACACATTCTGTTGTAATTAAATCAAAATTATTATTTGAATTTTTTAAAATTTCAATACATGATATTGATAATTTTAATATCATTAATCCAATTAAATTTAATAAATTATTATAATTATTTGGATCAAATTCATCATCTTCATTAGAAGAAGAAGAAGAAGAAGAAGAAGAAGAAGAATTAATTGAATTTAAAATTTCTTTCTCATTTTTATAACAATAATTTAAATAATTAAAATCTTTTGGAACATATTTAAATTTACCTTTTAAAATATATTGAACAAATTTAATTATTGATTTACCTGCACTTGTAGCTAAAATATTATTATCACCTTCCCAAGTACATTGAACAACCCAATCATTATAACCTTTACCAAAACCAGAATATGATGAATAACCATGACCACCACATGATTGTCTTGCTTCATCAATTAAATTTGCTGTAAACCATGTACAAGTTGATTTTAATGATGCTGATGTAATAAATAAAGATTTTAAAGAATTTATTGAATTTATTAAAAATTTTTCATTTGAAATTAATTCTTCATTTTCTGATAATTGATCTAAAAGATTTGTAACAAATTTATGATTTTTATATAATTTATCTGAAGCACATGAAATTGAATAAATTATTGATAATAATGGTATTAATCTATATTGATGATGAGGATAATCAATTAATTGATTTTCTAAAATTAAATTTTTATTTGAAATTTTATTATTTAAATTAAAATTTTTTAATTCAAATTCATTTTGAAAATTTAAATTACTTTTATTACTTTTACCAAATTGTCTTCTACCAACAGAATATCTTAAAGCAATAATTAAAAATCTTGCACCATTTCTAAAAGATTCAATAACCATTTGAACTCTACCATCTAATAAAGCACCATAAGCTAATTGAGCTAAAGGTGGTTCAATAACTTCTTTTGTTTTATCATTAATTTTACAATATTTTTGTAACATAAAATTTTTTGGAATTTTAACATTTGTAAATTGAATCCAACCATTATCAATACCATCTCTACCCATTTTTGAACCAATATCACCAATTGAAATTCCTGGTAAAAGATTATGATTTGAATCTCTTAATGGTATCACAAAAGTTTTTATACCATGATCAATATTATTAACAATTAATCTACAATAAGCAACAGTATGATTAGCAGAAGATGCAGCACCACCAATCCACCATTTAGTTGCACCTAAATGAGGAGTATTAATTATAAATTGTTTTTTATTAAAATCATAAGTTGCAGTTGTTTCAAGACCTGCAACATTTGAACCATGAGCTAATTCAGTCATTGAAAAACATCCATAAATATTTTTAATTGAAGCAGCACCTCTTTGAAAAGCCCAATAATTATATTGAGATTTTGTACCATTACCTTTAATTGCATTTAAAAATAAACCAAGATGAACACCAAGTCTTGTACCTAATTGAGGATCATGAACTGCAATGAGATATAATCTTTTATTAAAAGAAGATAAATCTAAAGATAAATTTGATTTTTTATTTTCATTTAAATTATTTTCAATTGATTGAGCTTGAATAATATCTCTTTCTAAATAATTTGATAATTGTCTAATTTTTAACATTGTAATTCTTCTTAAATCAGATTTATTTAAATTATCATAATAATTATTATCATTTTTAAGTATTAAATCTCTTTCTAATTCTTGCATGATTTTTAAAGTTTGTTTAGAAGAATTTAAATCATTACCTTCTAAGAATTTAAACATATCATCAATATTAAAATCTGTGAATTTATTCCTTTCATTATTAATTATATTTTGAGGTTTTGGTATATTTAAAGATTCAATTCTTGACATTTTAAAAATATTATCAATATATATTTATTGATTGATTGACTAATTGAGAAATAATAATTACAATTATAATTATAATAAGAGTGATATAGTAAAGTAAGTATTTAGATAGTTATCGAAGTACAGAAAACTACGTAAATCAAGAATAAAATGTTGTGATAAGCGAATAAAGAGAAATGGAATCAGAATCAAAAACCGAATCAAAAGGAGGAAATAAAGCATATATTTATACACTGGAAATAATCAATTATCTAGATTCGAATCATTATCTTGAATCTTCATTGATTTGATTTGATTATGTCTGGAATTGATTGTGGTAGTAATTGAGATCAATGTTATTACTATGATTATGAGGTGATTATCATACTCCAAAGCAATACTGGAGGAAGTTAGCTTTTCTATTATTATTATTATTATATTTGAATATGATAATAATCTCGAGGACTGATCCTTGATTAATTGAGTAATTGATTAATTAATTGATTGATTCGTTAATTAATACGCGATGCAAATTGTAATTAATACGCGGTAACTAATTGATTGAACAAGTACCGTGCCAATTAACAGCGTATCTCATTAACTTCTTCATTTTCTGCTGACTGGGGTAGCTCCCGTAGCTGGGGTAACTACGGTCACACCCCCAGCAGTTGCCAACACTGGAAGTCGCAGAAGTCACATGTGACAGCTCCGCAGAACAGCTACCTCGCTACGCCACCGTATGATTTTTTTTTGCTTCTCCTCGAGGTGGCTAATTATATAATAATAATAGTAATATGCACGTGTAAATAAAATTCAGAATCCAATTTTGAGGATTTTGTTATATTTTTTTAAAAAATTACTATTTTGTAGATAATTTCAAATTTATATTTTAATATTATAAATTTTTTTAATTATTTTTTATACATTTTACTTCTTAATTATAATTAATTAAAATTTTATTAATAATAAAATCCTCAAAAAGACTCGAATTATATTATGAAGTATTTAAACACATTTTATTATAAAAAAAATTTGTACTCTTTCGGAATGGTATACCCGGGATTTTCGGATACTCACTCGTAAATGAATTTGAGTATTTAAGCTCGCAGAACTATGCGGGATGAATAACCTTAATTAACCTTAAATTTCTGATTGTACGTTAATTTGATCTATTTTTTATATTTGATTGCTAAGTTTCACTATTTGTTTGTTATTTTTCATAGTAATTTACTTTATTATAAATAATTAAAATATTCAAATGATTAATATATAAAAACTATTTTCACTAAAAATGGTTTTAATTTTTTAATTTAAATTCATATACATCATTAATAAATAACTCAAAAATGTCTATTCAAACTCTTAAAGTTATTGACAAAAAAATTTCAAATACAAATACAAATATGAATATTATGTGGATTTGAAAACAATCAACTAAAAATCTCAATATGTGTATAAATTGATAAATAATGCTTTACCTCCAAATTTTAATGTAGATGACTCAACATTATTTATTAAAACATTATTCTCCAAAGACTGATATTATTTTTTTACATCAGTCTTTTCCAAAGATCAGAAAAATAAATTTATGTAAGTTTTATTAAAAAATTTTTCAACAATGCATCAACTTTTTTCAGGAATTCATTAAAATACTTTTCTTTATTAAATTACTAATATGGATAAAGATTTAATACCAATTTTTTTGGAATTTTTTTTTTTCAAATTCCTTTAAAATAGATTCTGATTTTTTGTACTCTTCTTTTAAATTTAATAATGATAATAATCAATTAATTGATATTCCCAAAGATAATAAAATAAATGGCTTAAAGAATTCATTTGGTCTATTGTTGACTGTTGGAAGTGATTCTTTTATTATGTATGGAAAGAAATATTTTGAAACACTTCACTTAGCCCTTGAAAATTTGCTTTTAAAAATTGGTTCAAGTATGAGTTTAAGCCTTGGTCCTAAAAGTTTTTTTTTTTTTTTTAGTCTAATTGAATAAATAAAAAACGCTGAAAGTACAATTAAAGAATTGAGAGAAAATAAAATAGGTGTAAGATATTATTATTATCATTATTATGAAACCATAAATTTAGGTATGATTACTATTTCAACAAATACCTATAAATCAACAGTACAATTAACTTCAGCAATAAAATTTAATTATAAGAAAATTAAAACAAAAACTTTTTTTTCACATTCCAAAGAAAATACTTTGAAAAATTTAGATATAATTTTTCGAAAATATGTTTCAGCTCCTGGTGAAGGGGAGCGTAACAAATTAAACCTTTTCGATAAAAATTGTTTCTCAATCCATGTTTCTACATTTTTCAATAATCGAGAAATTAAAAACTTAATATAGTTAAAAACAATTCTAAAATTATTATATTTGGTATATTTGTATTTATTTTATTCCATATAGTCGTCAAAAATTTAAATGTTCAACCTTAAAGAATCACCTATAGAGTTTTTCAATAAAGCTATTTCTGATTAGAAAATAATAAATGGGGCTAATTTTAAATTGATAATTTTAAAATAGCTTGAGAAGTTGATAAATTTGATAATTGAATTTAATTTAAACAGTTTTATAAAACTTTTACAACTGATTAATTAAAATTGAGAAATTATCTTTTATAGTCTTTAATATTAATCAGATGTAGTATCATATGAACTGTTGGTAAAATTTGGTATTTTATTTTGCACATTAGTTTTTATTATTATTATTGGCTGTATCATTTTTTGTGAATGAAAAAGGACTATTTTATCTTGAAATAAAAAATTCAAAAGCAGTATCCCTTTAGAATTATTGCTATAGTTTCTTTTTGTAACTGTTTTGCTCTACTAGAATTTGAAGTTTTTTTAAGTTTTTAATCATGAGAATCCGAAAAATTTTGATATCATTAAAAATTAAATTCGAATTTGAAGTAATTAATTCACCAAGACTAAAAATTTGAATAATATTTTGTATAGTATGAATAAATACAACTTATATTTATTCAATAGTTATTTGATACTTGTTTAGATTATTTTGTTTTTTTTTAAATTAAACAAAAGTTATAAGTTATTTCATAACAATCAGGATGTAAAATCAGTTTATTATTATTATCATTAAGGTTATCATCGATCTATTTTTCAGATTCCAATTTTTTAAATTCATGAGACTCAAATGGTCTCTTCCATATTATCATCTTTTACATCTTTTACATCTTTAACATAACATTTATTGAATTATTTAAACTTGTTCTTATACTTTATAAAGTTAATTGAAATGTTTTTGAATAAAACCAACCTGTCGCCAGAAAGCCGGATTTTCTTTTTATTTCCAATCAATCACAAGCACGTGATTAACTAGCCACAATAATTAATTTTAACAAATTGAGAATGAAAACGGGCACAGTCCCTAAAACGGCAATTTGAAGTAACAAGTGAAGTAGCAGTAAATCACGTGCATTTTTTTTTTAAAAACAAGCTTTATCTTTTTCCGTGCTATCCGTGCTTACGTCATCCGCCATTTTTCACTTGACGTTGTGTGTGTCGTACCCTCGTTTGATCGTGTGCGAGCTCTCATTGCCGATCCCAGTTCCCGGTCCCAGTGCTGGCTGACCCTCGTTTACTGCTCGTTTACCGGTCGTTTGCTGCTCGTTCAGCTGTGTCTCTGTTGCTCGATAAGTGAACTTTCGTGGACTTCGTGGACTTCGCGCTCGATAAAATTAAAGCTCCGCTCTTCAACTGCCCATAATTTTTTTCTTTTATCTTTTATACCGATACAAAACCACTAATTCAATCTATTTCCTTCAATAAGATCACCTGTATATTTATTATTATTTAAAACTCTTTATTATTTTTTAGTAATCTTAGTTAATAGTCCACTTTTTCACTTATATTCTTTTCTCTTTTATCTTTCTTTTTTTTCTTTTTTTTTTTCTCTCTCTTTGTTTTATATCCTTTTATATATCCTTAATATTCCTTATATATATTCTTTTATTTATCTTAACTATATCACTTTATCTTTCGCTTGTTTTCTTTTTTCCTTTTTCTTTTTCCTTTATATTTATATATATTACTAATCAATCTTTTTTAATTTGATATATTCATATATATATATATATTTATATTTTTATATAATTTTTAAAAATGGAAGTTGTAAATGGTATATTAAATGATTATAATTCTTCAAGTTCTTTTATAAATATTAATAATATTTCAAAATCTTTTAATAGTTTAAATTTAAAAAATTTTAATTTTGAATTTTCAGTTTGGAAAATTCTTTTATCACTTTTTATAATTATTATAACTTATGATCAGGTTGTTTATCAATTAAATAAAGGTTCAATTGCAGGTCCAAAATTTAAAATTTGGCCAATTATTGGACCATTTTTAGAATCATTAGATCCAAAATTTGAAGAATATAAACAAAAATGGGATTCTGGTCCATTATCTTGTGTTTCAATATTTCATAAATTTGTTGTTATTGCTTCAAACAGAGATTTAGCAAGAAAAATTTTAATGAGTCCAAAATATGTTAAACCATGTGTTGTTGATGTTGCAATAAAAATTTTAAGACCAACAAATTGGGTATTCCTTGATGGTAAAGCTCATGTTGATTATAGAAAAGGTCTTAATGGTTTATTTACAAGACAAGCTTTAAAAGTTTATATACCTGCTCAAGAAAAAATCTATGATATTTATTTAAAAAAATTTAGAGATTTATCAAAAGATGGTCCAATTCCATTTTTTCATGATTTTAGAGAAATTATGTGTGCAGTTTCTTTAAGAACTTTTTGTGGTGAATATATAACTGATGATCAAATTAGAAAAGTTGCTGATGATTATTATCTTGTTACTGCTGCTTTAGAATTAGTTAATTTTCCAATAATTTTACCTTTTACAAAACCATGGTATGGTAAAAAAGTTGCAGATATGACAATGAAAATTTTTGAAAATTGTGCAAAAGAAGCAAAATTAAATATGAAAACTGGTGCAGAACCAACTTGTGTAATGGATGCTTGGGTTAAAATTATGCAAGATAGTGAAGCTAATTTTAAAAATGATACAAATCCAAATAAAAAATTACAAGTTAGAGAATTTTCAAATAGAGAAATTTCTGAAGCAATTTTTACATTTTTATTTGCATCACAAGATGCTTCATCATCTGCAACATGTTGGTTATTTCAAATTCTTGGTGATAGACCTGATATTGTTAAAAAAATTAGACAAGAACAATTAGATGTTAGAAATGGTGATATTAATAAAAAATTAACAATTGAAATGATTGAAGAAATGAAATATACTTTTATGGTTGTAAAAGAAACTTTACGTTATAGACCTCCAGTTATTATGGTACCATATGTTGTTAAACAACCATATCCAGTTTCTGAAACTTATACAGCTCCAAAAGGTTCAATGGTTATACCAACTTTATATCCTGCTTTACATGATCCTGAAGTTTATGAAAATCCAGATGAATTTATACCTGAAAGATGGATTGAAGGTTCAAAAGCTTCTGAAGCTAAAAAAAATTGGTTAGTATTTGGTACTGGACCACATGTTTGTCTTGGTCAACAATATGTTATGTTATTATTCACAGGTTTAATTGGTAAAGCATGTTTATTTAATGATATTAAACACAAAGTTACTCCATTATCTGAAAAAATTAAAGTTTTTGCAACTATTTTTCCACAAGATGATTGTATTTTACAATTCACTTCAAGAAAAGATCCAACAATTGTTGAATAATGAAAATATCAATCATAATTCAATTTGATATATATATATATATATATAAACTTAAACTTGAACTTTTTTAATTTAATTTTTTTTACTTTCTACTTTTTTTTTCCTATCATTATTATGAATTATCCATTATCTCTCTATTACTTCCCAACAAACTATTATCTATTGTATTTGTTAAATATTTCATCCATTATTATTCCCATATTATCTATACATATCTTTCTATAAACTATTTATTTATCTATTCTAGTTTCTATACAATATAAAGCCACTTCTAATATCAGTCAATTAGCCAATTAACAACAATATCCGTATATCATTTTTTTTTTCTCCAGTTCCGATTTTAAGGATTCAAATCCGTACATGCTATCCTGTTCCGAGTTTCCTGATTACTCTGTTACATTACCAAACGTCTAGCTGCCTGTTCCGGCTGTGGAAGCCAAGCAAGTCCCGTCCACTCCTGCCGCTAACCTTCTCGACCAGGGCACCAGACAAGTTCACAATCAAGTTCACAGGCAATTCACAGGCAATTCTCAGACTCTGCTCCTGTTCACTTCCACCGCTTCCAAGATTCTCCAAGACTCTCCAAGATTTTCCAAGATACCCCAAGAATTGCTTGTGAAATGCTCACGATTCAGTCTGAAATTGAGAAAATATTCAACAATCAGCACCTGAAAGAGACTGGAAAGAGATGTTTGCCTAGAAATGAAGAAATGAAGAAATGTGATGCAAGAGAATAAGCAAAGTAACATTCACTGTAATATTAATAGTGAAAATGTATAACAATAAAAAAAAAAAAAAATACAGTACAGTAGTAATATTAGAATGTTAGGCACCGTTAATACTGACCCTTAGAGAATAAATTCAATTGATAATGAATGGTAATGCTTTTGATTTTGACAATTAAAATGATGAAAATGAATGAATATATTGATAATGCCAATGCCAATGGACTTTGAATAAGAAATTAGGAAATAATCATAATAATATATCTCTTATTTCATACCTCATAATTCATAATTCATCTACAAACTATTTTATTTATCTCAGATTATTTATTGTAGATTATTTCAAATCATTTCTTTTATTTTGATTTATTTCATCTTTCTGGATTTAAAATGGCTCTGGAAAGTTTAAAAACTATTGAAATTATTTACTTAACTCATCTCACCTATTAATAAGATAACTAAATAAATATTATTGCTATTCATTGCTCTAATAATTTCAATTTCATTTCGTAATTCATCTCATAATAATAACAATATACTTCAATAATTCATAAAATTTATCAATTATAATAAACAAACATATTCAATTCCATTATCAAATACTAATTATCATTTATCAATTATCAAATATATTTAATCAGACTAAATTTCAATAATACAATACAATAATCAATTTTATTCTCAATATAATTAATTAATACAATAAGCTGCGCGCTTACATAATCAGATCAATAAATAATTCAAAAATTTAATAATTAAGATAAATAATGATATTTTTTTTAAAAAATGATTATTATATAATATACTTCATAATATATATTACTAATTTAATTTCTGTTAATTCAATTTCTTTAGATATATCAGATTTACAAAGTCTAAAAAATGCAACTTCTTTAATTGCTGATGGTATAGTTGATTATTATAATGGTTTAGATTATGGTGAAACAATTGGTTTATTTTCTGATCCTTATTATTGGTGGGAAGCTGGTGGTGCTTGGGGTTCATTAATTGATTATTCTTTTTATATGGAAAATGATACTTATGTTAATATAACTAAACAAGCTTTATTATATCAAGTTGGTGATAATTGGGATTATATACCTTCAAATCAATCAACAACTGAAGGTAATGATGATCAAGCATTTTGGGGTTTGGCTGTAATGGCGGCAACTGAAAGAAATTTCTCAAATCCTTCAAATAATAATGATGATGAACCTCAATGGTTATATTTAGCTCAAGCTGTATTTAATACCATGGCTTATAATTGGGATACTGAAAATTGTGGTGGTGGTTTAAGATGGCAAATATTTCAATGGAATTCGGGTTATGATTATAAAAATTCAGTTTCAAATGGTTGTTTATTTCAATTATCTTCAAGATTAGCAAGATATACAAATAATGATACTTATGTTGCTTGGTGTGATTTAATTTGGGATTGGATGGTATCTGTAAATTTTATCACAACTGATGATTATTATTTTGTTTATGATGGTGCAACAATTAATTCAACAACTGGTAATTGTTTTCCAATAACTCAATTACAATGGACTTATAATCAAGGTTTAATGTTAGCCGGTTGTGCTTACCTTTATAATTATACAAATGAAGAAAAATGGTTAAATAGAACTCAAAATTTATTAGATTCTTCATCTGTTTTCTTTAATACTACAAATAATATCATGTTTGAGGCTGCTTGTCAAAATGTTGGTACTTGTAATAACGATCAAAGATCTTTTAAAGCTTATTTTTCAAGATTTTTAGGTTTAACTGCTCAATTAGTTCCACAAACTTATGATAAAGTTTATTTATATTTATCATCTTCTGCTTTAGGTGCTGCTCAATCTTGTTCTGGTGGTGATGATGGTCATACTTGTGGTACAAACTGGTTTAATAATGGTTGGGATGGTAATTGGGGTTTAGGTGAACAAATGTCAGCTTTAGAAGTTATACAAAATTTAAGAATATCTGATAGACCTGCTCCTTATACTGCTAATTCAGGTGGTTCTTCAATTGGAGATCCTGCTGCCGGTGTTAATAATAATGTTGATTCTGATGAAAAATTATCTCTTCATTCAAAAGATATAGCTGGAGCTTCTGTAATAACTGCGGTTATTGGTCTTTCTATATTAGGTGGTTCTATATGGTTACTTATTTAGAATAAAGAACAGAAAGAAAAGGAGTTTAATTAACTAATTAATAGTTTAATGAATTAATGAATTAACGAATTGAATAAAAACTAAGAAACTCAAAACCATGTAATTTATAATATAAAAATACAATTTTCCTAAAAATTTAGCATTGTCAAAACTCAAAAAATAAAACCTTTGAGCTTTTACAATGCTTTTTCTCCTTTTTTACTTAAATAAAAATTATTCCCATATTCAAACTATATAATAAAAACGAAGGAGAAAATATTTTAAATCTCACAAAATAACTAGTTTTAATAATAATAATAATAATAATAATAATAATAATAATAATAATAATAATAATAATAATAATAATAAAATATCATGAAAAAGGTGAATATATAAACGAACAAGAAAAAAAAAAGTAGAAAAGGAATAAGTAAATTCAAATTAAACTAAGAATAAAAAAAAATATAGAAAAAAAAAAATTTAATTCGAAATTCGAAAATAAGACCGATATCAAAATCGGAATTAAAGTCGAAATAATTTGATAAGCATAATAAAACTAAAAATTAAAGGTATCTATAAAAAGAAAAAGAAGTTAGGATAATAATATATTATTAGAGATATTCAATTTTATAAATTGATATGAATTCAATAGCTCAAAAATAAAGTACAATAAAATATTAAAAAACTATATCATAAAAATATATTTCTACTATAATAGAATAATTTAACAGTATCTATCTAAACCAAATTCTAATTCTTTTTCTAAATCAAATACTTGATTTCCATTATTTATATTAGCATTATGTTGCTGATAAATATTTTCTTGAGGTTTTGGTGGTAAATCTTCTTCATTATGACCTTTGATATTTGTATTTCTAAAATCAATTGAAGGTGAAACACCTTGTTGTTGCTGACCCATTATTTGAGACTGATATTGATCTTGATATTGTAAGGTTGAATCTGAATATTGTTGTTGTTGTGGTTGAGTATGTGATTGTTGAGGCTGTTGTTGTTGTTGTAAGCCTTGATATCGTTCTGATTCTTGTACCGGTACAGATTGATGAAGTTGTTCATTCATTTGATTGTCTTCCACTACTGCTGAATTTGCCTGAGGAGCTCTGACAGCTTCTCTAAATCCTTTAACCTCTTGAAGAATCATTTGTTTCATATCAGTAATATCATCTATTTCTTCAAAACTGAAATCAAATTTATTTTCACAAACTAATTCTTCATTTGGATCATGCCAAATTTTTAAATAATCATGAAGTAAAGCTTCATCAACATTAATTCTTTTCAGAGGATCTAAAGTTAACATTTTTTCTAATAAATCTAAAGCAAATGGATTTGCATTTGGAAATAATTGAGAATATTGAATTTTTGGCATAAATGGTAAAGATCTAACATAATCTTGAGCTCTTCTTGAACCAATCCTAACTAAAGTTTCTTCATTTGGAGTTCCAATAATTTTCAAAATTTGATTTAATTGATCAACATAATCTTTACCTTTAAAAATTGGTTTTCCACCTAATAATTCAGCTAATATACAACCAACAGACCAAATATCTATAGCTTTTGAATAACTTTGAAAACTTAACATAATTTCTGGAGCTCTATACCATCTAGTTGCAACATATTCTGTTAAAAATCCTTGATTTTTTGAAGGATCATCAGAAAAACCTCTTGCTAAACCAAAATCACAAATTTTTAATTCACAATCAGCATTAACTAATAAATTTGAAGGTTTTAAATCTCTATGAAGAACATCAGCAGAATGAATATATTTTAAACCATTTAATATTTGATAAATAAAAGATTGATAATGAGCATCAGTTAAAGGTTGTTTTGAGCGAATAATTTGATGTAAATCACATTCCATTAATTCTTCATAAAGGTAAATTTCATTAAAATTTGAAGTATTAACAATATCTAAATCATACAAACAAGTTATATTTTTATGACCAGTAAAATGTTTTAATAATTTCATTTCTCTTAAAGCTCTTTTACATAAAATTTTTTTTGTAAAGATATTTGTAATTTTTTTAATTGCAACAGAACCACCATTTGGTAATTCAGTATATTTTGCTTGACAAACAATTCCATAAGCACCATGACCTAATTCTTTTGATAATTCAAATCTTTTATCGATTGTGAAATCTTGATTAAAAACCCTAATTTGAAAAAAAAATAAAAATAAATTAGTTGTTAGTAAAATATTATTATTTGAAAGTATATTAGGAAATATAATATAATATGATATTATTAAATGAAATAAGATTTGATACATACCTATAAGTTCTACGATCTTGTTGAAAAATATCCATTTTAGTAACAATACAATTTAATGAAATTTAAAAAAGATGAATAAAAATAAAAATAAAAGATTATTAAGTAGATCAAAAAAAAAAGTGTAAATAAAGTATAAATATAATTTATAAGAAATTTATTAAGAATATATTAATAATGAAATATTTTCAGTTAATTGAAAAGATAAATTGAAGTAGTGATGGTTTTGCTCAGGTATACCTGTCCTTAAATTAAAGAAAGAGAATTAAATTTAATAAATAGTTACAGTAACAATGGTAGTTACAGTTACAAATACAGTTACACTTATGATTACAGTTACAGTAATTGATGAGTAAATATAATGATAATGATGTTGACGATATTGATGATGAGGATATTGATATTGATTATTACTGAAAGATAATTATGAAAATCTTTTTGAAATGAAAAGATACTCTGTACTAATATTGAAAAGATTTTCTAAAGATTTAAAGATTTAAAGATTTAAAAATTAGAAAATAAATTAATTAAAGAAATTGATGGAACAATTGAATTGACTTAAATAGCAAAAGAAAATAAACTTTTTTAAAGAGAATTGTGTAACTCTGGATAAATAATTGAAAGAAAAGAACTGAGTCTAATAGAATATGAGAGAAATGTGAATGAAAAGAGACCTTGTTAACTTTTTGTATAATGAAAAAAAGAAGAAAAAATAAAGAATATAGTACTTTTCTTTTTTTAATGAAGTTTTACGGTTCTTGAATAATTTTAAATCCAAAATTAATTTGATTAATGTTTAATTTTAAACTTGATTTTAAATTTAGTTGTGATTTTGATTATAAATATAATTAATTACTTTTAATATTATTTATATCAGTTAATAATAAATATGCATTAAAAAAATAAATTAAAAAGCTAGTGAAGCAGAATTCTTAGACAGATGAAAAGCACAGTAAAAAGCAAAGTATTTATCGACGATTTATCAGTATTCTATAAATGTTCTTGTGAAAGTGTTTCTTCAGTTCTTTCAGTTCTTTCAGTTGATTCAAAGACTAAAGTACCTTTTATTTTGCAGAGTCCAATATAATATTCATTATATTCAATATATTTACTTCTTAGATTTGATCAAGTGTGAAGTGGATGGTGTGGTATTTTACGAAGCTTCACAGCGGTTAAGTCGCAGTGGTTTAGCAACGTCTCACTGCGGCGGACTGCGGCGGAGGCTGCTTACGTAAGAGTCCAACGGAACCTGTTTTTTTCTGGGTCTGAGGTACTGAGACACTCGACGCAGACAGACTGAGATCAGAGCTGGAGTGGGAATAGGTTTATTGGATTAGAATCTGGATTGGGAAGTGAAACTTGTATTGATATTGAAACTGGTTTTGGAATTGGTATCAAATCATTCTTTAAATCCCAGGGCTAATATCATCGATATTATATATTTGAAGCGAGGAACAATTAGAGAGGTAAAGTGATAATAAATAAACCCTTGAAACAAATCCTAAGAAACAAATCCATGGGTAAATAACCTTAAGTACTGTAGAAACAATTGTAATTAGACGATGAACAATCAACTAGTTTAAGACATTTCACATAACTTATTTTAATTTTTGAACTATCATTACCAGAAAAACATATAAAAATAATCAAACATTATCAAAATCCATTACACGATCTTTTTATTCAAATAAGCTTTAACTAGATTTATTTTAAAAAATGGAAAATTTCAATGAAATTATCATCGATAAACAAATTAAAATGAATGAAAATTCTTTAAGCAATGTTACTAATTCTAATGGAATATCCTTAATTGATCAAAATAATCATCAAATTGATAATCAAATCGATCATCTAAATGATAAGATAAATTTTAATTCGAATTTAAAAGAAAATCAAAATCCAACTAACACAAATGTTAAAGAAAACTATTTAACTAATATCTTTCATGAATATACATCAATGTATTCTAATTATCTAAATTCAAATGAAAACAATAATAAAATCACTTCAAATAAATTAAAATCAAATGGTAATGAAATCATCTTAGATTTAGATTTGGGTTTAAATCAAAATTCAAATTCAAGCTCAAATTTCAACATAAATAAAAAACAAAATTCAAATGGGATTAATAATATCAATTTTCAGAATAACTCTTATTCTGTAAATAATAAAAGAAATCAAATAAATCAAAATAATATAGATTTAGATTATTGATCCTTTTGTAAGCTAAATGATTTTTCTTTTTTGAAGTTTCATTTTCATATGATTTTTCTTCTAGTTAGACATTAAAAAACATACAGTATAACAACAGTACGTGTGCTTATTTTATGAATTATAAACTATAAACTATGTCCTATAAGTCCAACAAATTATCATATAAAACTGTTTAGCTTCTATCTCTTTCAAAGAAAATTAGGAAAAAAATTATCAAAATAAAGAATAAAATAAAATATTAAAATAAAATATTATGAGTAAATGATGTGAAAATCAAAATGTGAAAGTTAAGAGTGAAATTATAAAATAAAGTTGAGAAATGAATAAAATTGACATAATAATTACCAAAATTTGAACAAAACTAATAAAAAAGTTTGCTTGAGCTTTTTTTTTTTCAATCATTATCATCATCATCATCATCATCATCGCTATTCAAAATAAGCCTGTTTCTGTCTTGATAATAGATATTATCTTCTTCTTCATCTTCTCCATTTTCAAAATCTCTTGTTCCCTTTGCTATATCAGCTGAACTAACTCCTTTATCATCACTTCCCTTTTCAATACTCAACAGCAAATTGTGTCTTTCAATTTCTTTATCAATAGTTGTAAGACTATCATGCTCTTCTTTAAATGTAACTTGACTATTAGGTGTATCAATAGCATCATCTTCAGAGATATTTATATTATTTGGCTTTGATGTTGAATTAGAAGAATGATCTAAACCATGTGGTAAATCTGAATCACGAGCATATTTAGGAATCCTTCTATCCCGTTTAAAGTCATATTTAAGATAATAAACATTATTTGTAATATGATTTTTACTTTGTTCCCAAACTTTTAAATTCTCTTTAAACCAAACTAAAAGTATTCTTGTAAATTCTAATAAAGTTTTATTAATATCATATCTTGTTTGTGATATCAATTTTTTAAAATTTATATGAATTGATTGATTAATTAAATTTATATCCCTTTTAGATACATTTAATAATTCAATAAATTTCTCAATTTCTTTTTGTAATTTATTTATAGCAATTCTTCTTTCACTACTTGTCATTTGTTCTGGATTTGAACTTGCAAATTTTTTTCCAATAATTAATTGTCTCCAGTTAGTTAAAAGAGATGCTGAAATTTTTGAATCCGAAGAACTTCTTCCATTTGAATTTGAATTAGAATTAACTCTATTATTATTATCAATAGTATTACTATTATTATTATCATTATCATTACCATTGGAATTTGAATGAGAATTTGAAATTGAAGTATCATGGGTTGTATCATGATGCTGTATATTATCATCAGCTTCTTCATGAGCAGATTCTTCGTCATCATGTTGTTTCATTTTCAACTTTTTCTGTTCCCATATTTGATAAGCTTCTCTCAAAGTATTACTATCTTTAGAATTTTGTTTCAAAAAGTCATCTAATTTAGACATTTTATCTTCTAAAAATCTAAGTTCTTTAATTCTTTTGAAATATCTCATTAATTTTTTAAATATAATCAAATATTGAAGATCTTTCAATTTTTTGAAAATTAGAACTTCTTTCAAAAAACTTCTAATATTTTTATTCATTTCCATCAATGGCTCTTGAAATTTAATGATAAAAGAATACTTTAATGCTTCAAGATTAATAAATTCATTATCTAAAGCTTGACCAATTTTTTCAATTGCCGATGATAGGGTATGGAACTTATTAGCTAAAGGATCATCTTTTAATGAAAAATTTAAAGAATTCTCGCTTGATTTTGAAAAAGGATTGGCACTTAAAGTATCATCATTAAAGTATGATGGAGATGCCTTATGATTAAGATATCCAATATTTTCAGCATAATCTTCAGAATTTCTTAAATTTTCATCTAATTGAGCTTTTGGCTTATCGAATTCACAATCAAAATTCATTGTTGAACTCCATTCTAAAGAAAAAGCATTATAATGAGCGCCAAGATCACTTAAATTTGAAATTAGATCTTTAATATTTCTAACGAATTTCTTTTCAACACTTTTATTCAACGGACTAATAATTTTGACAATTTTTTTACTAAAAATTTCAAATCTTCTAAAAGTCAAATAGAATTCAAATTCCAATGGACCCATTGATTCAACAGTTGGTTCTGTAGCTTCAAGAGCTAATGAATCAAATGAGGTATGTGAATTATTTCGATTATTTTGGGAAATGAAAGCATTATGAGAATGATCTGAATTTGAATTATTAACAGTACTTGAATAATAATTTAATTGCAAATCAAGATTTCTTCTTTGAGATGCTAAAATTTCTTTATATCCTAAAACTAAAGAATCATAATTATTTAAACTATTAACAGCGGGGATAGGTAATAAAGAATGAAAAGGACTAGGCTTAATTGGATTTATAGGAGGAGCCATGAGTGAATTATTTGGAATTAAAGTTATTGGAGGAATTTTTAGCAAATCTTGAAAATTAACAACAGTTGGATCTAAAAATTTCCAAAATACTTCAAAATATTTAACATGTTCAATATTTATTAAACGATTTAAAAAAAGTTCAAGAAGTCTTTTTCTTTTTTCAATTATTTTAAAATCAGAACTTTGAACATTTAATGGATTTTTTAAATAATTTTTTAAAGAATGTTTTTCAGGAATTGAAGGAATCAATAAAGTTGGAAAAAATTTTATTAAAACTTTTCTTAAAGAATCAAAATCCGAATATCTTCTTCTTGTTTCTAATTGGTTATTGAAGTTTATAATGTATACAATAATTTTTTTATTTTTGAAATCTTTTGTTTGAACAGCAGCTTTTATGGATATAGAAATTAATTGATTTCTATTTTTTTCAATTATTTCTTGAGGAGTAGGAAGAGATAATTGTGAATAAAACTCTAAAGGGTTATGATTTGAATTGCTGTCTAAATCTTCAATACTACTATGTGATATATTAGAATATATTTGACTATTATTATTAATTGAATTATTATAAAGTGAATAATTTATAATCTGAGGATTTACAATTTGATTATCATTAATATTTGAATTTGAATTCGAAGTTAAATTAATTTTTGAAATGCTTGTTGCACTTCTATTCAAGAAATTATTAACTTGATTATTTGATTTTGATATATTTGAATTTAAATTATTAGAAATTTTAGAATCATTATTTGGAGGCATAAAATTATTTATATTTTCATTACTACCATGATATGAGTTTTGAGTAAATATTGAGGAAGTTTCAGATTGATAATTATTATTAAAAATAATACTATTTTTTATACTTATTTCTTCTTCGGCATTATATTTATTTGAAGTATAACCATTTTCATTATAATATTCATTATAAAAATCGGTTGAAATAGGAGGATGATTTGATACGTAATCAGATTTAGGGGCTCCAATTGAATCAATTGTAGATACATTTTTTGAATTTGTAATTGGATTATTGAATCCATTAGATTTATTGGATTCATTTGTAAGATTTAAAAGAGTAGAAAAATTATTTTTTGTTAAAGTTGGTGGTTGACTTTGATTTAAACTTCCACTTTCAGATCGAGAATGAGAATTATCTTCAGTGAAAGTAATATCAGCTTCATCTTCAGTTAAATGTTCGTCATCATTATGAGAACGATTAAGATTTTTATTATTTGAAATTTGCTCAAAATGATTAACAAGATTATTAGAAAAAGAAGATTTTTGAGATTTAATTGAAGTATCAGAATTGAATATATTTGTAACGTAATTATCGTTATATGAATTGGAAGTAGATGAAGATTGTTTAGTTATTAGAGAATCACTGTGATTATCTTTATAATATGTTTGAGTTTTACTGAACAATTTTGGATCAAGGTCTTTTGTAGTTGAAGAAGTGTTAATATTACTGAATAATAAATGTGAAGCAGTTAAATCAGGTTCATTTATTATTGAATTGCCTGAATTTTTGGGAGGTTTATAAAAATCATTATTGGAATTTGGATTGATATTATTCAAAAAAGGTTTTTCATCATTAGAAGAAGCAAAGGGGCTATTATCCTCATCGTGAATCTGATTCTGTAGCCTTGAAGATGACATTCCTTCAGCAGTGCAACACCTACTAGATAAAGCAATATAAATATGAATAAAGATAAATAAATATCAATAGTGAGGATAAAATCAAAATAAAAACAGATGAAAATTAATCAAGCTAATTGAAAAAGAATTGAATAATTTAATTTATGAATATCTGCCAAATCAGATCCAGTTGAATCAGCAAAAACAACACTACCACCAACTCTTACTACAACTCCAAGAACAATAACAACTGGAATTACATATCAGAGTATTGACAGCGCTCGAGACAAAATAAGCAAAATGAAGCTGAGGCAGAGATAACGCGCAAGAGCAAAGAGCAGCCCGCGTGACTGTACTGTCGCCAGGTGTACGGGTGGTATCTTGTACCAGAGTCCCAATGGGGTGAACCGCTATATACTGCCAGAAACGCTAAATACCACTTCAAAATCTTCTTCTTTACATAGTAAACGTTGTTTCTAAAACAGGAACAAAAACCTCAAAATAATCCAAATAATTTTTTTAAACACTTTTAAACCCTTAAAAACGGGACTACCTTTATATGTCATATGATTTAGCTAATTACTATGGTCCCGGACCACGCATTTTTGGCAGTATATAGTGGGCCCCCCCCCCCCCCCCCCCCCAATGGGGAAACTTGCAGAGACTGGGGATACAGTGAAATTTCGAAACTAAAATAATAAGATAAAGATAAAAAAGAAAATTATTGCAATTAAGAACTGTATATAAATTAAATTAAAGACATGATTGAAAAATAATTGATAGTTAGTGTTAAGACAGATTCCAAGAAGTAAAATCGTCAACTTTTAGAATTCATTCAAGTGTGTTTTGTGTATCTTGAGCTTCAGCTTTCAATAAAAAAAAAAAAAAAGGCATAATTATTTTGGATTATCTAATAGTAAGTATGTAATAATAGTGTTAAGAATGTAAATTTTGGTGAAGAGAAGAAAAACAACAACGACAACAACAAAAGAGGAAATGAAAATTATATAAATAAGTAGAGAAAAATGAGAAAAAATAAAAAATCATTCAAGAGTTAAGTCAAAAGTTAAATTAGTAAAAAGTTATTAGTGAGAATTGATTATATGAAAAAAATACAAAAAAATAAACAAGAAATGTAAACAACAAAAAAAAAAGAAAATTAAAGTTCTCATAAGCTTAATTAAATTTATAATTAGATTGAAAAAGTTGTATACTGTATATCATTTTGAGCAGTGAGGATAAGTGTTTGTTTTTCTTTGAGAGTAAGATGGATTATTATGAGATAACAAAAAACCAAGATATTGAAATTAAATATTTAATCTTTATTTAATTGATTTTAACGATGTCCAAATCTTTTCAACTTCAAACTATCTCTTTTTCTCTTACTTGAATTAGCTGTATAGAGAGGTTGATTATTATTCAAACCTTTAGGACTAGTAGAATTACTAGAATTTTTTGCAAATGAAAAATCTTCAGTTGCTGGGCTATTCAAACTAAATGGTTGATTCAAAGATGCTAAAGCAATTGCTGCATTATGAGATCCATATTGTTGTTGAGTTTGATTTTGGCTTTGATTTTGATTATTTTGCCCAGGAACAGCAATAGCATCATTAGGATTGGAGTACATTGGCTTAGTATGAATAAATGAATTTCGTTTACTTTTTGAACTCTTACTACCTCCTGGAACTGAGTTTAATGCGGGTTGTAAGGTCATTAAAGAAGAATACGAAGTATCATTAGTGTTGGAATATTGAGATCCAGATTGAGATAATTGTTGAACTGGTTGAACTGATTGGAGAGATTGAGGCTGTTGAAATTGCTGAAATTGTTGATATTGTTGATATTGCTGTGATTGAAGTTGAGAAGGTGAATGTAAACGGGATGGAGATTGAGATTGAGATTGAGATTGTTTCAAATACAATGAGGGGTTGACTTGAAAATTATTTTTCATATTATTATTATTATTTGTGTTTGTAATAGGAGTATTAGTACCCGAGTTTATACCATAATTATTATTATTATTATTAATATTATTATTGAGAGTAGTGTTGATATTTAATGAAGCCCCATTTTGAAAATAATTATTATTGGAAGAGGAAATTGAAGAACGAGAAGATAATGATGATGTTCTTGATCCAGCAAATGGTGCATTTGGAGGTTGAATATTTTGCTGATTGATATTTTTCAACTCAAATATTGAATTCAATGAAGCATGATTAATTGAATTATAAGAATCAAAGTCAATAATTTGACCATTAATAGAATTTGAAGTATTTCCATTATTTAAATTATTAAAATTATTTAAAAGATTGAAATTATTATTTCCAGTATTTTGTAAAGAAAATGTTTGATCAGGATCAGCATCAAAAGAAATTATTGAAGAAAGACTATTAGTTCTACTATTATTATTCTCATCAAATGATGAACTACATAAAAATAATAATCTTTGTCTTATTATTGTTAAATTTTCAGGAGATTTTGAAGGAATTTTAATTGAATCATATTCCATAGGAATTTTTTTCTCAATTGATTGCTTTAAAACTTTTTTTGCAACTTTACTGACAACACCAGAAGGTGGATATCTACCATTAAATGGTGTTGCGGTTGGATTTGAACAATGAGATTGATAAATCGATTGAATTAATTTATCAAAAACAGGGTTAAAATTGATATTATAATCAACTAAACAATCTGATGAAGAAGTCACTGAACTGGCTATACTTGCATTTGAACTTCTTAAACTATTTGAGGCAATTGTTATACCTGGATTTTGATTTGAGTTAGGATTATTATTTGAAGTATTATTGAATATATAATTATTATTGAAGGAGTAAGTTTGTTGAGAATTAGATGGAGTCTGAAATCCAGAGAAAAAATCTGGATTTGAATTATTTGGAGTAGAAAAAATCATTGTTTGTGGACGAGAAAGAGGAATATTTAAATTGATATTTGCTTCCATTATCTATAATATAAATTGTAATGGTGAATTATAGATTATAAATTATAAAATATGAATTGCGATTTTAAAATATTGATTATAAGCTATTGATTATGGGCCACTAACTATTAAATTTTTAATTATGAGATAAGTTATATTCTTTTGAAGTGTATAACAGATTCTAAAAACTTTATGAAATAGATTTATAAAAATATAAATTATGTGAAAATAGTTAAAGTTTCTTGAATTTTGTATTAGCTGGAAAGAAAAATAAGGATATATTATGTAGATTGAGTAGAGCTAGTTGTAAACTTTATTAAATAATATTGTAATAAGATATTGGATGCAAAATATTAAATATTAGAGAAATAATCTTTTAAATTTTATTGAAAATGAATAATAATATTTGAGAATTGGATCTTAAATGAGTTCTAACTAAAAGTTGATTGACTGTTTAAGAAATTATAAAATGGTTGTTAAGAAAAAATTGTAATAAATTGTAGTGATAGTATGAAAGAAACTTATTTGATTGTTTTAAATGAATCTATCAGGTTTATATATTTATAATAATGGACTTTATATATCTAGTAATAATAATTATAATAATTATTATAATAATAATTGATAATATAATGGTAATAATAACTTGAATATGTGAGTAATGAGAATGATAAGAATAATTTGAAATATTTCAATAGTGCCAATAGTATCAATAATAGAGTATGAGCAGTCAATAATACCAAGTATTGAATATTAAGTATTAAGTATTAAGTATAAAGTATTTTGTTTGATATCTTATGTAAATATCTTTCTTTTAAATTTATGATTTATTTTTTTTTAAATATGCTGTAGTATAGAATTGTAATACTTACACTTGTTATTGTTCTTGTTTAAAAATTAGTTTTGATCTCGGATTTAAAAGCAAAGTGAAAAAAGTTTTAAAATTTATTAATTCTCCTTTGATCTGTAATGGATTGATTAAACAATGAAATAATAGTACCAGGATTTAATAATAATATTAATATGATACGATATTATATGTAAGTTGTAAAATGTAGGAATTATTTTAATTATTTATAAATTATGTGTGATTGATTGAGCTGATAGGCTTTGAGTATGTAATTGAGGATAAAGATTTTATTATTTTTTGGTAAATTTTTAGCTGAAAATTGTATTAATTAAGACAATTTTAAAAAATAAATGAAAATATTAAGAGGAAATAAGAAAAAATTTATTAAATTACCAGAGAAAAAAATTACTTTTTATCTGAATCTGAGTAATAACGTTTTTAGATAGGTTAATTGATTATTTGACTTTTAAATCTCAAATATAAAAAAATATTGAAATTCTTGTTTATATCAAATCTAAGGAGTTCTTTTTTCTTTCAATTTTATTGTGGTTCTTTTATTATTAATAACTTAACTGAATTGGATTGAATATTTGATTGAAAATGAACGATGAACGATGAAAAATGAAAAATGAATAATGAGCAATGAGATAAGCTAAAATATAGATGAAGGATACAGACTATTTTATAAAAAGAATTGAAATTTTATTTAAAGAATTCTTTCAAAAGAATGATTTAAAAAGTTTAGAAAATTATCAATTTAAAAAATAAAAATTTTTATTCAAAAGCTAATTTGAAAGTTGAATTACGTGGATTTTAGATGATTTTATATTTGAAATAATCGCAATGCTTCCATGAAGTGTACTTAGAACTTCAAATATACAAATATACAAATATACAAATATTCAGATATTGAAACAATTGTAATTATCAAATCATCAAATCACTAAAGCTTTAAATTCTCAGAAACTTTTGAAATTTTGTTAATGAATTGAAATTATCTTAAGTAATCCAAAAGAATTTTCTTCTTGCAATTGCAAAAAAAGAGCTAAAGAAATCTAATAATCCCAGGCTCAATATCACCATTAGCAGTTTACCAATCAATAAATGATCAATGTAAGGTTATGTTGGAGCAGAAAGCGTGGAAAGAAGCGTCCAAGGTTACACAGCACTTTGAGCAGCGGCTTACACAAAATCAACGCAGTGGGCTAACTTTTCTTCTTGCGCGCTAACTATTGTATTTTCTGCGTGCAATCAATCCACCGTAATTGCGCTGTTGGAAATCAGTGCGCTTTAATAGCAGCGCGCGCTCAGTAAGAATAACTTATAAGGGCATGCGCGCAAAAGAATGAATAGTCGTAAATAAATACACTTTTAGAGCGTCAAAAATATTCTTGATTGTAACAGTTTCAAGAGTAACGTGGCTGTGAAATTGAAGAGCCATGTTAACTTGAAAGTAAAATGAAATGGCATTTGGATATCAACGCCACACCGGGGAATTTGTCAGTTTTTACTATGGGAAAACTGATGCTGTGTTGTACATAAAAAGTGTCTATCACTTGCGCAAAAACAAAAAAAGCAGCTCTGATAAGTATGGTAAGCATTCCTGTAGGTGTGTATCTGCGCAATAATGTTTTAAAGTCTTTCATTTTAATAAGATGCATTTTACAGTATAATTATGCAAATATACAATACACTAAAACAGTAATCCGTCAGCTTTAAGAGCCGCTTCCGGTATTGTTTGAGCACGTTATGAGAATCATACCTGATTTCACGTAATTGTTACTTAATCGCAAGTAACGATGCTGAAGTGATAACAACTCCTTAAAAGGAGTTTAAATTAACAAATATTCCTTGTATAAAATTTACGATCAACAAAAATTCATATGATTTAAATCAGTCATGAAACAAGAAGAGCCTTTTAGTAATATTTACTTCCAAAATTGTAGAAAATATATGTTTGATTTGGTAAAAGGTTTGCCATTTCAATTTTGAATTTGAATTGATTTTTACAACTGCTCGAGATTGAATTTCATGTCTTCTGACTTTTGCATAAACTCCGAAAGAGCTCTAAGTAATGTTTTCATTGGTCATTTAAAAGCTCGATAGAAGCATTATCCTTCATAATTTAAATGTGAAATATTCTTTTAAAAATTATTCAAATACATCAAAGTGTGGACTGCCAGTAAAAAAAATAAAAAAAATAATTAATATTTATTATTCATTTAACGAGATTCGATTGTATCTAAAAAATAAAATATTTTATGGCTTTTCAAGTGGAAATAATTTTATATAAAGTTATCAAAGGCACGCACTAATGAAAAAAATTTAGAAGAAAATTCAATTTGAATTAGTTAATGGGTTAAGTGGAAAATTTAGTTACCTGTATAATGAAGTAGTATAACACATAATACTGCAATGGCGTAGATCAGAATACGAGTTAAGTCGCGGTCGTTTTCTCTGGCTCATTACATTATGTGCGCTAAATGCATATTATTCTTTCTGTGCATTCAAAAACAAATAGTATTATTGCACGCATAACAAAATACGTTTTTATTGCACGCAAAAATAACATTTTATCTATAGCGCGCATTTTTAACAACTAGAGAGAATTTCAAGTTACATAATATTAAATTGGCGTTGCACTGAAGCAAATACTAATGCATTATCAATTATGATTATTTTATCTCTCATTTTATATTTTGAAATTTTTTTTAATCATTAATTTTCGATTTGAGGAGAAAAGAAAAAATAAATGTGTTTTTTGTTTCAGTTATCGGTTCATAATCAAATTTAAACCAAAAAAAAATTTCGCCTTATTTCCAACTCACCCTTAATTATTTTTAATCTGAAATCTTATATTAATAGTTTAGACAATTTAGATTTATTTTACTCTTAGCGAACTCCTATTGAAATATTTCAAAAAAAAATTAAATGAAGTCCATATTAAATTATATAATATCAAAAAATATATATTTTCTACAATCTTTCCAGATTAGGAAAGTTTCAAGAATTATGAAACTTTTATAGGCGAATGGGGCAGTAGGATTAAATCGGGTTTAATAAAATGCTGACCCTCAAATTTCGAGAACTGCTTTAAAACTTACCCAAAACTTTTCCTGATCGTGGTCACTAAAAATAAACAACCCCGGGGACCTCCCCGATCTGAATATGTTAATTGCGGGGTGTCGAAACTTGCCCACAAAACATAAGGGTTGGCTATAGCATTTTTGAAATGCCCCATAATCTCGTTTCTTTCCCATACACTTTTATAAAAAAAAAAATCCATTAATAGGAAATAATATAAACGATAGTAAATCCGTGGAGCGGAATTCTTTCTCAATCTCATCAATCGTGAACTTGTAATTAAAACTTCTTCAGCCATTAGATATGAAAATAATTACAGTCAAAAAAAAACCACTAAAATCTTATCCTCAAAATTTTAACAAGTGAAAAATTCAAGACATGAATGAATCATTTTGGGGGTAAAATAAAGTCCTGTCAAAATAAATATTTAATTCCATAATTATTATCTTTATCCTAAAGTTTTATTATAGAAGCACGTGACTCGGATTATTTGTATGTAACATTTTAGTAAAAGTGACTAACTATCAGTCTTGTTTGGGAAATAGCCGACGCAAGCACTAAATTGATTTAACCACATTCCAGAAATTCATTAACTTAAATTTTACAGTAACATTACTACGATAATTCAGATTATTTCGATTATTTCGATTTTCGAGATAATAATCATAATTAACTTAAATCAACAATTTGTACTATAAAATTACAACATTATGATATGTTTTTTCACCTAATTTTAATTTATAATGTTCTATAAATTCCCTCAAAAAAAATCAAAATTTTTCATCCTTTTCTTCCTTTCTTGAAATATATTTTTTAGTTTACCATTAAATTTCAACTGGGTTTTATGTTTTTTTTTCAATTTTCATCAAATAAAATTATATCTATCATTTATCCCTTAAGATAATAAACTTTATAATCGATTTTTTGCCTTAAAATGAGTAATCTTAATATTCCAATATCGTCTCCAAAGGATACTTCTCATCAGTTTAGATCTTCTGCTAATGAAAGAAGAGCTTCCGTTTTATTATCAGCTTCTGTAGGTAGAGCCTCAATATTTATTCCAAGTGACTTTTTAGGCTCTCTGAATTCATCAGTTTTTGATGATGATAATGATATTGATAATAACAATGATAATATTCGTACTGATAATGATTCCCATAGTGAAAATAGACCTCTTTTAAATCCAACTGTTTTTCAAAGTAGAAATGGTCAAACTTTATTACAAGAAGAAAGACAATTATTAGAAGATAATAATCTTCTTGCAAAGACAAGATCAAGAAATTCATTTACTCATTCTTTAATGAGATCAAGAACTCCTTCTACTGATATTTTACCCACTTATGGCTCTATATTACCTGAAAACGATGATGCTTCAATAATTATTAATGCTTGGGAAGATGCTGTTACTCAAGAAAAAATTAAAACAACTTATTCAAGAGAAATTAAATCATTAGCAAAATCTGCTTTTCCATTAGTAATAACATTTTTATTACAAAATAGTTATTCAGCAGCTTCAATTTTTTCCGTTGGTCATTTAGGTAAAACTGAATTAGCTGCAGTAACTTTAGGTGCAATGACGGCAAATATCACAGGTTTTGCAACAGTTCAAGGAATGGCAACTTGTTTAGATACTCTTTGTTCTCAAGCATTTGGTGCTAAAAAATATCATTTAGTTGGACTTTATTTCCAGAGATGTGTTGCTCTTTTAATTTCAATTTTAGTTCCAATAATCTTATTTTGGTTTTTTGGTTCTGAAAAAGTATTATTCTTAATAATTCATGATGAAAATTTATCTCACTTAGCTTCAAATTATTTAAAAGTTGTTGCATTTGGTATTCCTGGTTATGTTTTATTTGAATGTGGTAAAAGATTTTTACAATCTCAAGGGATTTTCTCAGCTTCAACTTATATTTTACTTATATGTTCTCCATTAAATGCTTTAATGAATTATTTATTTGTTTGGAATAAACATATAGGTATTGGTTATCTTGGAGCTCCCTTGGCTGTTGCAATTACTTATTGGATTATGCCAATTGGCTTATTTTTATATACTATTTTTACAAAAAATGAAGTAGACCCTTTAAAATGTTGGAATGGTTTAAATCTTAAAGAATGTTTTAGAGGCTGGGAAAGAATGTTTTCATTAGCTTTTGCTGGTTTATTGATGATTTTAGCTGAGTTTTTAGCCTTTGAAATTTTAACTTTAGGTTCAACCTATCTTGGTATTACCGCTTTAGCTACAAATTCAGTTCTTTCCTCAATATCTTCTTTAACTTACCAAGTTCCCTTTGCAATTTCAATTGCTTCTTCTACCAGATTAGCTAATTTCATTGGTGCTTCTTTACCAGAATCTTCAAAAATTTGTGCTAAAGTTGGATTGACTTTTGGTCTTGTTGCCGGAATTCTCAACGGCCTTTTCTTGTTTACTTTTAGATATAAAATTGCAAATCTTTTCACTTCAGATGAAGATGTAATAGAAGAATTGGTGGATGTAATACCTTTAATATCTTATATTCAGGTATTCGATGGACTAAATGCAATATCTGCAGGTATTTTAAGAGGTGAAGGTCAGCAGAAAATTGGAAGTATAGTAAACTTAGGAGCATATTATATTATTGGATTACCTTTGTCATTTTATTTAGCATTCAATACTGATTTTAAATTAAAAGGATTGTGGATAGGTATTGGCTTTGCTCTTTTTATTATTGGATTTGTTCAATGTTATTTTGGTATAGTAACACCTAATTGGAATTCATTAATAAAATCTGCCAAGGAAAGAACTGACGCTGAAAGAAACCATTAACTCAGAGTCAAACTCACAATTTTTTTTAACTCTTATTCATTTTATCAATTATGCTTTAGACTATATTTCTCAATAATGGGGACCTATCGAAATTATTTTCATGAAAAAAGGTTTTCTAGAAAGATTTTTACTTTTTTTTAAGTATTGTTACTGGTTAATTTATAAGTTTATTACTTGAAATGCTTTGATAACACTATCTGATTGTATTTTACATACTCAATAATATAATGTGACAAAAAAAATAATAAATTTAAAATTGGAATATGTATTCAGGAATATCAATGTAAAATTAATAAGCTGAAAATCTCAAAAAAGTGAAGTTCAAGAAAAATAGATGAAAAATTTTGTAAAAAAAGTAAATGTAATAAAAATTATTGAAATTGTTGAAGAACTAAAAAAATGTTTAATGTAATTGATTTTTAGAGAAATCAAAACCTTTATTATTGACATTCCTGAACATTAAAAGACCCTCGTTTCCTTCAACATACTGTAGCATTCGGGAAAATTTCCAGGTATCAACTAATAATCCTTCCTTAGAATCGAGATAATGTCTTCCCATGATTGGCTTTATTGCTTCTGTCGCTTCTTTTAAATGATATAAGGGAATAGTAGGGGCAAAATGATGAACAACATGTCCTGAAGCTATATGATGAAAAAAGTGTTCTCCAATCCACCCACAATTTCGGTCAACTGTTAGAGACTGTCCTCTAACATAAGACCATTGGGAATTGTCATATCTTCCCATCCTAGGATCATTATGTTGAAGATACGTAAATAAAACAACCCAGTGATTTAACCAAAGATATGGAATAAAATAATTTACAACAAAATTAAAACAACCGAATCCCTTAACCGAATAAACATAATATAATGATAGCATGGTTATTAACACACCCATATCCCCAATCAAATGTAATTTTAAATCATTTTGAAATTTATCACGAAATATAGGAGATTTAGGGTAGAAATGACTCATCTTGAGTTTGTTTATTATACAATTAGGATCTTCTTGGGGGTAAAAAGATTTGTAGGTTTGGCCAGAAGCATTTATCAGGATAGATAAAGTAAAACCAATAGTATGACGAATAATTATGATTAATAGGGTTATAATTGGAGATTCCTCTGCTATTTCTAATATTGAATTTGCATTCTTGGCTTTGATAAATTGATCTTTTGTTGGTGGAACGAAATTATTATCTTTTTGGAGATTTCCGTTGGATTTATGATGTCTCATATGACCTTCGCGAAAAGCAAAATATGGCACAAGCAAAAATGAATCCAATATCCAACCAACTAAATCATTTACTACAATAGAATTACTGAAAGCATTGTGTGAAGCATCATGACCAATTACCCAAAAACTGGTAAATAAAATACCCTCGACAAAAGTATACATTCCCCAAATTATTCCTCTTAGTATTTGATTAGGAATCAATGGCATAATTACCTTATGAGTTAAAAATCCCAAGCATGTCAAATAAAAAACATCTCTAAAAAGAAATTGCAAAGACTTTCTTGTGCTTTTTTGAAAACAATGTTTAGGAATAGCTGAGATGATATTTTTTAAAGTGAATTCGGGAGTCGAATATTCATTTCCATATGTATCTAAAGCCACAATTGGGTTTTCCCTGATTTGAATTTTGTTTTTGCGATCTGTTTTAACTGGAGAAGAATTTGACAGAAGTATAGAAGGACATGTAGATAAACTAGTAACCGAGAAAAGGGAATTGAGAGTAGATGCTGATGGAAGAGAGTACAAGCAAACTAATGGAGTTTTAAAAGTATGGCCTATTTTCTCAGACTTTTTTTTATCAGCTATAGCAGTATTATATAATTTTTCATTAAAGGTTAAGAAATTTGAATATGTCTGAGAAGCTATATTTGTTGAGTCATCGGATTCTATTTTATTAGTTTTGAGATTATTTTGATGCATTGCAAAAAGAAAGAATGGTTTTGTTAAAAAATTTGTATTTCAAAGAAACCTATAAATCTGATTTGAGAAGCAATTCAAATTATATAAATGAAACACTCAAATGCATTGGAGGATCATATCTCTTTTATATCAAAACTTTTCATAGAATTGAGGAATAGATACATTTCAACATCCTCCAAAAGTTATAGCTTTTATTATAGGGCGATTTGACTTTAAGAGTTATAATAGGAAAGGATTTTTCAGGCTATGATTATAGGTTTGGCGTTGCCAATGTATCTAAATACAATAAATTATATAATCCTAAACATCAATACAGAAAACTAACCTAAGAGAATCAAGCTAACATTTACTTCATTACAAAAATTTCAAGTGTAGTTTCGTTCTCCTTAATTACGAGAATTTACTATGATTTTTAATTTCTCTATTTTTTTCTAAAAAAAGCACTGATCAGTCTTAAATATCTATTTAGAAGAAACTGAAATTTTCATGACAATTTTATTAATTTTCTCTATGATTGAGTTAACTTATGGAACGAACCCCCAGTTTGTGGGAAAAATAAATGAAATAAAATTCTTCATGATTTTTCAATCTCAAAAAATTTTGGTATCGAATATTTTTGTTTTTTTATTTTTGCAAGATTGTGCAGTTCAAAAAAATATTTCATTTTTTGTGTCGGTTTAAATTTCAAAAGACTCGGTACCAAATAGTACAATTATTATTAAAGAGCCAATTTCAATGTCTTTAGCATGTGGATTAGTGTACTTAAACAATACAAAAATAAAAGACATTTAAATGTCTATTATCACAATTCAAGACGATTGTATAATTAAGTCTAAAAATGGTAAGTTAGCTGTTAGCACTGTAGGTTAAAAAGGAATTAAGTAGTGAATGAAATCAATAATAATTTGTACCAGTAGGTCAAGCTATTTGAAACTCGTAATTATTCAGTGAGATTGATATCTTATTTAGTTCAATAGTTTATGTATTTCAGTTATCAATAATTTTCTAAAGGTAAGTAAAAATATTTCAGAATAATATTTTCAAAAAGAACGCGAAGAATTCTCGAATTGAAATAATCTGCACTAAAAAGAAACAAGAAAACATTCCGTCAAAAATATTAATACACCAATATTCGACAACAATTATACAAGCAGACAACAATGATCTCAGGTTCAATGTAATTCTAATTAGCAAATTTCATGTTGTTTTTGTCTATAATCAAATACGAAGATAATTAGGTCCGCTTAACAAATCATCAATTGCTCGAGATAGAAACTATTTTACAAAAAAGGAAATTCCTTTTTTACATCAACTTTTATGTTTCTCAAAGTGGATAGAATTTAAATATGAATTAAAGTATGAATTTGAATATAAATTACAGAATTGAGTTTGAGAAGAAAAATTGAAAATACAAAAAAAACTGTCTCATTAATTAAGTTGATATATTGAAATTATTTCTAGTAAGAAGAATACATAAAAATTACAAAGACCAAACAAAAAGAGGTTCTAACCAATAAAAAAAGACACTATGCTCGTTCGCTTCTCAAATGTAATCTTTCTTTAGAAAGCCAATTTATTCATGAGTATGTTTTTTTGAAAGGTCTTAATATTATTATTATAATTATTATCAATCCAATAAAATATTCTCCATTTTATTTATTTACCTATAGTCTACTCCATTTATGTAGTGTTTTCATAGTTATATTAAACAGTGTGGAAATAAAGATGGGTATTTAATTTAATAGGGCTGTCGTAGTCTTTTAAAGCAGCCCTTAAAAACCAGCTTTACTATGACAAATTACTTAACTTTTTTTTTTCTTATAGTATTTATGATGATAATACAGTATATGGTAGGATATAAAGCTTCTTGATACTAATTTACTTACAAAAATAACTCCAAAACTTTTTTTGATATCAAAAAGAAAATTATGATAATTTTTACCTTTCTTATGATATTAGTAATCTCAAAATCAATACATAAGCATTACTGATACTGTCCAAATTTATATTCGAAAAGGTTGATGATATTTTTAATACAATTAGAATACCATACTTTCTATAATTATTTGGAGCATTTGAGAAAAAGCTAGCCTTGCCCTTTCAATCCTTTTAAAATTCTCTTATTAGCTTGATGTTTATTTCAAATGATTAATATTACAGGAAAAAAATTCTGAATTCATACAAAATAAACAAAACTCTGTATTCCTCTTATAGATTGAAGCGTATACTTTTTGGAATAAATAATTTTACAAATTTGACCTTCATAGATTTTAATGGAATAAGAGAATCATGACACTGTCTCTTTATTGATATTATAAAAAAGAAGCTTACTTCAACCCTCTCCGAATGATTGATCTCCATTGGAAAAATGATAAATAAATCTTTTTTTTTTTAAAGATATGATTTTACAATTTGACAAAATGGAGACTAATAATAAATTATTACTGATCTTTAAATGCTGGTTATTAGTTTCTTTATATTTTTGATTATCAAACCCATAAAAAAAACTAACAGTGTACAACTAAAAATTGACAAAAAATATGACCCTGGCTTTATTTCTACAGTATATGCAAAGTTATGGATTTTTTTTTTTTTTATTGATGAGATTGCATAAGGATAAAAAAAGTAAACATTATAAACAAAGTATGATGAAGGAAAATAAAATCCTTAGACCCGATATATATCAGATATTTCAACCTATCCCAAAAAGTTTGTTATGATTTTATGCTATTGTATAATATGCTAAAACATATATCGAACAACATATACTCCAACCTTATTCAATTTCAGACTACGAAAAAAAACAAAAGGTAATTGTATTTTTCTCTTAGAGATCCTTATTCTTCTTTCTAAACTCAAAACACGAATCGTTAATAAAATAATGGATAAGTATTTCAAATATCTATAGTTCATAGATTAAGTACTTGAGCCAAAGTTTCATCTGATTTTTTTGTAATCTCAAAAGAAATATTTCTATTTTTGTTGATAGATTGGGTTGCATGAAATTTCACATATATACCGTAATTAAAATCTATAATTAAAAAAAAAATAGTTATTTTCATAACTGGAGATGCTCTTTTTTCTAAATTTTCTTATTAGCGAACTAAAAAATTTTTCAATTTTCAAATATATTCTTTTTCCAGAAAAAGTTGCCTATTTGCCTTTAATCACTTAAAACGAGCCTGATATATTTTATCAGATTTTGTTTTTTCAAATTTCCAATTATTGTCTTTTTTTATTGAATCTTCTTTAAAATAAATCTCAATGACTATTTTAAAACTTTTCGGTTGCTTTCTTTCAGTCTTCCTTTTCAAATTGATGCTTTCTCTATTTAAAGCATAATAAGCAGAAAATGATTCAATGGCTGTTTCAGTAATTTACATAGCAAGTTAAATATCCTTATCTTTGATAAACATTTTTTGAAAATATGTAAATTCCTAAAGGAGAACTTTAAATATTATCTGTTCTTCCAACAACTTTAAATCAAACTCTGTTATTTTGTATTTTCCATGCATACCTCGGAGTCAGCTCAATCGAGTAGCCGTTGCTTCAGCTTTGCAGTAATATAAGCACGGAACATTTACATGCATAAATATTAAATTAATTTTATTCGCTTCTACAGCGTGTAACATTCACACGGCCAACATTTCAAGTATTCCGCATCCGTTGCAAAAAAATATCCTAGAATAGTTTCGGGAATTTTCCCATAAATGTTCATTTATCAATCAAACCCCTTATTCAAAACAAGCTCTGCCACAAAGGAGGTCTAGGGCAAGTGGCCTCAGAATGATTTTACTGTCCCAAATACTTGGAATTCTTCCCGTGCCCTGGTTAACCTTGTTCATTAAATTTCTTCGAACAAAAACTCAACTCTCATTTCTAATACGTAGTAAAATAAATTAACAATATTTGTTTCATAGATTAACAACAATTTTGCTCAAAAAAATAATTGGTGATTAAAATCAACTGATAATCTGTGCCCAAAGAAATTAAAGGGTAAGTTCTGAACAAAATATGAGTGATTCAGAGTTTGAAATCAAAGGGTCCTTAAATATTTCAGCTGAAAAATGTGAATATTCTTCAAATCCAAAAGTTAATTCAAAAAAAAAAAAAAAGTCTTCTAAAAAAGCAGATGATGAAAAAAAATCCTTTTTGTCTAAATTAGAGCCCACTATTGGTCCAATATTTCTAACATTATTATCTGCATATCTAAGACTTTATAATATAGACAAAAATGATCATGTAAATTGGGACGAAGCTCATTTTGCAAAATTTGGTAGTTATTACATTAAACAAGAATTTTATTCTGATGTTCATCCTCCTTTAGGGAAATTATTTATTGGATTTTCAGAATACATATCTAATTTCAATGGAAACTTCACATTTGATAGTGGCGAGAAATATCCATCAAATTTCAACTATAGTAAAATTAGAATCATAAATTCAATTTTTGGAATTTTATCTCCAACAATTGCATACTATGCTTGTAAATCCATGAATTTTAACAATAATTTACTCACTTCATATTTGATTTCAATTATGATTATATTTGAAAATATGTTTGTTGTATTATCTAAATTTATTCTATTAGACTCAATGCTATTATTTTTTATTGCTACCACTTTCTTATGTTTAATTAAGCTACATAATGAATTTAAACTAAAATCATCTTCAGAAAATTACTCTATAAAATGGCTTTTTATAACAGGTTTGTCAATTGCTTGTGTATGTAGTATCAAATGGGTTGGGTTATTTATAACGGTTATTGTTGGACTATACATAATATTTGATTTACTTCAAAAAACTTTATACCTATATCCTAGAAATAAAAAGGTCTATGTATTGCATTGGCTCTTCAGAGTTTTTTTTTTAATCATGGTTCCATTTTTCTTATATGCTTTTTTCTTTAAAATTCATTTTTCTATTCTCAGCAAAACTGGGACAGGACACTCCTCAATGTCATCATTATTTCAGGCAAATTTAATTAATACTGATATTCAAAATTCTCCTAGATTGGTAACTTTTGGATCGAAGGTTACTATAAGATCGCAGGGAATGTCGCCAAATCTACTTCATTCGCATATTCAGACATATCCTGATGGTTCTAGGCAAAACCAAATTACAACATATTCTCATAAAGATGATAATAATAATTGGTTTTTTCAGTTTTCAAGAACCTCAGGAAAAGGGTTTTTTGATACTGATTTATATAAAAACTCTTCTGAGAAAATCAAAAGCATGAATCTTGAATATATACAGAATGGACAGTTAGTAAGATTAGTCCATGAAAGGTTAAAGGTAAATTTACATTCACATAGAATACCCTCTCACGTTTCCAAACACAACTATGAAGTAAGTGGTTATGGAAATGAAGAAGTTGGGGATTTGAAAGATGATTGGATTATTGAAGTAGTTGAGCAATTGTCTCCACCTTTATTTAAATCCTCCAACTCCACTATTCAGAATTCAAAGATTGATCCATTTATTCATCCCCTATCAACAAATTTTAGATTAAGACATAAGATTTTAAACTGCTTTCTAGCTACAACTGGAAAAGCTTATCCTATCTGGGGGTTCAAACAAGGAGAAGTTGTATGTAAAAGAACTGCTCTGCTATATGATAAGTCTACTTGGTGGAATATTGAGGATCATTCAAATGATCTTTTAACTAAAGATTCTAGTTATATCCCTCCAAAACCTAAGTTCTGGAGAGACTTTATTCAAATCAATTTGTCCATGTACTCTTCAAATAATGCTTTGCTATCGGATGATGACACTGATGATAATATTGCTTCTCCGTGGTGGCATTGGCCTTTATCTTACTCTGGTATTAGAATGTCAACATGGAGGAAAGAGGACACAAAGTATTTTTTGATGGGAAATCCGTTCAATGTATGGGCTACTTCTATCTGTATTTTAGTATTTATACATCTCACCATAAAGCAGCTAACATTGTGGAAAAAACAAGAAATAAAATTTAATCTGAAAAATTTTTATCGTTATTTACTCCAAGGTATAATTCCTTTTTTATGTTTTCTAATTAATTATTTGCCTTTCATTTTTATGGGAAGAGTCACTTACGTTCATCATTATATGCCCTCGTTATATTTTGCCATTTTCATTTTGGGTTTTTTAATTGATTATATAACTAAGCGATGGAACAGGGCTATGAAATTTCTTTTATATTCTTTAGTTCTTACTCTTAGCGTCTTTAGTTTTTGCTATTTTTCTCCTATAACCTTTGGTATGACTGGTCCAGCAAGTAGTTATGAGTACTTGGATTGGTTTCCAAGCTGGCATTTCTCAAATAAAGATCATTGGATAGATTCTTTAAATGCTATTGCAAATGGGATTGAAGATTAATATATAAGTTTTTTTGCAAAGGATCAATATAGCAAAAGAAACATTAAATGTTTTGGTTTTTTTAATTTAAATTTTCCATAGGCTTTTCTTTTTTAGATTTTCTGCTTCTAAAAGTTGACTTTTCTTTTATTATTTATTCTAAAGACAGTTCTAAAGAAATTATTTTTGTATTATATGATAAAATTAACCAAAAAAACTGGTCGAATATAATAAAATTACTTTTTCTTGACAACTTGTACCAAAACGAAATCCATTTTGCTTTTCTGCTTCACGCGATCTTACTTTACCTAGTTCAAATTCTCATGAGCAGTATAAGTGTTTTCTAAAATGATGGAATCTTTTTAGCAATTTGAAACAAATCTACTTTCAACCCTTTCATTCAAAATGAAATACTCAAATATCATACAAAAAATAATAGAATTTAAAATCTGAGTTTTTTATTTTTACAAGAGAGTAGTTTCTTCACTTGAGACAGAAAAAAGCTTTATTCAAATTTATTTTACATTATTTTTCTGTATATTATAGACAATTATATAAAAAAATGATGACGAGTATTATAGTATATTATAGTATATTGAATAGCTGACAATTGATAGAAATTTAATTTATGATTGCTGATAATTAATCCTTTGTTTTTTTGACTTTATATTTCTAGGCTCTATATTAAAAATAAACCAATAACTTTTATAAAAGATGAAGAATCTGATGATATAAGAATGATAGAATTGAAATATTTTAAAAAAGCAACAGAAAAGAAAATTTATTGTATTAATACAACGTTGCAACTTTCTTTACAGAATTTATGACCGCATTCTTCGCAAATAACATTCTGTAAATCCTCAAATTGAACTCTTTGTTTATTGCATTTACAGCAGACCCAAACTAAATACATTTCTAATATAAATCTATAAGAATGATTTTATTAAATAAGTTATTTTTTTTTTTTTGAAAAATAGGATAATTGTTGAATAAAAAAAAGATAATTTTTGATTTGAATATTTATGAAATTCACTGTTTAAGCTCTTAAATGCAATGGGATAAACACAAAACGTAAATCTAATGAGCAATAATAATTATCTAAAAGGTTGAGTATTAAAATTGTAAATTGAAAATTATTTCTAGTATGAGGATTTGCCCGATTTAAGTAAAGAAAAAAAAGAAAATTCAAAGATTTATGAAATGAAAGAGAAACGTATGTTCAACGTAGCTTAAAGAATATTTTAACAAATAAAACAAAACTGAAGTCAAAGTAAGGGCTGAAAACTTTTTGGAGATAATAGTTAAGAAAGATTATAAAAAATTTATCTGAAGATAGCTATGGGCAGAATTAGAAAAAAGGATTATACCGAAATAATTATAAACTCAAATATGCGTTATGGAACATAATGATTATAAATAATAATCTCAGATTAAAAGCTACTAAAAAATATAAAAGTTTCAACAAAGGAACAAAAATAAAATATTATTGAGTTTTACAATAGGTCTACGTATCTAAAGATTCTGCCAAAACACAAACTAAATTTTTTTAGAAAGGTCATATTCTTTACGGCTAGAGCGTTCTCATTAAGTTTTCATATAAATAATAGTGCAAAATAAATTATGATCAACTACGCAAGGAATAATCTGAGTTGTTAACTAAAAATCTACGTTAATGACTCAAAAAATAACAACTTTTTTTTTGATTTTTTCTTTTATTTTTATTTATTTTAGCCTCCATTTTGGGACAATCAAAATGTCTTACTAAATGAAGAAAGATAACATGTTAATCTGGTGAGCTCATTAGCTTGAAAGTCATGATTCATTTATTCTAAAGGCTTTTGTTAATAAAATTTTTAAACAAAAATCAAATGGAAATTTTTTTTCTTGTTTCAAAATGTATAACATTAAATACATCAACAGAAATATACGTATAATTTTTGTGTAGAAATGCAGTATAAACTAATTTAAAGTTAAATTTCTGCAACGGTTTTTCAACGGTTTCAGAAAATATAACGGTTATAGCTGTTTTTAATGCAGCACAAGCGTTGTCACCTCATTCGCCACAACCAAAAACTGTGGGCGTCAACCGTTTCAGATTTACATTCAACAATTTCGCTTGATGAGGGTTTTAGATATGTCCTCATAATATTAATCAATATTGTATTCCAATAGAATAGAATAAATAACTGAAAATGTAAATATAAATGTAAATGAATAACGTATATTAAAAAGATACGCCTTTGATAATATCAAATAAGAAAAATTGAAAGTTAATGGAGAAAATCAATCAAAACCGCACTAATGAAACATTTCTAAGAAACAACATTTAAATATTAGTAATCCTTGAAAAAAAAAATCATATCTTTCAAAATGGATGCTGACCCCGAACAGGAGACTTTATGACCCCAAAACAGAATGCTTTAGAACAAACTTGAAATCTCTAATAGTGAAACAAGCTTAGGTATATTTCAATTAAAACAAAATCAAATTTTTTTTCAGATGGAATTCGAGTGAAAAACGAAATTGAATATCAATTTAGGTTATTGTGATTAACATTTTAAATACAATAGCCAAAACTAATATCTGAATTCAATAGTGGGTTTTCAAACATTAATTTATTTTGGTCTCTAATTTGAAGGAAAATTTTGGGATTCTTGAGACATATAAAACAAATTAAGTTGTTTTAGTTTAAAACTTATCAAGGTTAATGAAAAATAATGTCAATATTATAAATAGAATAATAATAAATATTATGTATTAATATATGTAAAATAGTAAATATAAAACTTGATAATTTCAAAACTATATAAAATCAAAAAAAGTGTAGACAAAAACAGAAATTTTTATATAGTTTTGTGTACATACGAYACTTAAACTTCTTTATCACTTGAAATGTCAATTACTCTTAAAGTTTTCCTTTTATTTTTAGTACCTCTGTAGCAACGGCGTAAATATTCAGAGCTATAATTAACATTATAACTCTCTAACAGCCAAGCCCAATTTTGAAAGAGCAAACCAATTGGATTATTCCGTAATAGTTGGGTAATCAATTTCACTTTTGTTAAGTCATATTTTTGATACAAATACGGTTCTTCACCGCATTTTGAAAGAAAATTATYTAATTTGTTTTTCATTTGAACTGGTAAATTATCTTTACTTTTCACCCAACGTTTTGGAATTAATGCTTTTTTGATAATTGATTCTTCCAATTGGCTACCAACCAGTGAGGAATAAAAGGAAAATTCAACACTTGTTGCTTGCAAATATGTAGGTGGAGGATCTATTTTTTATTAAAATAATTTTAGTAATAATAGTGACTGAAGGAAAAAAAAATAAAATAAGAGAAAGGTTAACTGAAATATTTCTGACAACGAGTGACAACGAGCAACGACAACTGACAACAACTGACAACACATGCATTGAACATTCAACATTTAATATAAAAATAATAAGTCACGTGTCATAGTTGAAACATATTCAAATTAAACTTAAAAGAAACAAAAATGAGGAAATAATAATTGCCTGAAAAAGCATAAAAAGAAAAAGTAAAATAAATAAAAACAATTGTAACACCCTCCTCGTAATAAAAACAAATTATTTTTATTATAATCAAATTATTTTATATGTTTTTAAAATTTATTTTTATGTTTTGCAAAAATAATATTTTGTAGAACTTTTGTAAAAATGTCTGCCATTAAGTTTTCAGTCGAGATCCAATTTAACCAGACTTTTTTATTTCTAAAATGCTCTTTCATGTGAGCTTCCTTAACGTTGAGGTGCTTTGTTCTTCCTGACATAAAAAGATTTTTGACAATATTAATTGCACCTTGATTATTAGAATGACATGTAACAACAGGTAATTTGTAAAAATCACCAAAAATAATTTGTAGAATACCTTGAATAAACAAAAAATCATTTGAACGATGATCAATTGCACAAAGTTCAGCTTCTAAAGTACTTTCACATACCATTGGTGAAGCTTTAATTTTCCAAAATATTAATGTATCCTCTAAATAAATACAATATACATAGATCTAAACTGTAAATAAGGTTTTCCAAAAGATGCATCAGAATACAAATTCAATTTATATTTAATTGAAATTTTATTATTTTTAAATTGTAACGGTAAATATCTTGTATCATATAAATAGTGTAATAATTGATAACAGAACCCAAATAAAATTTTATGAGGAAAATAAACAAACCTTGCTAAACATTGAACATGAAATAAAATATGAGGTCTGCAATGACCAGTTAAATAGATTAGTTGACCAACAATCTTTCTAAAATCTTAAACTTCTTGTTTTAATTCATTAGCTGTTAGCTTCATTGGAAACATATTAGGATTAAACTTTTCAATTAGCTTAAGTTTAGATGGATGACAATCCTTAAATGTTTGTGTTTTATTTTTCACTGATTCATAGTATTTCTCATTCAAATGGCTTTGATTTAACCAAATAGATCCTTCATCCACATTCTGATAAATCTTATAACCAACATGTTTGACTATTTCAGGTTGAAATTGATATGTAATCTTAAATGTTTGACAAATTTTTTTTTTTAATCTATCAAAAACACCTTTATTTAAATGAAGAACAGTAAGATCATCAACATAAACCAAAATAATGCATTCAACTATCTTTCCTTTCTTAAAGAAATAAAATTTATCAGTATAGATAGTTTTCTTGAAACCTAATTCAATTAACAACTTATCTAAAGTAGAATACCATGAATAATTTGAGCTTCTTAATCCATAAACTGCTTTGTTAATTGATACATATTTGATACCATCATTTAACTCCAATCAACCATATAGATTATAACCTAAAGGAAAATTTAAAAATGCAGCAGAAAAGTCAATAGATGAAAACTTGAGATTATTTTTAACCCCAAAACAAATCATTAATTTGAAAGCCTGATCTTCCAATACAGTACTACCATATGTATCACTATCAGTTTCTTTATCACCAGAAACAACTAATCTTGCCTTTCTAGTTAATTTATTATCAGCAGATTGTTTATAAGTGAATACCCATAAAAATGGAATTGCATTCTTTTTAATTGTTGTAGTAATATCTACAGGTTTTAGAATATTAAATGTATGATTAGATTTGTGATTTTCTAATTCTTTATTAATTTCATCTGCAAATCCTAATTTAAAAGCATCATTCATATTTTTAGGTACTTTATTATCATCAACATTTATTCCATTGATCACAAAGTAATTAATAAGCCTAGGACTTGCTTCTAAAAAGAAAAYTCTTGCTTTCTTTTCCGAAYRAATATTTTCATCTCCAATATCATTTAATAGCCTTTTAAGGTTCATTCTATCCTTTATCTCCATGTCCTTGTCTGTATAATTTTGATCATCTAAGGAAGGACCCTCCTCATCTTCTGTGATTAATCTTTGGAAAGAATTTTGATTTTCATCAAGATTATCCGAGGGTATTTCAACAATATCACTATCAACAGTTTTATTAAGTTCTTTAACCATCTCAGTAACTGCATCATCTGTAGTAGATTCACTTCTTTCTACAGCTGTATTATCATCGTTGACATCCGAAGATACAATGTTTTTATCTTTAATAATAGTATTTTAATTCTCAATTATTACTTCTGAATCTTCTTGATATTCATAAGTTTCATCATTATTTAAAATAATATCATAAATCATATCGGTATTATAATTTCTCTCACTATAATATTATTCATTTGTGGGATAGATATGTCTTGTATCAATGATCTTATCCATTGAAGGAATATAAACAATATGACCATATGAATTCTTTGAAGTCATTAAATAAACTCCAACAATTGCTTTTTCTGCAACTTTTGACTCAACAGGAAGTAATTTAACATAAACTTTAGAACCTAAAGGAATAACCTTAGTACCATCAAGTACGTTTTTAGTAACATAATGATATGGTGTATCCTTTATTAATGGCTAATATATATTATTAACCATTCTTGTTGCAATTTCTAAACAGAATAAAAACAAATTATTAGGTAATGAAGCATCTACCATTAAGGTTCTAGCAATATTTAATAAGGTTCTATTGGTTCTCTCAACACTACCATTTTCACGACTTGAATAAGTAGAAGTGTACATAGGTTTAGTACCAAATTTCTTACAGAATTGTAAAACACCATTCTTTTTGAATTCAGTACCATTATCAGAAAATAACTGTTTAATTTTTGAGTCAAATTGTCTTTCAACAAACTCTTTGAATTCAATTATTTTATTTAATACTTCAGTTTTTGATTTAAGAAAATAAGTAGTTGTAAAACTAGTATATTTATCCCTAAGTACCATTATAAATTTTGGTTGAAACTTAATAGGACCAATCAAATCTATTTCAACAATTTCAAATGGTTTTAATTTTTGAATATACTGAGATCTTGATCTATAAGCAACTTTAGATAATTTTCCTCTTTTAAAGCTATCACAATTAGCAGAATTACCGATTTCAATATCATTTTCAATTGTTATAGCACCACATTTTATAGCTTGATTTAATTTTTCCGCGGACATATGTCCGAATCTTTCATGTAATGTAGCACCTTTAGCTTTTATTGTATTAATACTTTTATAGTTCTTGACTAAATACTTTTTATCAAAGTATGGAATTTTATCAATTAAAAGAAATTTAATTTTACTACTTTCATATTCAATTATTTGAGAATTGAAATTTGGATGAATATTAGCTTCTTTCATAACACCAACTGATAAAATAGTTTTTCYAATATYAGGAACATATATAACATCAAGTTCTTTSAATTGATTTCTTAATCTTAGAATCAATTTWYMTTTACCTTSAACATTAAACTGGTTACCTCCAACACCTTAACATCTAAGGTTGGAATCTTTAAAGACTTCATAGTTATGAATAACTTCCAAGTCATCTGTAACACAAACATTTGCACCAGAATCTAACATAACTTTGTCAGACAAATGAGTGTTATTAACATTAACTAAACTAATAGTTAAACTGTTCAATTTGGCTAGGCCTCGCATTATCCAATAATGCATTTACCATACCAGAATCATCATCGCTTTGATCACCAACAGACTTGTTTTTCTTTAACTTAAAACAGTCCTTTTTGACAGGACCTTTTTTTTTGCAATATAAACAGGTAATATTCTTTTTAGGCTTCTTACTCCCACCTTTGCCTTTCTTCTTATCAGTTCCAAACTGAATGGAAGAAATAGAATGCATACTGGATTTACCACTAACTGCAGGAATATTCTCCAAAGTATTGATTAATTCACCTAATGTTGGAACTTTATCTAAAGTAATAAACGTTGTTGCAACTTGTGTTGAAAGGACCTCTCAAACCATTTAAAATATAGTTAACAACCAAGGACTAATCCATCCTACCATAACCTCTCTCATATTCTTGAACAATACCATTAACTTTTCTTAATAGGTCTTCAACAGAGGTTTCACCACCCCATTCAATCTTTGATAATATTGAATGCAACTGTGTTTGATGTCTAACAGTTCCAATAATTGAATCTAATAATCTCCAATTTTCACGGGCAGTATTTCCAATCTTTAAAAAGATTTTATACTTATCACCAACAACTAGGTTTAAAATATGATTAACATAGGTATTATTATAAGCAGAAATATTTTCTTCAGGGACAGCTGGATCGAGAACAGCACCTAAATCTAACATAGTAATTATATTTGTAAAATTACTTAACCAAGCGACATAACCAGCTTGAGCATTTAAAACACCAATTAATTTTTCATAATTAATCTTTAAATTAAAACCTTTAACTGTATCCTTTTTACAACCTGCGTCAAAAGTAGGCACACCTAGATGATTGATAATATTGAAAACATCTGAAGCTTCTGGTGCACCTGCGGCGCTACCATGCTGGGATTCTTGAGACATATGTAACAAATTAAGTTGTTTCAGTTTAAAACTTATCAGGGTTATTGACAAAAAACGTCAATATTATAAATAGATTAATAATAAATATTGTGTATTAATATATTTAAAATAGTAAATATAAAACTTGATAATTTGAAAACTATATAAAATCAAAAAAGGTGTAGACAAAAACAGAAATTTTTATATAGTTTTGTGTACATACGATACTTAAACTTCTTTATCACTTGAAATGTCAATTACTCTTAAAGTTTTCCTTTTATTTTTAGTACCTCTGTAGCAACGGCGTAAATATTCAGAGCTATAATTAACATTATAACTCTCTAACAGCCAAGCCCAATTTTGAAAGAGCAAACCAATTGGATTATTCCGTAATAGTTGGGTAATCAATTTCACTTTTGTTAAGTCATATTTTTGATACAAATACGGTTCTTCACCGCATTTTGAAAGAAAATTATTTAATTTGTTTTTCATTTGAACTGGTAAATTATCTTTACTTTTCACCCAACGTTTTCGAATTAATGCTTTTTTGATAAGTGATTCTTCCGATTGGCTACCAACCAGTGAGGAATAAAAGGAAAATTCAACACTTGTTGCTTGCAAATATGTAGGTGGAGGATCTATTTTTAATTAAAATAATTTTAGTAATAATAGTGACTGAAGGAAAAAAAAATAAAATAAGAGAAAGGTTAACTGAAATATTTCTGACAACGAGTGACAACGAGCAACRACAACTGACAACAACTGACAACACATGCATTGAACATYCAACATTTAATATAAAAATAATAAGTCACGTGTCATAGTTGAAACATATTCAAATTAAACTTAAAAGAAACAAAAATGAGGAAATAATAATTGCCTGAAAAAGCATAAAAAGAAAAAGTAAAATAAATGAAAACAATTTTAACAGAAAACTGGAAAACGCGTATTACAAAGGCAGGTATTATTGGTTCAGGTAAAGTTTGCGAGGTCTTCAAAGTTCGCAAACTGCGCTGCTGCTGCTGCACCGTTGTAAATTACGGAAGCTTAAAATTTTTTTTGTGTTGTGGCTGAGTCCGTGCAAGGTATGGCTTTTAGGGCCAATACGGGTATCCTTGAAACGGAGGGAGCGGCGATTAAACTCATTTACTGGAATATGGCGTGGTTGCCGGTTCAACCTTCCCGAAAACTCAAAACCCGAGAAACATCTAAATTCCTGGAAGCTCGGGAACTTGCGAAAACTTCCGACTCTATTTGTTTACTGTGGAATTATGTACACCGTACCTTGAAATACTTAATGAGTTTGATTTTGTAAATATTTAGCAAAAATGCGGTGGAAATCCACTGCGAAACATTGCACGTGATCTCTATTATCAATAATTATCTAAAAAGTGTCTCCATGATAAAACGGTTTTAACCAGAAAAAGCATTAAACTTCAATTGAAATCATAATCTTCATTAAGCAAAGTTGTTCAGCAAGATTTATATTTACTAAAATACTTCAAAGATAATTTACTCTCATGGATTTTTATTCATCATTAAATGCCCGGTCACTCAATTCTGAAACCCCAACATTGTTTGAAATTATTTCTGCAAAAGAATTAGAAAATTTATTATCTCCTTCAGTTAGATTCATAATTGTTCATTATGCTCAAAAATATCCTAAATATTTTCTTCGATTAGCAACAAACTTTGATGAAATTAATCTTATTTTACGTTCATTAATTGAATATACCAATCTTAAATCTTGGAATGCCAGCTTCATTGAGAAATTCTATGGTTTAAAAAGAATTTCCTCTAATGGATTAAAATTAAGTAACATTAATTCATTTAACTCTTTAAAAGTTCATAAAACAAAAAGATTAAACAAAAAGCAAATTCTAGGTTCTTTAATTTCTTTAGTTTTGGTTCCTTACTTTAAAGAAAAATTAGACATTCAATACGAAAAATATTATTCAAAATCATTAATTGATATAAATCAAGTTACAAGAAATCAAAGGTTGTTCATAAAAATTTATCCAATTTTAAATTCTTTTTTCACTGCGCTAGATGTTTTTTTTCAAATATTCTATATTGCTGGGAAAATTAAAACTCCATCTTTATCCACTTTTCTTTTACATATAGATTATTCTAGATTAAATCAAATTGACTATAGATTTAATGAAGTTGCTAACAGTAATCTATCTGGTATAAAAGCCTCTGATCATAATCAATCAATTCCAAGAATTCGTCCGTTAACATTCAGTGAAGTTGTAAGACAATTTTTCGAAAAGTTTTATAATCCCATAAAGTATTCATCTCAAGAATTTATGAATTCAATATTGCCATCATCAATTTTTCTTTTGAAATTTTTAGAATGGTGGCAACAATCAGATTTTGTTTCAAAAATATATAAAACTCAATCTTCTATAATTGCAGGTATACCATGCCCTCCTACCAAAGGACAAAGAATTGATTATAGAAACTGTCCAATTTGTGATCAAGAAATTTCAAATCCAGCAATTATAGAAACAGGTTATGTATTCTGTTACCCTTGTATATTAAAATATTTGACTGAAAACAAAGATAAACATACTGGTGGAAGATGTCCAATTACAAATAATAAATTGCTAGGCTGTAAATATTCAAATTCAAAACAAGAATGGAAAATTGAAGGAATACAGAGAGTAATGTTTTGATTTCAAACGTTTATAATAATTAAAAGTTTATTTCTATAGTACATAATAACTTTGATCAAATAGTTAACGTATTTAATGAAACTGTTTACAAAAAATTTTTTAACTTTCTCCAGAATGCTGATTTCTATTTTCATTAGATTTATTCATTCCTAAACCAGGTAGTGAAATAGCACCATCTCCTGGCATCAACTCATTAAGTTCATCAAATATAATATTATTACGCTTATTGGAGATTCCTAAACCTGGTAGCATGAATGGCTCATCAGTTTTAGAATCAATGCCAGGCAATGTAGTTGAATTACTATTGACATTTAAGCCTTCTTCTGGTTCATTAGTTAAAGCAGATTTGAATTTGAGCATAGCTGGTGTAGGCTCTTGAACAGCATTTACATTATTGTTTATTCCATAATACCATGCACCTGGTTTATCATTAGTATAAGGTGGTTCCAAAAATGCAGATGGATCATTTGGTCTTGAACGACACCAAAATCTAGCAGAACGATCAGCACCAGCCGAACAAAGTAAATGCCCTAAAGGATGATATTCCAAACAATTTATAGCTTTTTCGTGAGCATATGGGATTGAATGAATTGGTTGTAAATTTTTTTGAACTTCAGATCCAAAAAGAGATTTATTATTTCTTAAACTATTCAATCCATTCGAGTCTTTTTCAGGTTGAACCATATCTAAAAAATAATGATTCATTGATCCATCATAACCGCCTGTTGTAATCATAGAACTATGAATTGGATGCCAAGCTACACAACTTAATTCAGCTTCATGACTTTTTATTACTAGCATATCTCTCATCATTCTAAGATCAAAAATCCTACAACTTTTATCCTTTGAAACACTTGCTATAAGATTTTGAGTTCCATTAGGTTGAAATTTTGTTTTTGATACATTATGTTTAAAACCAACATTTGTAAATATACAGCTTGATTGTCTTGGATCCCATAATCTCAATGAATTATCTTTTGAACCACTTACTATTAAGCCTAAATTTGGATGCCAATCACAACATTTGACATCCCAATTATGACCTTTTAAAGTTCTTTCGAGAGTTGTTTTACTAAAATCCCAAATTTTTAAAAAACGATCATCAGAACAAGAAACAAATTTAGAATCATTTGGTGAAAATGCAATATCTCTAACAGCATCTGTATGTGAATCTAAAATATTAACATTATTGAAATTAGGTTGCCAGAATTTTATTTTACCTTCTTGATCACCACTTAATAACCAATTCTCATCATGAGAATAACATAAAGAAAAAATAGAACAATCATGAGCTTGCATGATAGTTTCAAAATTAAACGTCATACCATTCCAAAGAGTAAATTCACCTGAATAGGAAGCAACTAAAACCCTTCTTCCTTCTGGAGTCCATTTTACAGTATGTATAGCATGTTTTGCTTTATTTGCAGATAAATGAACAAATTTTGTTTGTAAATCATAAGCAGATGATAAACTATCTTTATATACAATAGGAGGCAATAAATCAATTAAATAAGAAGCTTCTGGCCGTATTCTTCCAGTTATATCAGAATAATCGTAACCTAAATTTCTTTGAATTATCCATTTCATATATGGATTACCATGATCTACAATTCTTCTATTTGTAGATTTATTGGCATTAGAATCATTTCCCTGATTTTGATTTTGATCTCTATTTTGATTTTGATTCTGATTTTGATCCCTATTTTGATTCTGATAGGAATTTTGATTTTGATAAGGATTTTGATTCAGATTTTGGTTCTGATTTTGATTTTGATATTGATATTGATTTTGATTTTGATTATGATTTTGATTTTGATTATGAATATTATTATTATTATTATTATGTTGTTGATATTGGTTCCTATTATAGTTATTCATTTTGAACTAAATTGATAGTTTTATTAAGATTTAATTCTTCAATTTTATATAATTCTTTCTGAATAGTTTAATTTCATTTTCGAGTTTACCTTTAAGTTGATAGCACTAGAAAAATTTAATATTGTTTAAAATACAGAACCGGAATTTGGAAATCCGAAGAATAATTATCCATGTGGTTTTTTCAGGCGGAAATTAAAGTTTGCTACACCAAATTATAAAAAAAAAGATTAATTTATTTCACAACGCGTAAAGATTTATTTGAAGTTTCTATTGAAATTTGAATATTGGAAATATTTAATGCTGAGATTAAATTCCGAAATTACATAATTACATAATTTAACTGAATTTTATAATTGAAAGATAGTTACGTACTTATATATATAAATAGAAAAATTCATATTTTAGAAATGTCATTACAATTGGAACTTCCCTGGGTGGAAAAATATAGACCCAAAGTTCTTAAAGATATTGTTGGCAATAAAGAAACCATTGAAAGATTGAAATTAATTGGACAAGATGGAAATATGCCACATTTAATTATATCAGGATTGCCAGGTATTGGTAAAACAACCTCAATTCATTGTTTAGCAAATGAATTATTAAAAGACTCATATGGAGCAGCAGTATTAGAATTAAATGCATCAGATGATAGAGGTATTGAAATTGTTAGAAATAAAATAAAACAATTTGCACAAAAAAAAGTTCAATTACCTAAAGGTAGACATAAGATTATAATATTGGATGAAGCGGATTCTATGACACCCGGTGCTCAACAAGCATTAAGAAGAACAATGGAAATATATTCAAATACAACAAGATTTGCATTTGCATGTAATCATTCAAACAAAATTATCGAACCATTACAATCAAGATGTGCAATTTTAAGATATTCAAGATTATCAGATGAAGAAGTTCTTCAAAGGTTAATGGAAATTATAGAATTTGAAAAAATTGAATATTCAAAAGATGGATTAGAAGCATTGATTTTCACAGCAGAAGGTGATATGAGACAAGCAATTAATAATTTACAAAGTACAGTTAGTGGATTTAAATTTGTAAATGGAGATAATGTATTCAAAATTGTCGATAGTCCACATCCACTAATAATAAGAAAGATGCTTTTATGTTGCGTAAATAAAAAAGAAACAGAAACTGGAATTGATGATAGTTTAGGATATTTGAAAGAATTATGGGATAAAGGATATTCTGCAATTGATATTATAACAACTAGTTTCAAAGTAAGTAAGGGTTTAAAAGAAATTGATGAATTTGTTAGACTTGAAATGATTAAAGAAATTGGTGTATCGCATATGAGAGTTCTTGAAGGAGTATCTACTTATTTGCAGGTTGCAGGAATGATAGCTAGAATTCATAATATAGTAGCCTAGACATTAATTCACTTTTTAGCAACCAAAACTAATAAAAGCATTCATAATTATTACAACTGTAAAAGTATATACTGTATTATATCATAGTTATGAAATGAAATAATAACAAAAAAAAAATATTTAAATGAACTATTAACTCAGGTAATCAAAATATTTCTAATGAGGAATGAAATAATGAGCCAGACGGGAATCGAACCCATGTCATCTGCTTGGAAGGCAAATATGATAACCACTACACTACTGGCCCATATCATTGATAACTTTCTATTTTTTGGTTAAATGAGCAGTGTAACAAAAAAAAAAAAATCTTTTTAGATTTTAGTGGATGTCACGTGATATTTGTAATGAAGAAATCTAAGAAAGGACAAAGAAACTGAAAGACTGTTGCCAGACTGACAGAGGAAGATGGAAAAGAAGGCCAGAAGCATCATGAAAAAAAGATAAAGATGATGAAGTTAATGAAATTTTATTTACAGATTTCTTAAAATTATTTGCTTTCCCTTCCAGTAATTTATCACTATAACCGATGCCTTTGTTGAAATCGGTAGATTTGTTTGTGGAAAAGTCCTTGGAGCTTCTTGAAGTTCATCCATCCACTGTAAGTAGTTTTTAGTTTCTTTACATTTTTTTTTTTTGCCAATTATAAAGTTCTAACAATTTTAAATGATTATTTTGAAAATAATCAAAAGACTAATGTATCAATGGTATATGGTTCGCTTGTAAAGCGTCAGGATAAAATTAATAATAAAAATAAAAATAAAAATAAAAGTAATGAGAAAAATATTGGAAAAATAGTAAAACCAGAAACTTCAACACAATCAAATTTAAAAAATTCTCCAACTTCTTTTGTATCTTTTAAAGTATTTGACTCAAATTCTGGAAATTGTTATAAAATTGAAACTCATAAATCAAAAGAATTATCAAGAATTTTAACTGCTTTAGGTCCAAGAGGTATACAAATTTCAAAAGAATTTATTATTCAAAATGATTTACCAAATACAACAAATAATAATGTTATTAATAATAAAGATGTACCTAAAATTAAAACTATCGAAACCAAGACTATTCATAAAAGAGGTATAGCAAGTGTGATGTCAAATGTTGAATTTGATTTAAATTCTTTAATTCAAGCTTCTTCAGTTCCAACTCCTTCAAATATTAATGAAACTTCTAAATCTAATAATGAACCTGATACTTCTACAAAACCTGAAAATTCAAAGAAAAAGAAAAATAAGAAAAAGAAAGGTAAAGGTAAAAAATAATAATAATACTCAAAAAAAAAACAAAAAAAAACAAAAAAAAACTTTTATACTTGTCTTTTTATCAATTTATATACAATACATATATACTGTATATATTAGTGAAATGGAGTATTTTTCTTCAAACTTGCTAAAACTGTTTTATTACCATTTGATAATTCATCTAATTTCGAAACACTTTCGGAAAGTAGTGTTAAATTATTTAAAACATTTAAATTATATTTCATTATATTTGATTCTGTAGATATTTCATTTGAATAAATTTTATTATTTGCTGTTTTTGATTGATTATGTTTTAAAATAACAACTAAATGACCAATTTTTCTAATTATTTCATCTTGTTTTTCATTTGCTTCTTCATTATCCTTATTTTCATTTTCATTTTCATTTTCATTTTTTTCTGTATATATTTCAAATTTCTTTAAATAACCTATAATTGAATCTATTTGTTCATTTAAAGTTAATAATGAATTTTTTTTATCATCAATAACGTCTAGTAATCTTTTTAAACTGTTTAAACTTTTAATCTCTTGTTTTTTTCTTGTTTCTTGAATAGTATTTTTCTTTGAATCATTATCATTATCATTTGAAAGATTACTTGTTGCTAAGAAAGAATTTAAATTTGTCTTATTTATTATTGTATCAATTGAAATTTTCTCGGATTTAAATGATTTAATATTATATTCTAATTCTTCTTTAATTGAATCTTTTAATAAAAATACTTTTATATCTGGTTTTTCATCATATGTTATATTTAAAAATAATAAAAATTCATTACTGGCGTTTTTTAGATTTTGATTATTGATTAATTGATTATAAATTTCCTTGATATAAAATTCCTGTTCACTATTTTCATTATTTAAATTTCCTTTTTCATCATTATTAATTGAATAAAATCCAAGTAATTCAAAATCACTAACTTCTTTTGATAGTTTTAGTTTCACACTTAAATAATCTTCATCAATCAATATATTGTCAATTAAAGGAATTTCAAAACTTGTGTGAATTTCTATATTTGATGAATCAAATGTTCCCAAGATAATTCCTATATAATTTTCTTGTTTAAGATTAGCACTTGAAGTTCTGGAAACGAAATCATTAACTTCGATTAAAACAAGAGGATGCAAAGTAACTTTCATTTTCAACTACTGTTATTTACCTATCAATTGATTGAATGAATGAATGATTGAATGATTGATTGATTGATTGATTATAATTCAAAATTGAATTGCAATAAACTGATTATAATATAGTAATTTAGTTGAATGTTTATATTGCAATAACCATGCCCATATTACTATGGAAAAACTTTATTGTTTGGAAGCGAAGTTATTTTCCCCGTATTTCTGTGAAATTAACAGTCGAATTCAATTAAATCAAAACAATTAATCATTTTGAACAATACAAAATAAATGGATTTTATGGGTATATTAATATATATTACTCTATTTAATTTTATAATCAATATAAAAATCAATAAAAAAATAAAAGAAAACCCAAAAAAAAAAAGGTTATGAGTAGTTTTCTTTGAGATCTGATATAAGAGCACCAGAATGCCAACCAGCAGCAGTGATTGCAAGACCTGAACAAGAACCTGGCAATTGAATCTTTAAAGGCCTTAGAACTCTGAATTGAGTACCAGTTCTTTCCACGTATTCTCTTATATTTTCTGGAGTTGGTTCTATATTTTTACTTTTTATAAGTTTTTTAACATTTTCAGTAACTTCATTAAATGAACCAAGTCCTAAACATCCACATTCTTGAGAATCTGTTCCCCAACTCATTATTTCTCCATTATTAAATATAGCAATATTATGCCAATCACCAATACTAACAGAATTACAACTTTTTTTTTGTAATTCTGGTAAAATTTGGAAATAATTATCAGTATTTTGATTATCATTTGAACTGTCGAATACAATATCTAATCTTGAATTATAATTCATTATATTTTCATAATTAGAATTATCTTTATGACCAACTAATACATCTTCATCATCAGTTATTGCAACAAAAGTTTTATAATTACCAAATAATTTAATAAATTTACAATTATGTTCTCTTAAAAAATCATTAAATGGAGTCAATTCATAAATTCTGTTTGAAATTGGTTCTGTTTCCTCTTCATCATCATGATCTTCATGATCTTCTTCTTCTTCTTTATTGCCATTTTCTTTTTGTTCATTATTATCTTCATTATCATATTGATCAATATTACCTGGATAATTATCATCATCTTTAAAAATTAGATTTTTTCTAAATAATTTTCCAGATTTATCAATAAAAATAACATAATTTTCACCAAAACAATGATCAATAATTTTTTGATTTGAAATAATTTGATAATTAACTTTAACACTTGAATTTGAAGACCAAATTTGATTATTAAATTTTTTTCTTCTATTCCAAATAACTAAACCAATATTTGATATTATACAACTACTAAAATTCCAACCTGCTTTAATTGAAATTATAAAATTTTTATTTTTTTTTGAAACTAAATTGTTTGTATTTTTTTTATTTTTGAAATTTAATTTAATACCAAATTTTTGATTAATATTATTCCAATACCATATATTATTTTTATTATCTAAAGCGATAAATTGATTTTTACCACTAGAAATTTGAATAAAATAATCATTTTTATTTTCTGAATTTCTTGGAATCTTAGCTTTTTTGATTGTATTTTCAGAAACAATGGGATCAGATTCATCAGAATCTAATTCAAAATCAACTTTGATATTTGATTGAGATTGAGATTGAGAGTGAGAATTATGATCAGTAGATGTAGCTGTAGCTGTTGTTATTGGAGGTGATATTGGAGGAGCTCTTGTAAAAGGAGCTCTTCTACCATGTAAACGAACACCACCTCTTCTAAATGGAAATTGAAAAATTGATCTATTTTCTCTTTCTGGAGTTGAAGTTAAATTATGATCATTTTGAATTGAGTTACCTAAAGAAAATAAAGATGACATATCATGAGATTGAAATGTATTAACTAAACCTTTAATATTTGATGGAATAGAATCTTGAATTTCATTGTAAAAAGAAGAATTATTACCAGTTAAATAAATTATACCATTTATTGATAAAATTTGAAAACCATAACCACTTGAAGAAATTTGTTTAATTTGAATTTTATTAAAATTTAAAACATTTGTAGGTTTTACAATATTTTTTGCAAACCTAACTCTTGAAACATTTTCAGTTGGAATATTAGAATCATTTGTTGAATAGCCTAATCTATGATTAGAATTTTGACCCCAAGTGAAAAATTTTGAATTTAATCTTGAATTATATAAATTTACCCAATTTATATTTGAATCAATTAAATTAAGTGGTTTATCATTAAAAGTTGAGAAATATAAAAGTTTTGAAGATAAATTTGTATTTAATAAATATTGAAGTCTTTTATTTTTAATTGAAAATAAAATTTTAACTGAATTGATATCTAAAACTGGTAATAAATAATTTATAATTATATCATCACCTAAGTCTAATAAACTTAAATTATTTGACATATTTTTAAAAAAGAGATATATGAATAAATAATAAACGTAATCTAATTTTTAATTTTTGGATAAAAAAATTGAATAAACTTTATTAAGTTGATTGTTGTTGTAATGATTTGAAAGAAATTCACACAAACAAAAAAGGAGTTAGAATATAGTAAAGTAAAAAGAATTGAAATGAATATAATTGAAATGAATATATTTGAATTGATTATAATTGAATTGAATTGAAAAGAATAGAAATGAAATAAAAAAAGAGTATAATGGCAAGAAGAATAAATATACCACCAGGTTTTATAACTTTGATCCCCAGAATAAGCTTGCTTCATCGAGATGATTTTAACTCGCATTTACACCCTTCAGCAAGGGCAGAAACCAGGTTCATGGATCTTGTTTAATCCGCAATCAATCCTGAAATTTGCGGATTAGCAAGGAAATTTTTGGATTAAGAAAATAGAATTTCTGGTACCGGATATGGATTATAAGCCGGATTATACCGGATGTATACTAATGCATATTATTTTTTTCTTGTGTACTTCAATGTAATTCATACATTAGGATACAGTATTTTCACGTGACCAGTGTTTTGTTATGATCTGATGTTTTCAAGCTGATAACCAGATCTCAGAGCTCAGATAATAATCAAATAGGCAAAGAGTGAATTGATTGATGATATATTAAAAAATAAATAAATATTTACATCTTCGTATTTTATAAATGTTCTTAGCATATCAAATCAATCAAATGATCAAGTTGCTAGAGTATAATCTTTTATATTTTGTATTCTCATGACCCATTTTGATATCAATTTCATTCATCTAATATAACATAACAATGTTTAATTCAGTTTTGTCCAAAAATCATGGACTTCATGAACTTCATAAACTTCAAAATCAAAATATAAATTTAAAACAATTTTATCAAAAAATTAAAATTCGAAAAAATTTAAATCAATTAAATACTTCATATTCTAGAAATTATTCAAGTAATTCAAATTATTTCAAATTTAGAAATTCAAATAGTTTCAATAATTTAAATAATTTTCAAAATGCTAATCAATTATTACATATTTCAAATAATTTTAAAAATTCATATATTTTAATATCTAATAGAAATCTTTCATTATCTTCCGGGATTTTCAATCCAATGTTAATTAGACCTTTTTCAATAGCTTCAACTATACCAAAATTATTTGGTAGATTAATTAGAATTCCAATAGCTGTTGGTGGTGGTTTAGCTGCTGGTGGTACTTATATAGCTTATAAAGTTGAACAAGCTTCAAATTATACAAAAGATAAATTTGATCAATTTAATGATTATAAAGATGATTTTTTAAATGGTGCTATAAATTTAAAAGATTCAAGTATAGATTTTTTCAAATCTATTCAACTGCAAGTTGGTGATAAAATGGATCAATTTAAATCTGATTTAAATTCAAAATCAAATTCGAATCAAAATAATGATAAAAATAATAGTAACAATAACAATAACGGTGATAATAATAACAATAATAATGATAATATAAATCTAGCAGCTGTGACAAGTGCTGCTTTAGGTTTATCAACAGATCCAGACTCATTATCTGATACTACTTCAACTAACGGTAATAATAATAATAATAACAATAATAATATTATCAATGATTTAATTGAAAAAGATAATACAGATGAACAAATATTAAATTTAACAAGACAAATGATAGAAATTAGAAATTTATTAAGTAAAATTGATAAAACTGATTCTTTAAGATTACCATCAATAATTGTAATTGGTTCTCAATCATCTGGTAAATCATCTGTTTTAGAATCAATTGTTGGACAAGAATTTTTACCAAAAGGTAATAATATGGTAACAAGAAGACCAATAGAATTAACTTTAATTAATGATAAAAATTTAAAAAATTTACAAATTGCTGAATTTCCAGATTTAAAAATTGATAAATTAACAGATTTTAATGAAGTTTCAAGAATTTTATTTGAATTAAATTTAGCTGTACCTTCAAATAAAGCTATAAGTGATGATCCAATAAGATTAACAATAAAATCTTCAACAATTCCAGATTTAACTTTAGTTGATTTACCTGGTTATATACAAATTCAATCTGAAGATCAACCAATTGAATTAAAAAATAAAATTAAAGAACTTTGTATGAAATATTTAAAACAACCAAATATAATCTTAGCAATATCTTCTGCAGATGTTGATTTAGCAAATTCATCAGCTTTACAAGCTGCAAAATTAATTGATCCAAATGGTGAAAGAACTATTGGAGTTATAACAAAAATGGATTTAATTGAACCAAATTATGGTAAAGAAATTTTAAATAATAGAAAATATCCATTAAAAATGGGATATGTTGGAGTTATAACAAAATTACCAAAAAAACAAACAAATTCATCATCAATTTTATTTTTAAAAAAAAATAATAATAATAATTTTAATGATAATATTGAATTATTTAATAATTTAAAAAAAAATGAAGAAGAATTTTTTAAAACTAAAAATAATGACTATTTTAAAAATTGTAATGTTGGTACAAAAATTTTAAAAAAAAAATTAATTAAAATTTTAGAAAATTCAATGTCAAATTCATTAATACCAACACATGATGCAGTTCAACAAGAATTAGAAGATACATCATATAAATTTAAAGTTGAATTCAATGATAGAGAATTAACACCAGAAATTTATTTAGCAAGTACTTTAGATTCATTAAAATTATCAATAAAAGAATTTAGTGAAAAATTTGGTAGAAATGAATTAAAATCATTATTAAGAAGTGAATTAGATCAAAAAGTTTTAGATTTATTAGCATTAAGATATTGGAATAAACCACCAAATATTTTAAATAATAATTATTCAGATTTTATAAATATAAATTCAAATTCTAATTCTAAATTAAATTTATCTTCAAATTCAAATTTAAGTACTGGTACTGGTATTGTTGGTATAAGTAATTATAATAATGGTGGTAATGAAATTGAAGATAGATATCAAGAAAATTTAAATATGTTAAAAGATTTAAAAAATTCAGATGAAGATGATATTTATTGGCATAAAAAATTAGATTTAACAGTATCATCATTAACAAAATGTGGAATTGGTAGAATGTCAACAACATTAATAACAAATTCAATTTTAGATGAAGTTAATAATATTATAAATATAACAAATTTTAAAAATCATTTAATTGCAAAAGATATAATTATAAATTCAGCAATTTCAGTTTTAAATTCAAGATATTATTCAACTGCAGATCAAGTTGAAAATTGTATAAAACCATATAAATTTGAAATTGAATTAGAAGATAGAGAATGGGATAATAGTAAAATTCATACAATTAAATTATTAAATGAAGAATTAAAACAATGTAAAGAAAGTTATGAAGAATTAAAGAAAAATATTGGAAATAGAAAATTAAATCAAGTTATAAATTATTTACAAAGTGATTTTAAAAATAATAATAATAATAATATTTCTAGTGATAATAATAATAGTGGTAATAATAGTAGTATAGAAGATAGAATAAAAGAAAGAGAAAGAAGAGAAAGGGAAAGAAGAGAAAGAAAAGATATAATAAAAATAGATAAAGAATCATTAGCATTTTCAGCAACATTATTACAAAGAGGTAAAGAAGCAATTTTTTTAAAGGATAGATGTAATTTAATTAAAATGAGATTAATTGAAATTAAGAGTAAAGAATGTAGTAAAAAAGAAAATAAATATAAATGTCCAGAAATTTTTTTAAATTCAGTTGTTAATAAATTAACAGAAACTTCAATATTATTTTTAAATGTTGAATTATTAAATGATTTTTATTTAAATTTTCCAAGAGATTTAGATCAAAGATTAAGTATAAATAGTTTATCAAAAGAATTAATAGAGAAAATAGCAAAAGAAGATAATAGAATTAAAAGACATATTGAATTACAAGAAAGAAAAGAAATGTTAGAAATTGCATTAAATAAAATTGAAACAGTTTTATCATTACAAAAAAATCGATTATTAATACCAAATCAAGAATCAATAAGATATTGGAGATAAAAAGTGATAAAAAGTGATATGAAATGAAATGAAATTAAATAAAAGTGAAATTTATGTATATAAAAATTGAATAAGAGAAAAAAAAAAACTATTTTTAATATAATAATAAATAAATGAATATGATTAAATAACCTTTAAGGTGTTTTAAACGGCTGATATTTATTGGCCCAAAATTTTTTTCACAAAAGAACTATCCAAAGAATTATCCAAAGAAAAATCCATAGATTGATTTAACGAGAGAATTAAAGAGATATTTAACCAAATATTTATCAAATGAGAAATAATAAAATAATAAGAAAATGAAAACGAAAATAATTGAAATTACAATTTTTCAAAATGACAGGCTCAGACGTAAACAAGAATTTTTTTTCAAGTTAAATTTCATTTTTTCTTCTTACAAAATATTTTAAAATAGACTTTTGAGAATAATTTTTCAAACTCAATTGAAAATTTATTGGAAATTTTTTTTTTTCTCATCCAGGGATAAAAAGATAAAAAAAGGACTTTGAATAAATTAAATTCTTACGGTTAAATCAAAGAAAATAATTGAAATGAGCCATTAAAGAAGCTGGATCCCAAGATTTTATTATTTGCGTCCGGGAGTGTCCTGGAATCTGGCTTTGTGTCCTGGCGAATCGGCAGGGCCCAGTCAGGCAAGGCAGTCAGAAGCCAGTTAATTCGCGCGGATCCCGTTACACCAGCCACTTCCAGCGCACAGCGTGCACCGAAGGAGGCTTACCCGGTGGCAATCCCGGAAAAAATGCCGTGGCGCACTGTACGCTGCGCAAAAACAGGCCGCGGCTTGAAAAGGCAGGGGCGCTTCTGCGCGCGTTGTTGGCGGCGAGTTGCCACTTGCCCATCCACTCGCCATTCACTTGCCACTGGCTCGCCACTGGATCGCCACTGGATCGCCACTCGGGTACAAACTCAACACTCTTTTTTTGTTTATCTCGCTTTGATAGAATTTATTTTTTTATTTTCCAGAACTCGAGCGAATAACAAAAATAAGTCAATTTGAATCAAATCCACGTCGAATTTCATTAGAACCAAGAAAGAGAGGCAAAAAACAGGCAAAAGAAATGAATGAAAAGGAATGAAAATGAATGAAAAGGAACAGAAATGGTCAAATGAAGAAAGAAACTGAGCAAACAGGAAATAAAATAAGAAAGAAAAGAAGTGAAATGAAGAACTTTCCTTTTGATTCCAGCCATGCTGTTGAAGGTTGAAGGTTGAAACTAATTGTGTGTTGCTTAGTCCTCAAAAAATATAAAATAACAAAAAAAATATATTTAGTTTTAGATCTTTACTTTAATATTTATTTACAAATATTTCAAATTCTTTCAAATATACAAAATTTGTACATTTTCCTGATTAATTTTAGTTCAGTCCTGATTTATTTGTGCTCAAAGGTCATCACTCCATTAATAAATAAAAAAAATTTATATTCCAACTGTCTATCATTTCTCTATTATCCTTCAATAAATTATTATTTATCTATTATTTATCCATTAACTATCTTTTTTTTTTTTATTTGTTCATGTCATTTCATTTACTCAATTATCCTTAAGCTTAATCCCTCTTTAAATATTTTCCATACTTAAAAATTTTTAGTATTACTTTTTGGTCTTTATTCATTTTGTATAAATATCTTAAGTATTTCTCATACTTTTTTTTTAACTCTATCTATATATTATTTATATTAATTACATTCATATACAATCATATATACCCATATATTTATATATAATCAAGTATATATTTACATTCAATAATACCCATTGTATATTATAATTATAAATAAATTATATTTCAAAAATGTCAACTTCAAATTCATTTTCAAAATCGAATTCAAATTCAAATTCAATTTCAAATTCAACTTCTAATTTGAATTCAACTATAAATAACAACAATAACAATAACAATATCAATAACAATAACAATAACAATAATAATATTATCGATGATAATGATAATGATTCTATAAATTCAGAATTTCAAGATTTAAATACTCCACAAGCTTTTATACCTTCTCAATTATATCAAAATGAAGATGCTCAATCTGAAATTTCTCAAATTATTTCAAGATCTTCAACTCAAAATAAAATTAAATTAACTCAAACTGAAACTGTTGAAACTTTAAGAGAAATTGGTTTAACTTCTTCAGCTCCATTACCTGATATAAATTCCCCAATAACAAATAAAATTCCAATATTTCCAGAAGAATATACTTTAGAAACTGAAACTGGTTTAGTTCCTGTTCATACAATTATCTCCATTGGTAGAACTCAAACTAATCTTTCAAGAATAAGAACTGCTCATTTAACAAGAACAAGATTATCAACTGAAGAAGAAGAAGAAGAATTAAAAGAAGAAGAAAAAGAAAAAGAATTTCCATTAATTGATCCTGAAATTGAATTTGTTACTTTTACAATTAATGATCCTTCAAATCCTCATAATTGGTCATATTCTATAAGATGGTTATATACTTTTTTATTATCTTTACTTGTAATTTCTGTTGCTTTTGGTTCTGCTTGTACTGCTGGTGGTTTATCTTCTTTAAATGATAAATTTCATGTATCAACTGAAGTTTCAACTTTATCTGTTTCATTAATGGTCTTAGGTTTTTCTTTTGGACCTTTAGTTTGGGCTCCTTTATCTGAACAAATTGGTAGAAGATGGGTTTATTTTATTTCTTTAGGTTTTTATACAATTTTAAATATACCATGTGCTTTATCTCCAAATATAACTGGTTTATTAATTTCAAGATTTATTTGTGGTGTTTTTGCTTCTTCTGCTTTAACTTTAGTTGGTGGTTCAATTGCTGATATGTTTCCACAAGAAACAAGAGGTTTAGCTATTAGTGCTTTTGCATTTTGTCCATATGCTGGTGCAACTTGGGGTCCAATAATTAGTGGTTGGATTAATGTTAAAACAAAAAATGAAAGTTTATTACTTTGGGTTAATATGGGTTTTTGTGGTGTAATGTGGATAATAACTGCTTTTATACCTGAAACTTATTCTCCAGTAATTTTAAAAATTAAAGCAAGAAGTTTAAGAAAATCAACTGGTAATCAAAAAATTATGACTGAACAAGAATCTCAAAATATAACTTTAATTGAAATTATTAAAACTTGTCTTATACGTCCATTGTATTTTGTTATAAGTGAACCTGTTTTAGATTTAATGTGTGGATATGTTTGTTTAATTTATTCACTTTTATATGCTTTTTTTTTCGCTTATCCTGTTATTTTTACTGAATTATATGGTTATAATGATGGTATTGTTGGTTTAATGTTTATACCAATTCTTATCGGTGCTATTTTTGCTTTAGTAACTGCTCCAATGATTGAAAAAAGTTATATGGCAATGTCAAAACGTAGAAATCCAACTCCTGAAGATAGATTAGTTGGTGCAATGATTGGTTCTCCATTTCCTGCAATTGCTTTATTTATCTTAGGTGCAACTTCTTATAAACATATAATTTGGGTTGGTCCTGCTTCTTCTGGTATTGCTTTTGGTTATGGTATGGTTTTAATTTATTATTCAATTAATAATTATATTATTGATACTTATGCTTTATATTCTGCTTCGGCTTTAGCTTGTAAAGTATTTTTAAGATCTGCTGGTGGTGCTGCTTTTCCTTTATTTACAACTCAAATGTATCATGGTTTAGGTTTACAATGGGCAAGTTGGTTATTAGCTTTTGTTGCAACTGCAATGGCTTTAATTCCTTTTGTCTTTTATAAATATGGTGCTAATTTAAGAGCAAAACTTTGTAAAAAAAATTATTCTTTAGATCAAGATGATTAGATCAAAATTTTTGATTTTTAAAAATTTCAAATCACTCCAAAAATCAAAAATTAAAAACCAAAAAAAAAAAACTAAAACACTAATAATATATTACATTTAATCACTAACCAGAAAAAAAAGAAAAAGAGAAGTTCTTTTTTTTTTTTCCCTTCCTCCTTTACTTACTTACTAATCCCTCTATTAATAATTTGATTGCAAATTTTAGTTTGCTCATCTAAGTATCCTTAAATCAAATCAATCAAACTCATTAAATTTCTTTTAACATATTTTGCATTTCTATTCAGTACTATATTTATATCTCATCCTTTTTTAAAATTTAATTTGCATCAAAAGAAAATAAAAAAACATAAAAGAAAAAGTAAAATAAATTATCTTTTTTTTCTATATAGATCTTCCTTGGAAAATGAAAAATTTTCTTGTATAATATACACTTTTTTGTATTTGTTTATTTCCTTTTATATTTTTTTATTATATACAATTTTTTTTATCATTCTAATCGTTATTAACTTATTAGTTTAGGTTTTTTTATTAAAAAGCTGTAAAATTTTGAAGAAAAAGTCATTCAATTATTATAAGTAATAATTAATTATATTATTAAGGTAAAAAATAGAAAAAAAATTAGAAGAAATGAAATAGAAACTTAACTAAAAGCAAAGTTTTTTGTGATTGTTTTGAATAAGTTTTCAAACATCAGTTTTCGGTTTAACATAAATATCTTCAATTGTTTCATCAGACATTTTTAAATCTGTTTCAATTTCAGTAGTATTTGTAATTTTGAAAAAAATAACTGGAATTGCAACAAGTAAAGAACCTCCAAGAAGTCCCCAACAAGAAGCAAATGAATTTATATAACTTATTTTTAAATCATCCATTCTCCAAACAACAGCAGATCCAGCACTTTGAATACCTTTTAAATAACCTGCGTAAATTGCAGCTTTTCTTGAATTATTTGATAAAGATCCAAGAATCCAATATATATAAGTTTGCCATATTGAATCATATAATCCATAAAATATATATAAAAACATTGGACCAATATAATTACCATCTTTATAATCAATTGGAGTCATTTTTAAAGCAGATTCTCTTGTGAATTGTAATTGAAAATCTAAACCACCACCCCAAATTACATTTGTTAATATAAATAATAATATCCAACCAATTTTAGCTCTATTTTTTCTTTGAAAATATTTACAATCTAAAACAAATCCCATAATTGTAGCTCCAATTATTTGAGCAAACCAATATATTAGTGAATTAAGTGATCTTGTTCTGATATTAAAACGTCCAGCATTTACACAATTTTGTTGATAAGTATAAAACCAATTTGAAGCAAAAAACATTGGAAATAAAAAAAGAATATAAGGTTCATTAATTAAAACATTAAATAAAGCTTTCATTTCAGATTTCCAAGTTGGATGTTTTTGAGTTATAACTTTTGTACCATCTTGTTTTATAACTTTTTCAGCAGGTAATAAAAATAAAGCTAAAATAAAGCCAAAAATCATTAAAACTAAAAAAGCAATATAAGTACCATCATTAACAGTTGTACCTTTATTATTAATATTATTTGCTAAAGGTATTATTGAACCAATTACAGCACCTAAATTAAATATTATCCAAAATATTGAAATTGCTCTTGCTTTAAAATCTTCAGTTGGATAACTTAACATTATTGAACCTTGAGCAGACCAAAGACAAGCAGCAGTTATACCAAGCCAAGCACCAGAAAATATAACAAAACCTTCATTTTGAGTATGATAATAACAAAGAAAAGCAGCACAATAAATTGCATAACCACTTCCACCAAAAGAAAGTGTATAAGTTATACCTAAAGTATTACAAATTATACCAGAAAAAAACCCAAGAGTTGCAAAAGTACTATAAAGAGCAGTATTTGCTTTATCAGCTAATGAAGTACTCATACCAGCACCACCAAGACCACTTAAAGCATTAAACATACCTGGACATAAAAAACAAACAAAACTTACCATAATTATTTGAGTTAAAGAAGAATTATAATGAAAATTTGAAGTTATATATTTTTTTTTTTTAATATTTGAAATTTCGGGTAAACTAGGATTGATATCATCAGAAGGAGATGGATTTATTTGAGTTTCCTCAACTTTTTTAGGGTCTTCAGACTCAGACATTGTTATTATTATATTTGACTTTGTCAGATTTGATTTGATTTGATTTGATTTGATTTAATTTGAAAATAAAAATATATGAATATGGATATATGAATATGAAAATATAAATGTGAAAATATGAAAAGAAGAATAAATATGAAAATATAGGAATATAAATAAATAAGTAGATAAATTATTCAAATATAAAAAATAGGAATCCTTATTCTTTTTTCTTTTCTTTTTATCTTTTTGATTTGGTAATGTTTACCTGTAAGTGGATAAGAAAGATAAGTAAAGTTTGAGAAAGATACTTAAATTTAGAACACAACAATACTAATAAATAGAGTAATGATTAATTATTAAAGATTAAATAAGCCTTGAGAAAAATCAATATAAATTAGATAAAAAGTCTTAGATAAAAATGAAAATGAGATAATAGGTAGATAAAGAATATGAATAAATTCAAAAAAATGAAAAAGTGTAATTAGGTATCATTAATGAAAATTCAGAAATAAAAGTAAGAATAATAATAGAATAATAAAGTGAAAATTAAAACCAGGTAACTCAAACATTAATAAACTCGAGTAAAAAGCAAATAAAAACAAATGATGAAATCAAAGAGATGAAGATTCTCGATAAAGAATGTAATGCAGATAAAGGATTATTTCAGATAAAGATTGCTTACTTAAAAAAAAGTAAATAATTGATAAAGAGTGCCAGACGAAGTTAGCGAACGAAGTTGAAAAAAAAAATATTCATGAGAAACATTTTCTGATCTGGAACCAAAATTACTTCAAAATGATAAAAATAGGAAATTAAGCTTAAGTCCAGTCAATAAACTAGCCAATTTAACGTTAATCTAGGACAAGTTTGAGACCAGACGCAACCGGACTCCAAGCAGCGCAGTTCAGCGCCGCCAAACACACACCGCGCAAGCAAATGTTCCGCATCCGTGCACAAAATGCTGCCGAGCATCTTAGCTTTTATCAAGCAGTTCAATAGCAATCAGGAAGTTAATCCGGCGCACCCAGGTAAAAGCAACTGGAGGGCGGAGAGCAACCGCTGGCGTGGCGCATGCTTGTATGCGGGATAAAGTAGCACATATGTATCCAAAAGTGTAAATAGGCAGAAAACCATTAATCACAAAGCGTGATACCCGGAACTTACACCTCGAAACTCATTTTTCGACTTTTAAGTGGCTCAGTTACAACACTGCCACATCCTTTTGGCCCCGGTGGCGTCCTTGTGATTACGGAAAAAAATGGAAAATTTTGGAAATTTCTGGAAAAGCGAGGTTTTTCGTTACCCGCCCGGGCCATGATTTTTTAGTAATATTTTCATAGTCTGAAATCAAGCTTAATTATTGTTAGTAACTGTTTTTTTCATTATGAGATTCAAATTCTTTTTGGAAAATAAAAAAATTAGAATTTTAGAAACTTGGAGAAGTAACTTCAATAGAGGATCAGACAAGTCAGATTAAAAAAAAAAGCATTATTTATTTGGAATATCATTAGAAGTTGACAAATATTAAAATCATATCACTATTCTGAATTTGTATTTTATCTTACATCAAATTTCATTTATTTTTTTCAATTTTTGTTTTTTGATTTTCCTTTTTCATTGATATTAGAAGAATATAATTTTAAGAAAATTAAGAAAAAAGAAAAATGTATAAACCTTCATGTGCTACTTTTTCAAGAGCCTTAATAAATTTAAATCAAAGTCAGTTAAAATTAAATAATATTTCATGTTATCGTTCTTTAATCACTCTGCATATTTCGAATTTTTCGACTTTTTCAAATTCTTTATCAAATAATAATTTCAATTATCAACAACGATCTAAATTTCATACAACTTCATCAAATTTTGCAATAGATAATCCTTATAAAACTTTAGGTATTGATAAAAATGCTGATAGTTCTCAAATTAAAAAAGCTTATTATAAATTAGCTAAAAAATATCATCCTGATGTAAATAAATCTGATGGTGCTGAAAAAAATTTTCATGATGTACAAGATGCTTATGAAATTTTATCTGATCCTGCAAAAAAATCTGCTTTTGATACTTTTGGTACAACTGATACAAATAATTTTCAAGGTCAAAGTCAAGGTAATCCTTTCCAAGGTGGTAATCCATTTGGTCAAGGTAGTCCATTTGGTAATAATAATCCTTTTGAAAGTGTTAATTTTGAAGATATTTTTAGTGCTGCCTTTGGTGGAAGTACAAAACGTGGAAAAGCTGGAAGAGGTTCATCTTCTTTTGTATCTGAACATATTGGTGAAAATGTTGAAATTTTACAAAATATAACTTTAAAAGAATCAATATTTGGTAAAAAAATGAATATTAATTATTCAGTTTATGATTCTTGTAGATCTTGTTCAGGTTCTGGTTTAAAAAAAAATAAAAAAAAATCAACATGTCCAGGTTGTAATGGTTCTGGTCAACAAACTGCTTATATTGCAGGTAATTTTCAAATGGCTTCAACTTGTAATCATTGTCTTGGTACAGGTACTGTTATTAAAAAACAAGATGCTTGTACAACTTGTCATGGTGCTGGTGTAGAAAATTTAAAAAAATCAACAACAATTGATTTACCTCCTGGTATAACTGATGGTGTTCGTGTTAAACTCTATGCTCAAGGTGATTCTCCAATGATGACAAAGGGACCTGATGTTAATTTACTTAAAGGTGATTTAATAATAAGGATTCGTGTTTTACCTGATCCTGATTTTACTGTTAAAGGTAAAAATCTTATTCATAATGTTCAAATTCCAATGACAACTGCTGCTTTAGGTGGTCAAGTCGAAGTTCCAACAATAGATGGTCCTCATGTAAATATAAAAATTCCTTCTGGAATTGCAAATAATGATGAAATTTCTATACCTTCAAAAGGTTTACCAAGAACTTCAAATTCTTCTCATAGAGGTGATTTAATTATAAAATTTAATGTTAAAATATTAAAACCAAAAACTGCAACTCAAATTGCTTTATTAGAAGCTTTAGCTGATGCCTTTAATGATCCAATTGCAAAAAGAGTTAATCCATTATGGAAATCTGAAGAAAATTCAAAGCCTGTATCAAATGAAGAAAATCAACCTGAATCTCCTTCAAAAATGAAAAGAATTGAAAATTTCTTAGCAAATGCTTTCAAAAAAATTTCAAGTCAAATTGAAGTCAATACTAAAGATATTAAAGATAATAATAATGATAATAATGATACAAAAGATGAGAAAAAAAATGATAAAAAATAAAATAAGAGCCACAGTTTTTTTCGTATAATATTATAGATTCAATTTTTATTTTTATTCTTATTTTAACTTTATTTTTTTACATTCTCGATATTCCTTTTCTACTTTCACTTTTAATTCATGTAAATAAAAGAGTTAATTTCATGTATAATTTTCACGCAATATAAATATATTTTTTTTTCATCTTTATTTTTTTTTGAAAACTGTAAACAAAAAGAAAATTAAAATAATTTTAGAATTGATTTAGTTATGAAGTATACTTTAAAAAGTATTAATTGTTTATTTATCTTACAGGGAAATATTTATAAATGTAAGAATCAAAACTATAAAGTTATAAAGACAAAAAAAAATAAAAAGGAATGAAATATCATATTACAAAAGACATAACCACATTATATATAAAACCTAACCAAAAGAACCAATATACTAAACTGATCAATAAAAATAAGTAACTAATTAACCACAAATAAATTTGAATTCATGGATTTGATAATGAATTGAACATTTTGGAAAAATGAGTTGAAATTAAAACAATGACAATATAGATTTGAAAATAATTACTTTAATATGACAAAGAATTGACCAGATAAAAAATAAACAACATTATGTGAAATAACGAGGAAAATATAGTAAAATAACTGATAAAAATAAGCATTGGAGATTCGACATCATGTATAAGCCAAAAGTGCAAGAAGTATGGATAATGAATAAGGGAAAATAATACACTAAAAAGTTATTAGAAAGGATGATAAAAATTATGAAATTAAGACAAAAGGAAATTGTAGTAATTTGAAATATCAACGCATCATTTGTTTAATTTTTGATGTAAAAAGTTGTTAAGATTGTGAATAAATGTTGAATTTTAATTATTGAATGTTAGATATTATTGTAATTGAATAGATTTTGAAAATTTAGATTATAACATGTAAAATGATAATTCAAACCATACAGTTGATTTGATTGAATAAGGAAGAAAATAAGAGAGAAAAAATAATAAAAACAGGAAAAGCACCAACCGTAAAGAAACCAACACAACCAGAAAAAAAAAGTACCAATTTAAGTTAGATTGTTTTGAAAACCATAAAATTAAAAAAATAAAAGAAGATTAAAAGACCATTTTTTGGAAACAATAGAGTAGAATAGAAAAAGAATAGAAGTATTATAAGAATAATAAAGCAATTATTGCAGTTAAATAACCACAGTAAATTGTTTGAAGAGAGTTACCAGAATCTTGGAAAATACTTGCAAGAATATCATTAGTTGCACTTGCAGTACCACTTGTGGAAGAACCAGTAGTTGCAGAGGTACCTAAAGTTGTAGATACATCAGAATTAAAGAATAGATTATTAGTGGAAGAAGAAGCTGCGCCAAAGATTATAATACCACTACTACCAGTTGTATAATTAATTATTGAAGTAGTTGAAGAACTTTCAGTTTCAGATTCAGATTCGGTTGAGTCTTGTTCAGATTCTGTGAATATTAAGTTTGCAGTTTTGGAAGTTGAAGAAGATGATGAAGTTGCAGATTTTGATTTTGATTTAGAAGTAGTTGTTGCGAAAATTAGATCTGCTTCAGAAGTAGAAGAATCAGTTTCAGTTTCAGTTTCAGACATTGATTCAGTATCAGTTTCAGTTTCAGAAGAGAGACCAGAAGTAATTGTTGAAGAACCATCAAAAGCAGCAATGAAAGTTGAAGTTACATTTTTTTCACAATCAGTTTCATAACAAGATTTATGAGTAATTAATTCAGTTGAAACAGTTGAAACAATCATTGAAGTTTGAATTGAAGTTATACAAGAAGTAGTTTCATGAGTTTCAGTATATGTTGTTACAACTAATAAAGTATCTTTACCTTTTGAAGTATAAGTTGAAGTTACTGGAACTAAAACAGTTGAAGTTACAGTTGATACAACCCAACCTGAAGATAAAATAGTTGAAGCGGCACCTGTGATTGTTGAGACTGGAACAATAATACCATCTACAGTTCTTGTTGAATAGATAGTTTTTGTAGCAATTGAAGAACCATCAACTGATTCAGTTTCAACATCAGTTTCTGTTTCAGAAGCACTTTCGGTATCAGTTTCAGTAGAATCAGAAGAATAAGATTCATAATCATCACCATCTAATAAAGAAGCAGTTAAAGAAATTTTTGAACAATCGGAACTAGAATCATTTAAATAAAGATCAGCATTTGAACCAGAAGTACAAGCATAAAATACAGAAGATGAATTGAATTGAATTTTTGAATTTGAAATTGTGAAAATTGCAGATCCAGTTAAAGAAATATCTAATTTATTATCATCATCAACATTTAAATAAACATTTGTATTGATAACTTTAATAATACCAGAAGAAGTTATTTGAAATTTAGAAGCAGTTATATCACCAATTACTAACTCTTGATCTACAATACCAACTTTATAATCACTATTTGATAATGTAAAAGTTGAAGAATTTGCAAAGACAATTGAAACAATTGATAATAATAGAAGTAAAATACTAAGCATTTTTTTTTTTTATATTTGTTATTGATTAATTGACTTAAATTTTTTTTATAATAAATTTTAGTATAAATTAATTTAATATGTGTTTTTTTATATATTTTAATAAAGAATAATTCTTTTCTTTTTTTACTTTTTACATAAAATTCAAGAAACTCATAGATACTTATAATATAAGGTAAAAAGATATAAATTGATGAATGAGTTGATGGAAGAAATAAACGGAAGGAAGAATAAAGAAAACACTAAACATTGAAATCATAATAATGATGGAACAGATTAAATTAGTCGTTGTTGATATAATGTTACCTTAGAGATGAACTAAAGACATCAAATGGATTTTGTCGATTAATATTGTCGATGAGTTTCAAATATTCAGCACTTGATTGATGATTGATTAATTAATTTACTTATTTTGTTTATATTCCATTTGTCTTTGGAGATTAATTTAGACGAGGTGAAAAATGCAAACTTTAAATGAAATAAAAATAAAAAAATATATTTTGCCTAAGAGACCAGAAATACGGAACTTGTCTGAAAAAAAGAAGCCCCGTATTTGCGGTCTCATTTACAATTTTTATTATTTTGTGGCTAGTGACTAAATGGCTAGTGTGTTTATGCCTGTTCCGGACTTTTCTTTTCTAAGTAACAGGAAAAAGAGAATTTTTTCCCGGAAACAGGAGCAGCAGCACCGGAAAGCGTCGTGTGATTCGATGAGCTTTCAAAATATTTCAAAATATTTCAGATATTTCAGATATTTCAGATATTTCAGAGTATTTATTTGTTATTTATCCATCTTTTATTTCTCTGGGGGTTGAATTTTAATTATATAATTATATAATTCATTATTACTCAAAATCAATAATATACTAAACTAGATTATTATTTAAATCAATTAAATAATTATTTACTACAAAAAACTAAAGATGTCATCAGAACCAATTGAAAAGACAATTGTAATTTTACCTGGAGATCATGTAGGTACAGAAATTGCCGAAGAAGCAATAAAAGTTTTAAATTCTATAACTAAAGCAAGATCTAATATTAAATTTAATTTTCAAAAACATTTAATTGGAGGTGCATCAATAGATGCTACTGGAGAACCATTATCTGAAAAAGCTTTAAATGCAGCTAAAAAATCAGATGCAGTTTTATTAGGAGCTGTTGGAGGTCCAAAATGGGGTACAGGATCAGTTAGACCAGAACAAGGATTATTAAAAATTAGAAAAGAATTAAATTTATATGCAAATTTAAGACCATGTAATTTTGTAAGTGATTCATTACTTGGTTTATCACCATTAAGAGAAGAAATTGCAAAAAATACAGATATTTTAATTGTTAGAGAATTAGTTGGAGGTATTTATTTTGGTAAAAGAATTGAAGATGATGGATCTGGTTTTGCATCAGATACTGAAGCTTATTCAATACCTGAAGTTGAAAGAATTACAAGAATGGCAGCATTTTTATCATTACAACATAATCCTCCATTACCAATTACATCATTAGATAAAGCAAATGTATTAGCATCATCAAGATTATGGAGAAAAACAGTAACAAATACAATTACAAATGAATTTCCAAAATTATTACCTTTATTACAACATCAATTAATTGATTCTGCAGCAATGATTTTAGTTAAATCTCCAACAAAATTAAATGGTATTGTAATTACTTCGAATATGTTTGGTGATATAATATCTGATGAAGCTTCTGTAATTCCAGGTTCATTAGGTTTATTACCTTCTGCATCTTTAGCTTCATTACCTGATACAAATAAAGCTTTTGGTTTATATGAACCATGTCATGGTTCTGCTCCAGATTTACCTTTAGGTAAAGTTAATCCAATTGCAATGATTTTAAGTGCTGCAATGATGTTAAGATTATCTTTAGATTTAGTTGAAGAAGCAAATGCTGTTGAAAAAGCTGTCAAAACAGTCTTAGATTCTGGTATTAGAACTGGTGACTTAGGAGGTTCCAACTCCACTTCTGAAGTAGGAGATGCCATTGCTGCTGCCGTTCAAGACATTCTTTCAGCCTGATCATCCTCTTTTTTTTTGTTTCATCTTCTTTTCATGATCTTTATTTTCTTCTCTTTTTATCCTGTAGCAGTTGGCAAGTGATAAATACATTTAATACACAAAACGAACAGCATTAACAATAAAACCTAGAAATTACCCAAAGTGGAAAAATAAAGATCAGATTAGTCTCCTTTTCACGTGCATTTCCCGGTTCTCGTATTTCTCTGAAACTTGATCTGGTTTGAACAATAAATTCATTCCTATTTATATTTGTTTATGTTCATTCTTCATTCTTTATTCTTATTCTTGTTTTTTTGTTTAAATTTATTTATTTCTTCTTTATTCAATTCAATCAATCCATCTCCAATTACTAACTTTTATTCTAATATGATCGATCTTGTTATCAATATCTAATTTTATCTCTCTCCAATGAATCAATCATTATGTATTCTCATTCTTTTTCTTTTTGAATAATATACTAACTAACTTTTTTCTCAGTTTCAATCAATTATCCAACAACCCTACAAATCAATCATCCAATCACTCAATCAATTAATCAATCTATGAAAAGAATAAGATATAAATAATCTTAAATCTATTTTTTCTTTCACATTTCATTATCAATGATAAATTCATCTCCTGTTAATTCATTTAAAAATTTCATAATTCTCAATTGAAATTATTACTACTATTATTATTATTATGTTGTAAATAAATAAATTATTATAAATTGTATGTATATATATAAAAAAATTGTCCTGTTATTTATCCTTTCCCCTTTTTTTTTAAAAGAGGCTAAACTCAATTCTATGAAATTTTGAAATTTATATTCAAAAAAAAAAGAAAATCGTGAAATTAAAAAAAAAAATTAGTTAAAAATTCAAATAAAAATTTAGTGTAGTTATTATATCTTTTATTTTCCTATTTTATATTGAATTTTATAATCAATTATTTAATCACTTATCACCTTGGAAGGGAGTACAACCAATCAATTAATCAATCAATTAGTCAATCAATTTTGATTTGAATGTATAATATTAGAATGTAAAATTCTAAATTTTACTACCTTTTTTTTATAATTATATCTAATTCTTCAATCTTATGTTCAATTACTTTTAAATTAATCTTCAATTTTATATTAAATCTTATATTCAATTTTCTATCTCGTGTTGTATTCATCTATCTTAATCATTTGATTCTTTATAAATCATCTTCTATCATAAATCTATTAATTCAATCATATCTATCAATAATTATATCTGTTTTATCTCACATATTGTGCTCCCTTTCCTACTCTTAAATTATTAAATCTCAAATCAATCTCAAACCTTAAATATATTCACAAATATATTCTTTATAAAATTTGGAATACTACACTTTTTTTGCTTTTTTTTACTTTTTTTTTTTTTTTTTTCAAAGCTCAATAACAACAATTATATTATTAATTTATTAGTCCTAATATAAATATAAAGATTTTTATGAAAGAAAAAAAAAATCTCAAATCAAAGAAAAAATTAAAAGAACAAATTAAAAGAAAAAATCAAAAGAAAAAATAGGATTTATTGAGGATTTTATGAACTTATTTTAAACAAGCACTGGGCCAAATTTTTTTATCAATTATCAATCTTACAAAAAAAAACAAAAACTAAAGAAAAATAATTCAACTTAATTTGATTTATTTATTTCATTTCATTGCATTCTTCTTTTATTTTTAATGCTTTATTAATGTATTTTTTATTTTTTTTTTATCAAAAATGGGTTTTTCTTTAAAAATAAAAATTTTTTTTAACTACTTATGTGTATGCTATTTATTTCCTTTTGCTATGCTTTATACTAATGGGTTAATGCTATTTTAATGTTAATGTCAATGTCAATGATAATGATAATTTTAACAATAAATTCAAACTTAAATTAAATGGTTTTAAATTAAAATTGTAAGATTTGAAATTTCTAATTTTTAAAAAGATTTATTGGCCCTAGTTGTGCATAATTATTATATTTAATCATATTTTTCTTCAATTGAATTTTCTTATTTATTCAAATGATTTTTTTTTTTTTTGTTAATCTCTTTTTTACAGAATTGTTTATTATTTAAAACGTTAAAGATGAGTTTCTAAGAAGTAGTACGGACCCTGGTTTTTTTGAAAATTTAGTGTATTTCATTGAAGAAATTTTTACTCTTTCTTCTTTTTTTTTCAATTTGAATTGTTTTATTGAAATTTTATTTAATATGTTTTTATTTCAATGGGTTTAAAATGATCTGTTTTATTTGCTTATCTTTTATTTGGTTTCCTTTTTTTTTCATTATGTTTTACTATATTCAATTATGGTTAATTTCAATTTCAATTTTATAAAAAAAAAAATAAATTTTGATTAACTTTATTATTATATTTTAAATTTTTATCAATTTTTTTCATTAATTCTGGTTTAAAAATTATTAGTTTGTGTGGAATTTTGTTTAATAGTTGTATTTGTTTCTTTTTTTACCATTATATATGTTTTAAAAACATTTTTATTTTAAAATTTTCAATTAATTCATTCAAATTTCAAAAATTTCCTTCAATAAAAAAAGAAATATACTTTTTTTTCTTTCAAAGAAACTTCTAGGTTGTTAAAAGTGCATGTTCATGAAATTGGTATCCTCGTTTAAATTTTACTTTATCTGAAGTTGTATAAATTTAGTTGATATAAAGTTATATTTTTTACTTTATTTTCTGGTATTAAAGTTGGGTATGCTATATTATATTTTTAATTAAATTATTATGAATTGTAAGTATTTTTTTTTTATTCATTTCTTTTTAACATTTATATTTATAACAAGATCAATCAATCATTTATTAATCAATTGGGCAATTTTTTTCGTAAGTTAGTCAATTAGTAAAAAGATATTAGATGAGAGTAAAAATGGCAAAAAAGTTTAAATTTCTATAAATGTGTATTTCATTTTATATATAATTTATATGTAATTTATATATTATTAAAAAAATCAATGAAAATTAATAAAAATAGCGGTTAAAAGTCTTGAAATCATAATAATTATTAATTATTAATTACTAAGTATAATAAAATAATAATTAAAGTTCAGGTTGAAGATATTCACCTAATTTTTGAAGATAAATTGTAGCTTTTTCTTTTGCATCAATAACGTTATCATTAACTAATACTTGCACTTCAACAGTTGGATCAGAAGTAATTGTGGTTGGATTAGGATTACTATTTGATTGACTTAATAATTCGAAAATTGTTGGTTTTGGTTGAAATGGTTTATTTGAATTACCATAATTAATATTTAAATTAATGATTTTAAATCTTTCAATATTTGATGAAGGTTGAACTAAATCTTCAAATAAATCATCATAATAATCAGAATTAATTTTATTTTTTTTATAAGCAAAAACTTCTGAAGCTTTTGAAGATTTTTTAATAAATTCATTAATTGTAAAAGGTTGAACTTTATTAATTGAAGTTTTTTGTAAATTAATTAAATTTGATAAATTAAAAACTTTTGAAATTATAACAGGTTCTTTTTTCTCAATTTTTTTTTCAATTTTCTTTTCTGTTTCTTGCTTATTATCAGTATCTTTTTCTTTTGATTCTTTTGTTAAAGAAGTTAATGGAATTGAAGTTATATTAGATAAATCTAAATGTTCAGTTTTATGAATATAATCATTTAATTTATTTAAAGAATTTGAAGATATTTTACCTAAATAAGATAATACATCACCTTTTAATATTCTACCATTTGGACCAGAAGCAGGTATTTTAGATAAAGCATCATCTCTTGAGATATTATTTTCAAGTAATAAAGTTGAAACTGAAGGGAAAAAGACTTGGTTAAGATTTGTTGATTGAGAATTTGAAGGGGTGCTAGTAGAAGGAGTAGATTCTTTTACTTCTTCTTTTTTTGGTTCTTCTTCTTGTTTTTTTATTGGAGTAGCTTCAGATTCAGCTTCAAGGGATGGAAATTCTAGAGATTTTAAATCATCACCAGGTTCAGCAATAAAAGCAATTGGTTTACCAACAGGTATATCTTTTGTACCTTCAGAAATTAAAATTTTTGCTAAAATTCCATCATCTTGAGCTTCAACATCAATTTGAGCTTTATCAGTTTCAACTTCAAGTAAACAATCACCGGAATTATAAGAATCACCTTCTTTAACTTTCCAAGATATTAAATTACCTTGATCCATAGTTGGAGACATTGCAGGAAAACGAAAGATTGAAGCATTTAAGATTAAATTTGAATTATGAAAGTTTTTTTTGAAATTATTAATTGTAATTGATTTAGTAATATTTGAAACCAAAAATGATTTTGATGATGCATTTATTGTAGATTTTGATAATAAGCGAAACATTATTAAATATGAAATATGATGTATATAGATTTAAGGATTTATAGATTTATAGAAATAATGAATTTTTTTTACGAAAAATAAGATATAATTAATACTTTGATATAATTATGAAATATAATAATTACTCTTATTAAATTATAAAAATATTAGACAAAGGGGATGAATAAATTTAGTTTGTAAATGAAATAAAATGAAAGAGATTAATAATAAATAAATGATAAAAAGTGTCCCTCTATTAAAGATTATTCAGTTAAAGAACCCGGAAAACAATTGGGAATATCAGTTAACCGATGATAAAAATACTGATAATAATGATAATGATAATATTTGAATATTTGAATAGGTGGATATGAATTAGTGAAATTGAATTGAAATAAAGGTGGATTATCTTTTTATTAATAATGAAATATCGAAGGTGAAATAATATTTCAATTGATATTCAATTGATATTTAATTGGCATTGAATCCTGATTCAAATCTCCAGAAAGCTGTTTAAACCTCCATGAAAACAGTGGAAGTGGAAAACAAAGAAAAAAGGTCTGCAGCTTCATCATCACCCACACAAAACACACCCAGCTCAGTTCTGAAATGCACCAGTGAAGTGCTCCACCGAAATACGCCATTTATTCTACCACGGGGAATCATTGCAGTTAACGAGTTGCTGAGCTGCTGAGTTAAGGAAAACCCGTTGGCTGATGGCGAGGAGAGAGAAAGAAACGAGTGTGACCCCACGCAGAACAGCTAGATGTGGTTTAAGAGAAGTTATAGGACACTGGCATATGGACACAGCGCCAGCCACTTCTAGGATAAAGACATATATATCCACAGAAGTGGACTCGAATGAGTTTGTAACTACATTTAACTGTATTTTATTGTATTCTATTGTATTGCATTATTACTTGCTATTGAATTTAATGATTTTGTTCGTTCTCCAAATCCATCAAATTCTGCTGGCTCATCTTCTGTCGTTGGACCTCTGCCTGTCTTGCCAATCCTTCCTTTTGTTTTCTTTCTCTTCTTTCCTCTTTGCTTTCACTCATACTATTCTTATTTTCATTGTCAGTAGAGTTAACTTTTAATTCTAACTCATTTTTAAATTTTTCAATTGAATCATATAAATATTTTAATCTTTTTTCATTCTCATTAAATCTCTCCAATGATAATTCTGTAATCATATTCAAATAATCTTCATCAACAAATAAATTTAATTCTTCCTGTACTTCATTTTCCTTTCCTACTTGATTGTTTTCATTACCTAGATATCCAATAGGTATATCTAATTTAATTGAAATTCTAATTGCTAAATTATTATTAACTCCAATTCCACTTTCTCGAAATCCACAACTCATTGCAATATTATATAATTTACTTGCCATTTCAAAATTTCTACATTTAATATGTAATATCAATGGTTCAAATTTAAACAATATATATCTAGTACTTACACTAAATTTCTTCTTTTTTTCATAGTCATTATTATTATTACTGTTATATTGAAAATTTAATTTTTTATACCATTCATTTATTTCTCTCTTATCATGACTAACATAAATCCAATGTCCTCCTTCTCCTTTACCACCAATCTTAAATATCTTATCTTGATCCTCATCATTATTATTTACTTTACTTTTCTTTTCTTTTTGACCTTCAATGAATACACTAATTCTACCAGAACATGAACTTGTAGTCACATAATCATTAAATGAATTAATTAACTTAATTATTGGTAAACATAATTCATCAATTGTTCCTTTTGGTGATGAATCTGGATTATCTTCATTATTCAATAGTATATCCTTTATTATACTCTTCTTCTTTTGTTCAAATGAATCTTGTGCCATTGTAATTTATTCTACTCTATTCTATTCTTACTACCTTATATTATATCATATCATTATCATCATGACCATTAATTAATTAACAATACTGTATAATAAGTTATGAATAAATAATTTTTGTTTCCGCTGTTAAAAGTGTGTATTATCATTGTGACTTAAATTACTAACAACTTCATGATTCCTCACATATTTTTCATTATTTTTCTCAGCGGCTATTTGACTCATAATTTCCTATTTAAAACTGCCGCAGTGTCCATTTAACTTAATATTTCTAAAAATTTTTAAATATTCAAATTAAAAATATAAAAACAATCAATTTAATTTCATTTCAATATATCAATTTGATTTTTTTATTTCTAATTTATATATTTAATTTTTATATTCATTATTCAATTTATTAATTAAGTTAATTTTCAATATATCAATATATATCTTATTTAAAAATGAGTTTGATTGTTGCTGCAAAAGCTCAAATTTTACCATATCCTTTAATTATTGCAATTAATTCAATTCCAAATTCTCCAATTAAAATTGAATTAATTAATGATAAAATTATTAAAAAAGATTCAATCTCTTCAACTTTTTTATTAAATCCAATTAAAGATCAAGATAATGATAATGAAGAATTTAAATTTCCATTAACCGATTTAAAAACTTCTTTAAAATATTTATCAATTAAATTTCCAAATTATTTAAAAGATTTTAAAAATTCTGAAGTTTGGATTGATTTTGCAATTAAAAATTTATTAACAAAAAATTTTAAAGAATTATCTCCATTTTTAAATATTTTAGATCTACATTTAAATTTAAATTCATTTTTCATTAATTATCAAATTTCAATATCTGATATTGCAATCTGGGGTATAATTAAATCAAATATAATTCTATCTTCAATTATTAAAAGTTCTGCATTTTTAAATTTAACACGTTGGTATAATTTTATTGAATCTTATCCAGCATTTAATTCTTCTTCAAATTTAATTTATAATTTTTTAACTGCAAATAAAAATTCAAATAATAATAAAAGTACTGATAATTCTAAAAATAATAAAAATTCAAATAAAAAATCTCATAAAGCTAATTTTAATATAGATTTAATTGATGCAAAAGATGGTGAAGTTGTAACAAGATTTCCTCCTGAACCTTCTGGATATTTACATATTGGTCATGCAAAAGCTGCTTTATTAAATCAATATTTTGCAAATATGTATCATGGTAAATTAATTATTAGATTTGATGATACAAATCCAACTAAAGAAAAATCGGAATATGAACAATCAATTATTGAAGATTTAAAATTATTAGGTATAAAAGGTGATAAAATTACTTTTTCTTCTGATTATTTCGAAGAAATGTATCAATTAGCTATTGGTATGATTAAAAATGGTAAAGCATATTGTGATGATACTCCTTTAGAAAAAATGAGAGCTGAAAGAATGGATGGAATTAAATCTCAAAGAAGAGATAGATCAATTGAAGAAAATTTACAAATTTTCACTATTGAAATGTTAAATGCAACTGAAATTGGTTTAAAAAATTGTTTAAGAGCAAAAATTTCTTTTGATATTCCAAATAAAGCTCTTAGAGATCCTGTTATATATAGATGTAATTTAACTCCACATCATAGAACTGGTTCTCAATGGAAAATGTATCCAACTTATGATTTTTGTGTTCCTGTAATAGATTCTATTGAAGGTGTAACTCATGCTTTAAGAACTATTGAATATAGAGATCGTAATCCACAATATGAATGGATGCAAAAAGCTTTAGGTATTAGACCTGTTCATATTTGGGATTTTGCAAGAGTTAATTTTGTTAGAACTTTATTATCAAAAAGAAAATTACAATGGTTTGTTGATAAAAAATACGTTTCAAATTGGGATGATCCAAGATTTCCAACTGTTAGAGGTGTAAGAAGACGTGGTATGACTGTTGAAGGTTTAAGAGATTTTGTTATTGCTCAAGGCCCTTCAAGAAATATTATTAATTTAGAATGGTCTTCAATTTGGGCTGTTAATAAAAAAGTTATTGATCCAATTGCTCCAAGACATTCTGCAGTTATTAAAGAAAATGCAACTTTATTAAATATTTTAGATGGTCCTGAAAAACCTTATACTGAAAAAAAAGCAAAACATAAAAAAAATCCAGATGTTGGTGAAAAGGATGTTATTTATTATTCCAAATGTTTGATAGATCAAGAAGATGCCTCTGCTATTTCTGAAGATGGTGATAAAGAAGTTACTCTTATGGATTGGGGTAATGTTATTATTGAAGATATTGTCAAAGATGATAATGGAATTGTTACCGAAATCAAAGCAAAATTACACTTAGATGGTGATTTCCGTAAAACTAAAAAGAAATTAACTTGGTTAGCTGATACTGAGGATAAAGTTGAATGTGATTTTGTTGATTTTGATCATTTAATTACTAAAGATAAATTAGATGAAGGTGATAATTTCGAAGACTTTTTAACTCCAGAAACTGAATTTCATACTGCTACTTATGGTGATGTGAATGTTAAAAATATGAAAATTGGTGATATTATTCAATTTGAGAGAAAAGGTTATTATCGTCTTGATAAAGCACCTACTGAATCTTCTCCAGCTGTATTTTTTACAATTCCTGATGGAAAAACTGTTAAGAAATATGGTAACAAAAAAAATTAAATGTTATGTCTAAAAAATTCTGACTAGAGTATATTTGTATACAATATATATATATATATATATATAATTTATAAGAAAGATTTATTTTATATTATTTTATCTTCACTTTCCTCATAATGTAATTATTACCATTATAATCTTTTTCCAAGAAGTGTTTAGGCATACGATTCGAAAAGTATGTTACTGAGCTGGATTAGGCTGTATCAAAAAGGATAATGCCAAACTTTTTCCTTTCAATCTTAAGGATATCTAAAATAAATAAATAAAGTTGCTTCAATTCTTTCTATTGAAAAACATTTAAATAATTAACTTCAAATAACCAACTATGATTCCGGGTTACTTAATAAATATCAATAGAATAAAATAAAGATTGCGGTGACAAATAAATGAATAAAATAAACAATAAATACAACTGTAGAGAGATTAAATTAAATCAAATAATTTCAATCAGTAAATCTGAAAAATTTTTTGTTACCAACTAAGAAATGTGTATTGGTTCTTTGACTGTTGATTCTATAGGAAAAGCTACAGCTGCTCTTGTTTTCATTCATGGGTTGGGTGATTATGCTGCTTCTTTTAAATTTCTTCCCCAAATTATGAAAGCTCAATATGGAAAACAATACAATCACATCAAATGTGTTTTCCCACAAGCCAATGAAATGCCAATTACTGCCAATGGTGGTTACAGTATGACAAGTTGGTTTGATATGTATGATATTGGAAACCCATTAGAAAAGGATGACACTGAAGGTTATTTAAAATCAGTTGGTCAAATAAATGAGATAATTGAAAACTTGGTGAAGAAAGATAAAATTCCTTCAGAAAGAATAATTCTTGGTGGATTTTCTCAAGGAGCTTCATTAACTCTAGCAATGAGTGTTTTAAGTAACTATAAATTGGCTGGTTTTATATCATGTTCTGGATTTGTAAAAATTAAATCAAAATTGTTGGAAGAAAAAAATGAATGTAAAAATTTGGATACACCTATTTCATTATTTCATGGAACAAATGATCCCATGGTTGGGTATGAGTATGGTAGACAAACTTTTGATTTTTTTAAAAACCAAATTGGATTTTCAAATATTTCTTTCAAAGGTTATCCAGGTATGGAACATCAAATAAATGAAGAAGAAATTTCAGATCTAACAAATTTTATAAAAAACAATTTACCACCTATTTGATTTATCTTGCTTTACAAACTAATTTTAAAGAACTTTTGAATTGATATATATATTTATATATTGGATTCATATTTAATTGAGGCTATAAGTTAGAGAATTAAAATTTTTTTTGTATAAAAAAAACAATGATATAAAAACCGTATAAAAAGCTTAGAAGTGTAAAACTAGTAAGTAAAATCCAAAATTTTTTCGCCAACTGGAGTACATTCCCAATTTTCTATGAATCTTTTTTTTGGTGGTTGATCATATCTTCCTTCATCAACAACTTCAAATTCTCTCCAAGTTGCTTTACAATAGTGACTTAAATCTTCCATATAATTAATGACTTCAATTTGATTAAAATCTTTTCCATCATTTTTATTGTTTTGTACTTTTGTTTTTAACCAATTAACTCTTTCAGAAAGAATATTTAAACGATAATCCATCCACTCAGGATAAAAATCACTATAAATTGATCTTGGTAAAATTGAAGGTTTAATTGTAGTTAATAAAGATGGTTCTCTATGTAAAAAAGATTTTGGTCTAAAAGATGTAACAGAGGTAATTCTTTCAACTGAACAATATGGTTTTAAAGCAATATGATTAATACAATGAGCTTGAACTAATGAAGCCCAACCTTTTTGATAATTATCAATTTTCAAAATATCTCCATTACCTGTTTCAACTGCAGTTTCTCCACCAATCATCTTAGTTGTATCAGATAACATAACAATCAAACTATAACTATTTGAATCATAATGCCAGCCTCTTACAAAATCTGATTCTTTATCAAAAACAGAGTTATTTTTATCTAAATATAATTTTTTATTTTCATTTTCATGTTTTACTTGTTCAAAAGGTTTAATACCAAAATTAACTGAAGCGATTTCAAATGGCATCATATAGGTTAAATTGATTTTTGCAAAATTACTAAAAATTTCAATAACTTTTGGATGAGTACTGGCTTTTAAAATAAAAGGTGTTAAATTTGTATAGCCTGCAATTTGTAAATCCATTCCTTTAAATTTAGTTAAATTTGCTAATCTACCATATTTTAAAATAATTTTTTTTTGAAATAATTCATATCTCATAATATCTATAGCTTCATTAGAATATAAAGGAAAAGCTTTGGTAAAAGCAAAATCTGAACATTGTTCAGGATGATTGATATTTAATTCCGATAATGTAACAGGTTTATATTTTTCATAATCAATTTTTGGATTAAAAATTACATGTTTATCAAAATCAAAAGCAACGTTTGGATTAAAACCTGGTTTTGCTAAAATTTCATTCATTAAGGGAGTAATAATATCATCATAAACATTACTAGGGACTCCTTTATCATTATTTCCATTAATTATTTCTGGTGTTAAAGCAGGCATTGCAACTGAGATTGTATCTGTATTTATGATTGTAATTATAATTGTGGTTATAAAAACTGATATTTAAAAATAGTCTCATAAGTAATCATAGAATTTGATTTATTATTTATATTATTTTTCTCTAAACACCATATTTTCATAAATTCGAATATCAGATATGGAAACCAAAATAACGACTGATAATTTTTGTTGGAGCTACTGATTAATTTGAAATTATGCTCAGATAGAAAATAAGTATCTTTTGTTTTCAATTAGAAATCAATTATGGACTAATAAATTTTTTTTGGGAAATTGTAGGCTTTTTCGAAATTTTAGTGTGATTTTGTTATCGCTATCAAGATATTTTTCGGCCTACTTTATTGTTTTTGAGTGTGCGAAATTGGCCAATCAAATTACTTAGTCTTACTTCCCAAAACTGGATCTTTTGTAATAATATTTAGGTTCGGCTGACATTAGCTATGAGTTGACTTTAAGCTAAATGTTCTCACTTTCAGATCATTATTTGAAATTCCTTATTCCTTATTCTTCATTTTTTCTTACACCATTCAATCATGTTTTTTATTTTTTTATTTTCAAATTTTCCAAATTTATATTCCTTATCTTCGATATCTTTTTTCTTTTCTCGTTTGCATTGAGAAGTAAAAATTTCGGAAAACAAAATGGATCACCAAACGCCGCACGTGATATTTTAGGAAACAAGTCCCCTAAAAGCGGTCTCGTTATGATTTTTTTTGAAATTATTTTTTTTCACAGAAAGTAAAAAAATATTTTGGATTTCAATCTTCTTTTTGCACATTTTCTTTGTTCAACAAATTAATTTAAAATAGATCACCGGAAGAATAAAATTATTTATAATCGGAACACAACTGGATAAAAATCAAATCAGAAAAAAGATATTTGATTAACTTTCAAAGGATCCTGTTCAAAATGAGTGCCGAAGAAGATGATGATTATTTGAAACTTTTAGAATTACAAAGAAAAAACTTTGAAGCGCAATTTGCTCCAGTTGAATATGGTTTTAAAATAGATGAAATTGAAAACAAAAAAAAAAAAAGTAATAAGGATAATATAGATGAAGATGATGATTCTTATGATACAAGCAAAACTTCAGATATTTCAGAAAGTGAAGAGGAATTCAATGGTTTTGATGATGAAGTAAGTGGTGGGAGTAATACTAGTATAATTACAAACTCAAATATAAATTTGAATACAAAAATAAGCAAAAAAGAAAGTGGTTTGATCTTGAACTCTCATAAACCAGTCATAGTAAAATTTTCAGAAAAAAATAATTCAAATACTCTGTCTGTTTTAATTTCAAAAGAAGAAAAGAAAATGCTTAAAACTGGTAATATACCAAACATATCAACTATTAAAAAACAAAAACAAATGAAAGATATCAGAACATTAGAAAACATGGTAAGTGAAGATAATCAAAATGATATGGAAAATATGAAAAATGATCTTCAACTTCAAAGATTATTATCTGAATCTCATTTCTTAGCAGCGGGTTCAAATCAATTTTCTGGTGCTGATCTTACTTTAAAAACCATTAATGATAGTTTTCATGATCAGCCAATAGGTAAAATGAAAATAAAAGTAATGAATCAAAGATTAAATAATTTAGGTTCAGATTCAGCACAAAAGGAAAAGAAACTTGAAAAAATGCCAATGAGTATGAGAATTGGTATGAAAAAAAAACATATTCAAAGAACTAAGAAATATGAATCAATGGCTAAAGAAAATGGAATAATTTTACCAAAATCTAAAAAGTATGAAATTAAAGATTTTAATCTTGGTAATAATAACAAAATATCTTCTGCAACTGATAGAATAGGTAAATCAACTTTAAGTAAAAAACAATTGAAAGAGAAAAATAAAATGAGACAAAGAGGTTTGAAAATAAATTCATTAGGTAAATTCACCAAAAATGGTTTACAATTAAGTAAAAATGATATTGAAAAAATCAATGGAAAGAAACCAAATAAGCAAAGAAAGTAGATAAATTTGCGTAAACAAATAAGTAGAAAGCTTTAGCTTCATTTATAGAAATTAAACATACATCAAGTATGAATGCTGGGTAGAGAGTGTAATATATTTTTATTTTTTTTTTTTAATTTTATGTTTTTGTATTATTTTTCGCGTCTGGCTTTTACCGCAATTGACGACCTTTGACGTTGCGTAACCTCCTCACTTTATTTAGAGTTAAACCGTTTGATTCGAATCCGAAAAAGTTCTTAAAGAAACAGAAATATTTTTATATTATTTTTATAACTTCTTTATCTCAAAATATATCAATGACTAGATTTATTTTTAAGAGGGGATTTAAAGACTTGAAGATAAAAAATACTTCAGAATTTGATTTGATTTGATTCAATTTGACTAAATTGGAATTGTTAAAGATAATGTCGACAGATGATATTAAAACTCAGCGGCCACATATCAAGGTATGTTAAACACTTTATATTTTAAAATATCATTCATTTTATTTGAATATTGTTCTAACTCAATGATTATTTATCATCTTTCAATAGGCCCTTGATAAATCAGTAATAAATAAAATAGCAGCTGGAGAAATCATTGTTGCACCAGCTAACGCTCTCAAAGAAATGCTTGAAAACTCAATCGATGCAAAATCAACATCAATTTCAGTCTTGGTTAGAGATGGAGGTTTGAAATTATTACAAATTACAGATAATGGAACTGGTATTTTTAAAGATGATTTACAGATTCTTTGTGAAAGATTCACTACATCAAAATTATCTAAATTTGAAGATTTAACTTCTATTTCTACTTATGGTTTTAGAGGTGAAGCATTAGCAAGTATTTCTCATATTGCTCATTTATCTGTGATAACTAAAACAAAAGATTCCCAATGTGCTTGGAAATGTAGTTATCTTAATGGTAAATTCGATACTACAAATTCAAATTCTCCCTCAGTTCCCAAACCAGTAGCTGGTAAAAATGGAACTCAAATAACTGTCGAAGATTTATTTTACAATATATCTTCTAGATTAAGAGGAATAAAATCTTTCTCAGATGAATTTAATAAAATTTTAGATGTCGTTGGAAGATATTCTATAAATACTGAGGGAGTAGGTTTTTCTTTAAAAAAATATGGTGATACCCATTACTCTTTAGTTACAAGAAATACTCAAAATATTACTGAAAGAATAAGAACAGTTTTTGGTTCTGCTATTGCAAATGAATTAATTGAAATTAAAATTCCTCAACTTTTGGATTTTGGTTTATTAAATGCTAAAGGATTTATAACTAATGCAAATTTTAATAATAAAAAAAGTATTCAACCTGTATTTTTCATTAATAATAGACTTGTTCATTGTGACCCATTAAGAAAAGCAATTAATAATATATTTAGTCTATTTCTTCCAAAAGGTTTTCGACCTTTTATGTATTTTAGTTTACAAATAAAACCTGATTTGGTTGATGTTAATGTTCATCCAACTAAAAAAGAAGTTAGATTTTTATATGAAGAGGAAATTATTGAAGCTATAAGTAAATTAGTTGAAGAGGAATTAAGTAAAATTGATACTTCAAGAAGTTTTAAAACTGGAATAGTTGTTCCAGAACTTAATAAACTGCCAACTTTAGGTCAGCCAATAGAAATACCCATCAATAAAGTAAATAAAATAAATGGAGTTAATTTTAATACTATTAAACTTAAAAAAAATCTAGAACTGAGTAATAATGATAAATCCAATAATAAAAAGACCAATTTAAAACAGCCTGAATTCAAGCCAATTGTTAGACAATCAATAGCTGCTTCTAACAACTCTTTTAAAGTTAACACAGATGCTAAAAAACATGTAAGAAATGATGCTACTCAATCAAAATTAACACCATTCATATCCACTCAAGAGCAAAATATTAGTAATGCAAATCAGCAATTAATTGAAATAGTCAAAGAAGTGGAAGAAGAAGTTCAGGAATGTAAAGCTTCTCCAGATGAGCCTAATTATAATTTCATTACGAAACAAAGAGTAGATGTAAACTTATCCAGTATTTTACAAATAAGGAGTAAAGTTGAAAAATCAGTACACAAAGAATTAACTGAAACATTTGCAAATATGGTTTATGTTGGAATTATAGATAGAGAGAAACGATTGGCTAGTTTTCAAAACGATGTAAAATTATTTCTTGTTGATTATTCAGTTATATCATTTGAATTATTTTATCAAATTGGTCTTTCAGAATTCAATAATTTTGGTAAAATATTCTTAGAAGAGCCAATTTCATTGAAAGAATTATTAATGATTGCAAATGAATTAAATCAAGATGAAACAAAAAGAGAACATTTCGATGCAAGCTCTGTTATGGAGCCATTTATCCAAATGAGAGATATGCTTGATGAATATTTCAGTTTAGGAATTGATTTAGAAGATAATTCGGATCCAAAACTCATTTCTATTCCCTTGCTTGTCAAGGACTATTTCCCAGATCTAACAAAGTTACCAATTTTTATCTACCGAATTATTGAAAAAGTTTCCTGGGAAAATGAAAAAGAATGCTTGGATGGAATTTTGAAAGAAATAGCACTTTTTTATGTTCCAAATATTATGTTTCCAACATCAGATGAGACTAGAATTTTAGAATATAACTCTAAAATTGAATTTTTATTTTCGTTAATCCAAAATAGATTGTTGGCCACAAACAATCTTTTAGATTCAGTGTATGAGATAGCCAACTTGCCTTCTTTATATAAGTGTTTTGAGAGATGTTGATTTTTTTTTTGGTAATTTTGGGTAACTTCTTATAAATTTTGGGTGTTTTGTGGAAAATGAATTTAAAAATTGTTGGAAATAAATTATTTTTTGCATCGAAGTTCGGAAATGTTGGGTGGATATCCGCCAATGAGCCTCCGGAGGCGGAAATATTTGTAGTTTGATTAGAATCAGCGCGGATATCGGCTCTGGCGAGCGGAAAAAGAACATTTCTTTAGCTGTGGCTATTCACAGTTATCTTCAGATAGCTTTTGTTGAGTATTTATCAGAATAGATTAAAATAAAAGTAATTCGCTGAAAAATCATTGTCAATCCAATTACATTTTTCAAAAAATTTATAGAAAACAAACATATTAATTATTTTTAAACGTAAAGATATGTCAATATTAACACCAGCAAAGCTCTTGCAATTAAGTTCTTATTCACATTTAGGATCAAGTTATTATTACATCGCTGCAGCAGCTTTGACTGTTTGCAATGAACCTCAAGAAATTCCTTCGATTTTTCATTTGGCTCTAAAACAATCTCAGAAAGTACCTCTGACAATCAAATTGGCTGAAAATGCAATAACTCATTCTCGTAAAATCATGGAAGAGAATTCTAAGAGCAATGAAGTTATTCCAATAGAAAATTTAAATATTGAAAATATCTCTCAGAAAACAAATCTTAATAATCAAATAATAATAGCTCAGAAAATGCGAGAAGCACTTTTAAAATGCTGCGCTTTATCTGGTCTCCCTAAAGCAATTAATTCATTAATGATACTCAAAAACTGTACTCCGACTCCTTTATTGGAAAAGAGACAATTAAGGAATGAAATCTCACAGATTGAATTAAAAAAAAGAGGTGATGAGTACTGGAATAATGTTTATTCCAAAGTCTCAGGGAGAGTTATAAGCCAAATGGAAACTGCTTATCCTGACCTTTGGCATTATACTATTAATCATGTATATTCACCATTACTTTCTTTTAGTGATGTTCTAACTCCACGAGAGACAAGTCTTGTTGTTTTAGCTTGTCTTGTTCCCCAAGATGTTAACCCACAGCTCAAAGGGCATTTGAAAGGAGCTTTGAACAATGGATGCACATTAGAAGAAATATCCAGTGCAAGAGAAATGTCAATTCAAATTGCCAAATGGTGTGGTTTGAAATGGAAAGGAACTGTTGCTAGTCTATAATCATAATCATTTAAAAACCCCGCTTAACTAAAATTCAATTTAGGTACTTTGATAACCGGTTAATCATAATGTTTTAATAACAGTATGCAACTTGGAATTTGATTTTTTTTAATTTTACAAACACTCTATTTCCTTTCGCATAATCCTCAAAACTTGATGGATATACTCAGGTTTCATCAAGAATAAATATATATTCCTCAATAACGTTTACTGCTTTAACTATTTCATCAAATTCTTCAACTAATATTTTAATAAGATTTCATTAGAAGCCAAAAAAAGTGCTTAATCCAAATGTCTTTTTTTTTATTTGAAAAAACTATTTTGTTTCTTTTAGAAAGACTAATAATTGTAGTATCACTAATTGTGATAGCTGGGGGAAAGATTTCCAGACAGCTTTTTATAGATTAAGTAAAATCTGTTTTATTAAGAGAAACTTGAGTTTGAAGAATAGCATTGATTATGTGAACTAGCTTACTTTCGAAATTGAATGGTATTTTCCTTATCTTTTCTTAAATATGGCAAGAAATAGATTTGATGTGGTAATTTTAATATCTTTTTTTCAGATAATCTCTATCTATTTTTTAAAGCGCAGCAGCTTTACCAATTTTAATACTTTTTTCGATTTCTTCAAATGCATTATTAAATTTTAAATTTTTCAAGTATTATTTTAAAAAGTAGATAATCACATTGAATATAGTGAATTTGTCTCTAGAATATTCAAATTTTAATGGCGGACAAATTCTTGAAATAATACTAATAAGAATTAGAGAAAACAAAATAATACTTTCAAGTTTATTTTATTTTATCTTGACATTCGAAATGATTGGTACAGTTTTTAATTTGTTTTTTAAATTTTTGATTTTTTATAGTAATTGAAATTTAATGAATATTTAAATTTGTTTATGTTTAGTAACGAAAGGAGACAAAAAATTGAAACCTTGGGAAAATCAAAATTTGTAGAATAAATAATTGGAAACAGTTTAAAAAGAGTAGTATTAAGTTTTCTATTCATTAACGGTTTTCAACCTTTTCCTCAATGTTTAATAATTTTTTTTGATATTCCTCCATAAACAACTTATTGGATAGTTTATGTTTCCATGTTTAAAAAGAAAAATAAATTATCCCTCAAGGTTTCATTTAATGATTTTCTATCAATTACATTAAGTTTCTTTGTCTGCAATTGGCATAACTTTTGAATTTATTTGTGTTTAGAATTATAGAGAAGTTTGCTTTTGAGTTTTTGTTGATTTTATTATTACGAAATAAATTCAATATAAAAAAAGCTCATCTTTGCCTTTCAGGATTTTCCCAAATTTCAAATTGCAGGTTCTTTTCATAACCAACACTGCTAATTTTGCAGGGTAACTTGCCGATTCTATTCATCAGCCATGCTACTCTACATTTATTTTTCAAAAAAACAATACATTTTTCATATTCATAACAATAAAGTTTTGTTTTATTAACTATTTTACAGAATTTTACTCATTTTTTTAACTAAAAATTTTAATCAGATCTTAATCACCAAAAAGAACACCAACCAATAAAATGCTGACACAAATTTTCAGTATTGATTGCATCTGAAATAAGTCTATCAACTTGTTCTTTAACATCCAAGTCACTATGATATGGAATATCATTACCTGTTAACTTGGAAGTTATCCTTCTTATAACATAATCGGCTCTTGAATTACTAATAGTATTTTTTTGTTCATTCTGAATTTTTTCAACTTCATCTGGATCAAAGTTATCACCAGAATGCATTTCTAACTTAGGAGGTAGCTTAAGACCAGTGGCTTTCGCAAGAGCTCTTGTAGGAATTTCAAAACCCCAATTAATCAACGGATCATATACAAAGGATTCTAGTATTGCAATGAGCGACTCTTTATTATCACGAATTACTCTCATAACATTTTCTGTAGTAATACGATATCCTCCTTCAATTTCTGAAAATCCCATTGCAGCTCGAAGCATTCTAGTTAAACGGAATGGAACCTTTTCTGGATACTTTTCACGCAAAATGGCTGCCTCAAAACAATCACCAAAATCAATATGAACAACTTTACCAGTAACAGCATGAAGCATTATATTAGAAGGATGACGATCTCCCAATCCTAGAATATAACCTGCCATTGACATGACTGCTAATGATGTCGTAAATGTCGTTCGTCTTTCAAGCCAGAATTCTGACGATCTACTTTTCAACCATAATACTTTATAAAAATCTCTCCTTTCTTTTTTCGAATATTCATCTGCAAAATTAAAAACTTCGACTCTCCTAAATGCGGGCAATTGATCATAAAGAACAGCATAAGATGAAACTAACTTATTTTCATAATTGAACATTTTTTTAGATTTAGTTCTATGCTCCTTGATTAAGACATGGAACGTGTCACTATCTGGAACCCAACCCAAAAGACCAGATTTTGGAGACAATGGTATAGCTGGATACTTTTGAATTTCAAGATGCCTTTTGAAGCATTCATTATCATTTGCTAGTAAAGTATTCACCAATCCAAATAATTGCATTACTAAGTTATCTTGACGCATATCTTCACGACCCTTTAAAATATATTCATAAACTTTTCCATTTTGACCCGTTATTGTCATACGACGAGGATGTTGCTTGGAACTAATCACCTTCAAAGAAGATCCAAAACTTTTAATTCTAATCATTGGAATATTCGGATCATAAGTACCAGGTATAGCCAACTCCAAGTCTTTCAAATGAAGAAGGACTGGAGAAACATATTCCAACTCCAAAGCTTTATACTGATCTATATATTTGTGAACATTTCGAAAGACCGTTTGGTATGATTCCCATGCCAGAGTTATAGCTGCTTGATCATTTGTTTTTCTATATTGTAAAACCCATTTCCAAGCTGTGGATAAATCTTTATAATAAGCGGTGTGAAAAGCTCTTTCGTTGAGAGTTTGGGGAGTTTGCAAAGTTTCATGTAAACCTTCTAAAACTTCGAACATCTTTTTAGGATTATGATCATTATTGAAATATCGTGAAGCTTCCTCTAGCCCTATTTGCCACATTTCATACCATAAAACTGCAACTCTGATTAACTCATTACAAAGTTTTGTTGCTTGTTCAACGAGAACAGGGCTATGAGTTCGCATATTATTAATAATATTCTCTGCTGTTACTTTTCTGGAAGAACTCGATGATTTAAAAGCAACAGTTAACGGATAAATTAAAGCTTGTGGATGGCTTTTACCCAATTGAATCAATAATGTCTGAAGTGAATTGCTAACAAGAGGATTAGGATGATGAAGTCGAGAAAAAAGTTGAGGAGTAACATCAAGCCAATTTGAAATATCTATACGGTTTATTCCTTGCTCAATTTTACTAGCAACTTCCTTTTCACCTCCATACCTAAACCAAAGATTTAGTATTCTTAGCATATCCTGAAGAGCATTCCTTTTAGATAAACTGATTGATTTGAAAAAACCTTCAATTGCGGTAGGTACAAATTGCTTAACAGAACTGTAATTGTCACCAGATTGATCAGTATTTCCCATTTCTATCTTAGTTCTCTTCGTTGTATTATGTGAAACCACTTGGAAATTCGCAAGAGCCCAATAATGCCATCCTTTATACCACTGTGGTGCTAATTTTGTGGCCACCAAAAAACATCCAAGAATTTCGTTTGGAGAGTTTTGCCAATCAGGGTTCTCTTCTATTAGCCACTCACTCTGCTTGGATAAAAATCTTGCAAGAACATCTATGTAAGATTTGTATTTTTCTTCAGTACATGGTAATGGTGTAGGATATTGATATGAAACCAAATCATCTGGATTTAAACCTAATGCTGTAGCAAATTCACCAGTGAATCGTTTTAAACGATCAAGCGCTAATGACTGTTTACCGTTCTCCCACCAAAGCTTACAATGTGAGTATACTACACTTGGATGCATAATAGCTCTATTGCCCAACTTTATATTTGTATCCATTAATCTTGAAAGGGTTTTTTTAGCTAATTGAAGTCTGTTACTTTTTCTGCATAGATTAACAAATTTCACAATCATTTGAACGTCCTCTTTCTGTGTGAGAACTAAAGATCGATTATTTAACAGTCTCTTCCACAAATCGACATCTTTAGAACATCCAACTAATCTTTTATTCCACATTTTAACTATAAATTCTCGTTCTGGAGTATTCATAGGCAATTCTTTGTACGTAATGATTTCTTCAAGCTCAGTAAGCATTTGGCATTTGAAAATAGATTCATAAGCTCGTCTATAACTTTCCTTGATCAGTGTCTGTATTTCAGAAACAATCTTATTCCTAGCTTTTGATATATTAGTTCTTGCCTGTTTATAGTCATTATTGTGAATATTTAACATTGAGTTAAAAAAGAAAAAACTAGAGTTTCCACGCATAGCATCAATATACATGCTCATATTTTCCCATTTACCTAAACTCCAATCAGCAGAAGCAACTAAGTGAGCAATCTCCTTCGAATCATTACCTTTGACTTTTTCTTGGAAAATTTGGGATATTCTCTCTGTTTCTCCTAAAGCAAGTAAACATTTTAGCTGTCCTTCTAAAGATTTATGATTCATGGGATCATCTTTCAACTTTTCTTCGTACATTTGCAATGCTTCATCCCATCTTTCCAACTTTTGATACCAGGGGGCTTTAGGCTTAAATCCATATTTGGTTTCTGCAACCTTCAAGATCCCAATAGCAGAGTCTGATTGTTGCAAGCTATAATTTATACTGATCAATGACTCAATTAAAGATTTACTTACGAGCTCATTTTGAGAATCCGAAGAATCAAATTTTTCATAGTACTCTGCTTCTTTATAATGTAGAGATTTTGCAGAAGCGTGCGTTCTATTTGCATAAGAAGCAAGTAGCCGAGCTTGTAAAATAGCATCACCTTCAGGATCACAATGTTCTAAATATTCAAAAAGATTTAGCAAACTTTGACAAATTTCTAAAGGACCATAAGTTGAAGCAAGAGATATCGAGTTAATTAAATCGGCTTGGTCATCTTTTTCTAAACGCGTATAAACAGCAAAAAAGCACACATTGAATAATTTTTCAGTAATATCACTATAAGTTAAAGCTAAATCACTGCAAGCTCTTAAAGCTGGAGATGGAGAATGGAGTAAAAGTTGTAGTGAAAAATTTTGAAGCCATATGTTCCATTCTTTTTTATCTTTTCCTCTATAATTATCACAATTCCATGAGTTTTGTAACTCTTCCACTGCTATTGCTTTTTCCTTCTCATCTTCAAGAGGAAGAGGAGTGGGTTCCGGCATACCAGAATTTTCAGGTTCTTCCAATTCCGGCAATTGTTCATTACGAATTAATCTATTAGCCACTTTAGCATAAACAGGGGAATGGATATTGTTTTCTGCAACAACCTTATTGATAACAGGTAGAAATAGTACCGATGTGGATCCTAGTTGAGTTAAAAGGCCACAAATTGTTTTCATTGCTAACTTTTTCAAGTCAGAGTCCTCAAGCTCTCTACTAGTCAATACTTTTAATAAAGAATGTATAATTTTTGAAGATTGCTCAGTTAAATTAACAACATTTGAAAGTTTCCAGATTGTTTCAATTGAAGATCTCTTTAAAACAAAACACCTAGAGTCTAAAAGTCTAATAATACTAGTAATAATTAAACTGGTATATTCATCGATACTAGATCCAAAAACTACAAAAGCACGCAATACTCTTATAGAATTTTTTCTGTCATTTGAAACTTCACTGCTGAAAACATTTAGAAGCATTGTTATTAAGGAGGGAAGATAGTTTTTAAACTCCCTATGTAAAATTGTTGCCAATGCCTCTAATAGATTTATACAAGGCCCTTGCAAATCAGGATTAAGCTTGAAGAAATATACAACCGAATTCACTATAATTGGAACAGCAGGTCTTATATGTATTCTAATGAAAACAATCAAACTAGTTACCTCACTCAAGCATATCTTAATTTTCGAAGGTTGGAAATCACGCATAGCAGAGAGGATTCCATCAAAAATAAAATCCATAAAAGGTAATGCAGTTGTTCTAGACGTTTTGAAAACATCACATATAGTTTTGACAACAATCTCCAAACGACCAGATGTTTTTGTTCTTAAAGTTTTTAGAAGAATAATAAATAAAACTGTTACATTGAATTTTACTGTTCCTGGAATCAAATCTCTTTGCATCAATAACAAGATATCAATAGGAACATTCCTTTGCAAAACTTCAGGAGCCTTAATATCCTCACTTGCTGCATGCATAATATTTGTAGTTATAGCTAATTCTTTTTCACCTATATCATCAGGAACGACACTGTAAATTTTCATTCTGGCTTTTTTTCTTTCTGCTTCAACTATTTTGAAAGGATCAATGGCCCCTAAAGACCCAATAACGCGAGACACTTCTTCCCTGACTTGCTTGGAAGGATCATTACTTATCATTTCCAATAGAGTATTCATAAGATCTGGATACTCTAAATACGGATCAATAACATAAGCAGAATGAAACGCAATCTGAGACAAAGTAGTCAAAATTGCAATTTTTTCTTCCTCGGAAATGGCGTTGGAATTTTCTTTCAACCCATCAAGTAGCAAAGGTAATAAATCTTTCAAATTGGGCCTAAAATTTTCACCTACAATGGAGGCTAATATCCCAAGGGATTTAACTGTGATAAAATTTAAAGTAGAAACATCATTTCTTGAAATTATAGGAATAAAACATTCCAATATTGGCTTGACATATGGTTTGACTAAATTTTTAGTTGACTTGATCAACTCTGTTAAAAGTAAACCACTTTCTTCTTTAATTGTTTCCACTCCAGAGAATTCAAGATCTGTTAAAAGCTGAATCAAAGTTTTTCTAAGAGAAGGAACAATATAAGCAGGATTTTTATTTGACAATTTACCTAAAATTGTTAAAGCATTTTTTCTAACCACGAAATTTGAATCATTTAAAGCTAATAATAATAATTGGACATTATTTGCTTGAGATAATTGGGAATCAAATTTTTCCGTAAAACAGGAGAGAACTTCACCACGAATCTCTGCAGAAGTGTCAGTAATTGCAACAGCTAAAAGATGATTTAAAAGTTCACTCATTGCCATTAATGCATTCAAAGATACTTCATCAACAATTGGGTCCAGTAAGAATAAGTTACAAGCAGTAATTGCAGCTAATTTTCTTACAGTTTTATCTTCAGTGTCAGTATAATTCAAAATAACAAATCTAGAAAATTCATTCAAAGCATAAATTCTACTAAAATTTAATGTATTAAGCATCTCAAAACATTGCCTTATGAGAAGTTTGTCATTGTATGCAATTGACATGACACCACTATTATCATTCTGATTATAGTTATTATTTGTGTTTGAAAGAAATCCATATCCTTGTAATAGAGTCTGTCTAGCTTTTGCCGCTTCTTTGAAATCAGCAAGATCCCTTATGGATGCAATACTACTATTGGGTTTTGAAAACCCACTAGATCCATTTTCAATTAATCGACTTGAAAGCTGACATTTATAAGGATCTTGACCTTCAACAAGATTTTCCTTTGATAAGGGATTATTAGTAACCCTATAATAGTTTCCTTTTCCATTTATTGCAGTTTGTATACTTACTTCACTTAAAATTCTTTTCTTTTCTGATTGACCTAAATTTGCAAAAGGTAATCCAGGAGAAATAAAGTTACAACCAGCAAGATACTTTGAAATAACGTTCATAAATTTTTCTAGTATTGAATCTTCTAAGGTAGGAATATTACGAATTAAAATTCCAAGTAAAGTAATTAAATGTTCAGTAATACAAAATCCAGAAAGTAAACCAACAATATCATTTCTGAATGAGCTTAGTAAATTTTCTTTTAAACAATCTGCTAAATTGGATAAACAATAAAATAAAGCTTTCTCTAATTCAAATTTTTTCTCATGTTTCAAATTATTAACAGTTCCAAAAACTGAAAGTAAGGGTGTTGTAGAAGAATTATTAGATGAATAATATGTTAAAGAAATTAGTAAATTTTCTATTATTGGAATAATTCTATCACAATAAGGTCTATAAGAAGCTCCAGAACCAAGTGACATTGCTAATCTTCCAAATAAATATAAAATTGGTATTTTATCTTTATCTTTTTTTATTATTGTAGTATACTGATCAGTTAATTGAGTTAAAGAATTTTGGATAAAATGTTTAGGATTAAATGATGCAACAAAAGGTAAAATTTCAGTAACAGTTTTTCTAATATCAAAAGATTTATGTTCTCTATATTTAATTGATATTATATATATTTTATTAATTGATTTTTCTAACATTAAAAGATTTTGTTTTTGAGAAGTTTTTTGATTTTGTAAAGAATATTCAGAACCATAAGCTTTGTATCTTTTAACAATTTGATTTGCAATTGAAGCTAATTCTCTAAATACTAATAATCCACAATGAATATTTTCAGCAGCTCCAGTTTCTGTATTTCTTTCAGCAACTTCAAAGGAACTTTGAAACCAATTGGTTGCTAGCATTGAATCTTTTACTAATAATTCATTGAATGTAACATTTAATAATTTTGCAGATTCATCTCTAACTTTAAGACTTGAATCTTTTAAAGTTAAATAAAGAAGATCTAAAATCGAAGGAATTATTATTTTTGAAGTTACTGGCATATTATTTTTACAACATTCTTGTAATAGATATAAAGCAAATAATTTATTTGCTTCTCTTTTATTTCGAAGATTTTCAGCAGCAGTTTTTATAGAAAATTCTAATTTATTCACAAGAGTAGAACCTGGTCTTGATAAAACTCCAATTGTTTGAGCTATATCTCTTGAAATAGATGGATCTTTTTTTAAAAGTTCAAGAATTTGATTAATTCTACCAATATTAACAGGTTCATTATTTGCAGCTTCTGCAAAATATCTTGTCATCAAAAGACATTCTAATTTATTTGAATTTTCATCTTTTGTCTTTTGGAAAAGAATTGCAAAACAAGTTTCACAAGATTTTGGATGTTGTAAAAGCTTTTTTAATTTTATTCCATACCGTAACTTATCATCAGCATTATTAGAAAATAAACCTTCCCAAATTTGAGAAAATAATGAATCAATTCCAGAAAATTCTACTTTATCTGACATTTTATAATCGATTATTAGTATTATTGATTGATTGATTGACTTATTGATTTACTGATTTTATATGATGAGTTCTTATTTCATTATATAATGGATTGAAAATTGATAAGTTTTTACTTTAAAATTTGAAATATAAATCAATTTTTGTATAAACAGAAAAGTTTTCGAAAAACAGTGAAAGGAATTGATTAATCTTGATCTTGCGAATCTTGATATGTTCTCATATAAGTAGTGTTTCTAAATTATTTATATTATATTATATTTTAATATTTTGATGATAAATTATAAATATGATAATATAAACTATCAAAGAGTTTAATGATCTAATCTTTAATACTTTTTTATTATTGCAGTGGTATAATTGAGTAACTGCTAACGTTATTGAATAGAATATAAAGCAGAATAGAATTACTTTACTTTAATTTCTGTCACAGCTCGAAGTGGGAGATTGGGTAACGGATGTAGCTTCTTCCGTGGTTGTTGGAAAATCAAGTCCGCAATCTGGATAATAATCTGCCATAACTACTGTACTTTACATCATGGCTATCATGGCTATTATGGCTATTATAGTTATTGTAAAATAAAAATATAGAAGAATTGCAATGGAATTCAACAATAAATGATTGAAATAATGATATTATTAATTGAAATTAAATGAAATGAAATCATTCTAGGCTTGAGAAAAAAGAAAATTGATATGTATACACAAATTTATGAAACTATGAAATTATGAAATTATGAAATTAATAAATCTTAATGAAATTTATATAACTTTAATAAGCATCTTTTCCAGTAATAATCACATTATTTATTTTCAATATCATTCTAGTTAATTGAGTTGCAAGCATTAATTGTTGTTTTTTACTTATCAATGGATCAATAACAAATAATTCAGACATATCATTTGTACCTTTACCTAAACAATCAACACCCAAATCAGAATTATTTTCTTTAATTTGTCTAGATTTAATATTTGATAAAGTTTCAATTGGATCTAACCCAGAATTTTCTGCTAAAGTCATTGGAATTACATCTAAAGCATTTGCAAATGCTCTAAAAGCATATTGATCTAAACTTTTTTGTTTATCAGCAGCTTCATTAACAGCAATTGAACATGCAATATCAGCAGCTCCACCACCATAAACAATTCTGTTATCACGAATTAAATTACGCACAACACATAAAGAATCATGTAAAGCTCTAATAGCTTCATCAACAATCATTTTATTTGAACCTCTAACAAAAATAGTAACAGCTTTTGAATTTGCACATTCTTCAATAACTAGCATTGTATCTCTTGTTGTACCAAAAGATAATTGATTAACTTTACCTGCAGTACCTAATTTTTTTGAAGATAAATCTTGAAATCTTGGTACAATTCTTGCATTAGTTGCAATTGCAAGTAATTCAATTTCTGGACCACCAACCCATCTAACAGCAGGTAAATCATTTTGTAAAAGTAAATGATTTGCTTCATCATCAAAACCCCATTGACAAATAACTAAATTTGCACCAGAATCTTTAACATAATTAATCATTTCTTGAAATTTTTCTTTTTCATAATTTTGTAAATTTTTAAATTCTTCAACTGTTGCAATATCTAATTTATGTTTAGTTTTTGGTTTTGGAGGTTCAAATGAACAAGTTAAAATTGCAATTTTAACATCATTAAGATGTTTTGGCATTTGTGGATGAGAAAATTCTTTATCAATTATAATACCTTTAATTAATTTTGAATCTTGTAAAGAACCACCAACTTTACCTTCTAATTTAATTAGATCAAAAAGTACATCTTTTCTTTCCATATCAGCAACTAAAGTTACAGCATCAACAGCCATTTGAGCAAATTGATCATGACATTTAGAGACAATTTTTGAACCTAAAGAAGTTTTTGCAGCTTTAAAAAGAGAATTATTTTGTAAATTACTTTCATTATCTATAACTGTTGCAATTTGATCTAAATGATTTAAAGCAATTTTACAAGCTTTATCAAAACCATTTGCAATTTTAATTGGGTGAATACCTTTATCTATTAATTCAAGAGCTTGATCTAATAAACTTGAAGCTAAAACTACAACACCAGTTGTACCATCACCAATTTCATCATCTTGAGATTTTGATAATTCAACTAAAAGTTTTGCAATTTCATTATCTAATTCCATTTGTGTTAAAATAGTTGCACCGTCATTAGTTATTGTAATTTCACCATCTGGAGATATTAAAATTTTATCAAGACCTCTTGGGCCAAGAGAAGTTTTAACAATACTTGCCACTGTTCTTGCGGCTAAGATATGAGATTTTGTTGCTTCAATTCCATGAGTTCTTTTTTTTTTACCTTGACTATAAATATAAATATAAAAATAAGAATAGCAGTTAGTAATTGAGTTATATAAAATACTTATAATAAATTTTTATTGATTCATTATTAAAAATTTAAGTTAACATACTCTTTAACTATAATAAATGGCCTTCCCATTTCATCCTGAGCAACAATTGCATTGGACATATCAGGCATTTCCATCATTTGAGACATTTTGAAAAATATAATATAATATGATCTAATAAGAAAGATTATAAAGAAGAGAAATGAAGAAAAATAATTAAAAAATCAAAATGAATTGATTTGTAGTAAAATTATATCTATCCTTTATCCAAATCAAAACACCGATTCAACATTTATTCAAAATTCACATCAATGTTATAATTTTATTACAGTATTATTTTTCATAATTTTAGCTTCTTCAGTTGAAAAACTTCAATTGAAGAAATGTCAAAGAAAAACACAAGAGACACGTGATTTTATAAATGTAAACCCACCTAGCTGGTATTACCAGCCAAATGGTACTTTTTTAAGTAATTACCAGTACTGTGGTAGATATTGTTGGGTTAATAATGCGCGCAATAATTTCAGTTCTGCGTTTTGCGCTTGACGAGAGCCCCTAAACGTGAGTTTTCAGAGCGTTAAGCTCTTTGGATCCTGTCTGTATGCTTCTTTTACGGTATTGGAGATTTATTTAGATGACAACGGCCAAAACAATACAAACAATAAAAGAAGGACCTTGAATTTCAACCATTTTCCATCAGAGGTAATCCATCTGAAGAATCATTGAAATATATCTATGTTATTGATATTAACAAGTGATCAATTAATTATATATACCTTCTTTAATTAATATAGTAATAATTATTTACTATCAATATTCAATTACCATCTATTATCCATTCATACAGTATATATATATAAAAATAATTACTCAAAATGTCAAGTTTGGCAACTCCTGCTGTTATCATGGATAATGGTACAGGTCTAACAAAATTAGGGTTTGCAGGTAATGATGCTCCATCTTTTGTATTTCCAACAGCAATTGCAACACGTTCAGGTTCTTCAACAGCTTCTAAATCTTCTTCAAATTCTTCAAATAAAAAAAATTTAAATAATAATTCTTCTGGTAATAATCTTGCTTCAAAAAGAGGTATGGAAGATTTAGATTTTTATATAGGTGATGAAGCAATTAATGCTTCAAATGGTCAATCATATTCTTTATCATATCCAATAAAACATGGACAAATTGAAAATTGGGATCATATGGAAAGATTTTGGGAAAATTCAATTTTTAAATATTTAAGATGTGAACCTGAAGATCATTATTTTTTATTAACTGAACCACCTTTAAATCCTCCTGAAAATAGAGAAAATACTGCTGAAATTATGTTTGAAAGTTTCAATTGTGCAGGTTTATATATTGCTGTACAAGCTGTATTAGCTTTAGCTGCTTCTTGGACTTCTTCAAAAGTTCAAAATAGAGTTTTAACAGGAACTGTAATAGATTCTGGTGATGGTGTAACTCATGTTATACCTGTCGCTGAAGGTTATGTAATTGGTTCTGCAATTAAAAATATTCCAATAGCTGGTAGAGATATAACTTTATTTATTCAACAAATGTTAAGAGAAAGAGGTGAATTAGATTCTTCTTTACGTACCGCAGAACAAATTAAACAACAATTCTGTTATGTTTGTCCAGATATTGTAAAAGAATTTAAAAAATTTGATCATGATAAACAAAAATTTGCTCAATATATTTATCAATCTCAAAATAAAACAATTAAAAGTTTAGTTGATGTTGGTTATGAAAGATTTTTAGCTCCAGAAATTTTTTTTAATCCAGAAATTGCTTCAAGTGATTTTTTAACTCCATTACCAATTGTTGTTGATCAAGTTATTCAATCTTCTCCAATTGATGTTAGAAAAGGTCTTTATAAAAATATTGTTTTAAGTGGTGGTTCAACAATGTTTAAAGATTTTGGTAGAAGATTACAAAGAGATATTCGTGATATTGTTAAAAAAAGAGTTGAAGCTTCTGAACAAATTTCTCATGCAAAAAGTAGTGGAGTTGAGGTTCAAGTAATTTCTCATAGAAGACAAAGAAATGCTGTATGGTTTGGTGGTAGTTTAATGGCTCAAACAAGTGAATTTAAAGCTTATTGTCATACAAAACAAGATTATGATGAATATGGTCCAAATATTGTAAGAAATTTTAGTTTATTCAGTGTACCCTGAAGTAAAAAAATATCAAAAAATTTAAAAAATTAAAAAAAAAAAATTTAATAAATGTTATAATAGTTTATGTTCTGTTTGAAAAGAATGAATAAAAATAAAACTTCATTAAAACGAAAAATATAAATGAAAATAAAAATGTGAATATGAAAAAAAAAACTAAAACAATGTAAAGACTAAAACTTAAAACGAAAACAAAAGTAAAAGGAAGAATAAAAAAAAAATGCAAGAGAACTTAAATTTAATTGAAAAAAAAAAAAAAAAGAAAAACAACATATAAATATAAATAAATTAAAACTTTTCAAAAAGACTCCATATCTCCTATATTTTCATCCATTTCTTGATCTATATCGGTATCTATTAAATCATCATCATTTAATTTTGGATTATCATTTTCATTAATTGAAATATCTTTTTCAAATTGTTTTTCAAAATTCGCTAAATAAAAAGCATCATCATCCATTGAATAACTATTGAAATTATTTGATTCATATTCTTTTATACAACCACCTGAACAAAATTTTTTTTTAATTGGCACAAGTTTATTACCTAAAATATCCCACCATTCAATAACATGAGCAACGGAATATATTAAAACATTTTTACAAATAAAACAAATTTCATTATTAGAACCACAAATTAAAGCTTTTGAAACTGATTGTAAATGAACTTTATTAATACCTTTTGTCCAAGATTTATATTCAAAATCTGAGTGAAATTTATAACTACTTATATTTCTTAAACAAAGTTCAGATAATTTTGGAGTATGAGAAATCGATTCATTAATAATTTTTTGAATTTTTTTTTTCTGTTTTTTATTTTTTAAAAATAATTGATATTTTAAATCATCAATTAATAATTTTTGAGAATTTGAATAAGTATTATTATTATTAGATTTAAAAGAAGAAATATAAAAATTTTTAAGTAAATTTATTGTTTTTGATTCATTTTTTTTAATTTTATTAATTTTTTTTTGTAAATTTAAATCACTAAAAATTATTGAAGAAACAAATTTACAAATTGCAAAATTATTTAAAGTTGAATCAATAATAATCCTAAAATTTTTAAAAGGTAAAATTTTTTTAAAATTTTTAAATTCAATTAATTTTGAATTTGGTCTAATTGATAAAGTTTCAAGATTTTTAAGATCTAAAATTTGCCATGGTAAAGTTTTAAAATTATTTAAAGATAAATTTAAAGATTTTAAATTCTTAGAACATAAATTTATTGAACCTGGTAATGAAGATAAATTATTATCTCTTAAACTTAATACAACAATATTTGAAATATTAAATAATCTCGGATTAATATTAATTAAATTATTATGATGAAAAAATAGTTGAAAATTTGGTTGTTTGATAATATTTGCATTTTTATCAAATAAAACTAAATCTTTTAAATCTGAGATTGCATTTGGAATTGAGATTAAATTTAAACCATCAAAATTTAAGATTTGATTTTTTTGAAATTCTATTGAATCATTATTAAAAGCATCAGAAATTATAGTTTTTACAATTTGATGAATGTTTTCTTGATCTTTATCAATATTAATCATCTGAATACTATGAGATTGATTATAAGACTGGGATTTAGAATAAGCTTGAAATTGAGATTGAGATTGAGATTGAGATTGAGATTGAGATTGAGATAGGATATTATTACTGTCATTATTATTATTATTATTGATTGGGTTTATATCATCAGAAATTGATTCAATATCACTATAATTGATGTAATTTGATTGAATTCTACCATATTTATCTAAATTAATATCAAAATCCGTATCATCAGAATCTAATTGAATTTTACTTTGATTTTCGTTATTGATATTTGATAAAGATGGAGATATTAATTGATTAAATTGAATATCATTTAAAGTTTCATCTGGATTTATATCATAAGAAGAAACTGGAGAACTTGGAGGATTATTAATATTATTATTTCTTATATTGATATCAATTGAAGGGAAATTATCAGAATTATAAGTATGATTATTATTATTATTATTATTATTGATATTGTTATTGAGATTATTTATATTATTATAGTTTGGAATATCATTACCAAAATTATAAACCGATTCACTTGATAAATCAGTAGAACAAAATAAACTACTTGAGGTTTTCGAAGAAATTGAATCTCTTGAATTTCTTCTATATAATGTATGTCTATTTACTTCTTGATTATTATTAGAATTAAAATTCAAATCTAAGTTTGAATTAGGGTTATTTAGCAACCTTCTTTTTGGAATTGAAGGAAGCAGAGGAAGATCAGATAAAAATCTTTTCTTATTTGAAAAAGATGAGAATCCAGGCTTTCCATTATTATTATTGTTGTTATCATTGTGATCCATTTTAATGAATACCAATGGATGAATTATCCAAAAAAAAAAAAAAAAAAGAGAGATAAAAACAGAATAATGAAGAGATTGAAATAGAGAAAGATCAGAAAAGGATCAATCGTTTGTTCTTTATGCTTTATTTTTGTTATTGTTGTTGTTATTGCAGCTGTGGGTCTGCCAGATGTGGATGGTGCCTCACAGCTCGCCCGCTGATTGGCTGGCCCGTGACAGCACCTTAATTCGCCTGCCACTGCCACATCGAGCAGCGCGCCGCCAAACCACAGCAGCAGCACAAACAAAAACAGCAGCAGAAGCAGAAGAAGCAGAAGAAGCAGAAAGTGCTGGCAGAACTGCTGGAAGAACTATGTGAAAAGCAGCTAAAAGAACCTTTGAAAGAGCAGCTGAGACAGCAGGACCAGTAAAATAATTAACCAGAGACCCTGTCTGAGACATGTTCAGAGTCTTTGAGTTCACTGGAGGATTTCTAAAGGCATAACTCCTCGTTAAACTCCAATCTAATCGAATTAGTTCTTGGATATTTCCAAAATTAATTAAACCCCAACAATCCAATGAATAAAAAGATTGGATCTAGATCTAATAGAGACTCTTAGACAATATGAGAAATATTAAGACAAAAATAAAAATAACTTGATTTTTCATTTTAAATTCTTTTTCGGTTTTATTATAATTCTCCTTTATCTTTTCTTTTTTTTCTTACTTTCCAATTAATATTCTCCTTTTAAATAGAATATTCATTTAATAATTTTGGGAATTTTTTTACTTTGAGTATCTGCAATTTCCAATTCCTTTTTAGAAAAATAATGTGGTGCTAATTCTTTTAACCATTCTTCTTTAATAACAAAACAATTCCTCATATATTCTTTTTTAGTTAAAATTAATTCATTATAAATTATGAGTTTATTTGCAGGTTTAATTTTAAATAAAACTGAACTTGGATGTATAAAAATTTGATTATTTTTTTTTAAACTTCTATAACTATCTCCCATTTTTGATAATCTTGCACAATTTGGGAAAAATCCTGCTGTTAATGCTTTACTTATTCTTATAATCTTATTTTCCTCATTTATATCCATACTATTATCATTGTTATTATTTTCTTCATTATTAAAAGATTTATCATTTCTTTTTTTATCACGAATTTCAACTCTTTCACATATTTTTTCTAATTGATTTCTAATATTTTTAACTCTTCTTAATGTTTTATATTGTATATATGTATCTTTACACCATTCATATGAATAATTATTTTCTTTCCATTCATTCCAAATTTCTAATAATGTAAAATGATCTCCGAATTTATTATTAAATCTACTTCTAATTTCTTCAACTAATAATTTTTTATCTTTTGGTTTATGAAATAAGGTTGAAGATTCTTGAATTAATGAAACTATTGATAATATATCTTTTGTACATTTATATTTCTTACTAATTAATAAAACTTTTGAAATCATTGGATTTGTTGGAAATTCAGACATTTGTCTACCTAATTTTGTTAATAATCCTTTTTCATTTATACTACCTAATGAATATAATAATTCTAATGATTTTATTAATGAATCAATTGATGGTGAATCAATAAATTCAAATTTTATTAAATCTGTGATACCTAATGATAATAATATTAATACAACACTTGATAAATTTATTCTTAAAATTTCTGGTGTTGAATTTAATGGTAATTCATTTTTAAATGACCATTTTGTAAATAATCTAAAACATTTTCCAGGTCCAATTCTACCTGCTCTACCTGCTCTTTGATTTGATGAAGCTTGTGAACATGGTGTAACTATTAAACTATCCATACCTGTTGAAGGATTATATATTTTTTCTTTAACAAATCCTGGATCAATAACATAAACAATTCCATCAATTGTAATTGAAGTTTCTGCAATATTTGTTGCTAATACAATTTTTCTTGAATTTTTCGGTGTTGGTTGAAAAATTTTTTGTTGTAAATCATTTGGTAAATTTGCATAAATTGGACAAATTATCATTTCTTTAATTTTTGATCCTAATTTTTTACAGGTATCTTTTATATTTTCTTCGATAATTTCAATTTCTTCTTGACCTGTTAAAAATACTAAAATATCACCAAAACCTTGAGATATATGAATTTGAAAAATAGTTGTGATAACTGCATGAATATAATTTGATTCAGGTTGAATTGTATAATGAATATCAACAGGATATCTTCTACCTGGTACATTAAATATTGGTGCATTATTAAAAAATTTACTAAATTTTTTTGCATTCATTGTTGCAGAAGAAATTATTAATTTTAAATTTTTTCTAAATTTTAAAATATCTTTAATTAAACCTAATAAAATATCTGTTGATAAAGTTCTTTCATGAGCTTCATCTATAATTATTACAGAATATGATGACATTTTTGGATCAATAAAAAATTCTCTTAGTAACATACCATCAGTTAAATATTTTATCAAAGTTTTTTTATTTGTTCTATCTTCAAAACGAATTGAATAACCAACTTCATTACCTAAAGTTACATTCATTTCATCAGAAACTCTTTTTGCAACAGACATAGCAGCAACTCTTCTTGGTTGTGTACAAGCAATTTTTAAACCATTTTTACAATAACCCTCTTCATAAATATATTGAGGTAATTGAGTTGTTTTACCAGAACCAGTTTCACCAATAACTATTAAAACTTGATTAATTTTTATTGAATTTAATAAATCATTTTTATATTTATAAACTGGTAAAGATTTTTTAATATCATTAATTGTTTTTAAATTTTTAATTTTATTTTCAGTTTCCAATTTTTTTGAATTTAAATCTTGAGATTCTTTATCATATAATAATTTTTCTTCTTCAGTAAATATAACTTTTTGATTATCATCAAAAACAAATTCATAATCTTCATTACCTGGTAAAGGAATTTTATTTGGATCATTAATTTTTAAATCTATTGAGTTATTATTATTATTAGTGGTATTACTACTACTACTATTATTATTTGAAATTTTTTTATTAATTTTAAAATCTAAGTTTTTTTTATCATTTAAAATTTCATATTTTCTTTTTTTATCATTTGAATAATCTTCAGGTATTATATAATCATTTGATTGTTTATTTGAATAATCATTTTTAGATTTAATTAAATTATTATATAATTGAATTTTTTTTTCATAATTTGATTTTTCATTTGAAGATAAATTATTCCAACCATATTTTTCAATATCTTCTTCAAAGATTTTAATTTCTTCTTTTAAAGTGAATAATTCCAAATTTTCATCTGTATTATTGAAATTACTAGAATTATTGTTTCTAGAATTGTACTTGTTATGTCTATTTTGATTCATTTATTGATATTGAAGATAGTTTAATTAAGATATTATTATTTATTTCCTTATTTGATTATTTATTTGAATTAAATCAATTTGTATTTGTATTGAATTTGTATTAAAGTAGTCGGAAAAATTGAAATTGGAACGAAAATGACGCCATGTTTACGGTACTCCTGATTTTTTAAAATTTGAATATTCGAAAAAAGCTCGCGTGAGAAAAAGGAACGTTAAGCAAAAAAAAAGATCAATTTCTTATCAGAGGAGAGGAAATGAATAGAATGGAACAGAGTAATTATTTAATAGTGAATATGTTTACTTGGTGAAAAGAATAAATCTTTTTTTAGAATAAACTAGAATATATATAATAGAATAGTATAGTATAAAATTGGAAATGAAAAATGAATTTAAATATATTCCACCTTGGAATAAACCATATATAATTGGAATTGCAGGATTTAGTGGATCAGGTAAATCATCAATTGCTAAAGAAATAATATCACAAATAAATACACCATGGACAATTGTATTAAGTGTTGATAATTTTTATAAAGAATTAAATAAGGAACAAAGTGAATTGGCATTTAAGAATGAATATGATTTTGATAATCCTAATGCAATTGATTTAAATTTATGTTATTTAAGTTTATTATCATTAAAACAAGGTAAAAAAACTCAAATACCAATATATTCATTTAAGACACATTCAAGAAATTGTAATAAAAAATTAGAAATATTTGGAGCAAATGTTATAATTTTAGAAGGATTATATTCATTATATGATGAAAGAATTTTAAAATTAATGGATATGAAGATTTATATTGATACAGATTTAGATATATGTTTAAGTAGAAGATTAATTAGAGATATTTTACATAGAGGAAGAGATTTAAAAGGATGTTTAAAACAATGGAATAAATTTGTTAAACCAAATTCAGATAGATTTATCAAACCTACATTAAATAATGCAAATATAGTTATACCAATGGGACAAGAAAATAAAATTTCAATTAATATGGTTATAAAACATATTAAAGGACAATTATTAATTAAAAGTCAAGAACATTTAAAGAATTTGAAAGAATTAAATAAATTGAATGAATTAGATAATAATAGTTTAAATACAAGATTAATTGAATTAGAAATGAATAATCAAATTAAATGTATTCATAGTATTTTAATTAATAAAGAAACTAAAAGAGATGATTTTATATTTTATTTTAATAGAATTGGAAGTTTATTAATTAATAAAGCTTTAGAAATTAAAGAATTTTATACATGGAATAAAAATATAATAAAAACTAAAATTAAAAATAAATTTATTTATGAAACTAAAGGTATTAAAAGAAATGAAGAAATTATAGTTATAAATTTAATAAGATCTGGAGAATGTTTTTTAACATCAATTATGAAAAGTTTAGGTAATGTAAAAATTGGAAAATTATTAATTCAATCCAATATTCAAACTGGAGAACCTGAATTACATTATACCAAATTACCAAAGATTATTAAAGAAACAAATAAAGAAGGTAAGAAATATAAATTTTTTATATTTGATACTCAAATTATAAGTGGATTTGGAATGATTATGGCAATTCAAGTTTTAATTGATCAGGGAATTGAAGAGAAAGATATTGTTGTGATTTGTTATTTGGGGAATGAATTTGGAATTGGAAGCATTATAAAAATGTTTCCACGTGTTTTCATTGTTGTTGGTAAAATGGGAAGAGTGAGCATTTGCAAAGGAAGCAACAATAAAAGTAGTAGTGAAAGTAATGAAAGGAGTAGTGAAAGTAGTGACGAAAACGAGACCAGAAACTTGGAATCAGCAACTGAATGGTGGTACAACAATCGATTTGTGGATTCTGCGTACTTTGGAACATGAAAGAAACAGAGAAGAAAGTGAGAAGATAAATAGAAATAGAGAAAATAGAGATATTAAAGCATAAAATGAACAGAAATGAACAGAAATGATCTAAATTATTCAACACTCACACTCAATGTCTTTTATTCGCTAACCCCTCGTGGAAGTGCAGCTTCTTTTGGGGTTTCTGAAGCGCATACAGCTGGAACTGGAGCTGGAGCAAGCACCCTCAGGGTGATCTCCAAGGAAACCCAAGGAAAACAAGGAAACCATGGAAACCAGCGCCAATGTAATTAACTATTTCGCAATTGAATTAATGCAACGTCGATAAAATTGAGAAATTTTAGATTTTTCAAGATGTCAACACGGATCCCTGCACGGAGACGGACGCTCCCCAACCACCAGATTCAGCTTTTTACAACTGGGGTTTCTTTTAAAGTTTCCTAATTTCGACATGTAATGGAATAATAGTTCGGTAAAACGAGTGAATTTAAGAAAATAGCAATGATAACTGAAACCAAAGCGGAAATAGCGTGAACATTCTGTTACCATTCCACAATATTATACCTTGTGGTACAGAAATGTGCTGGCGTATGAAGGCGTGTGCGTTGGTTTGAGTGGTTAAGTGTCTGGGGGAAAAGGTTAATGTTGCCGAAAGCAGATTGAGTGAACTCATAACCACAACAACCACAACAACTACTACTATTTCGTTATCTTTTCACCAGCTTGACATAATTTAGATTTAAATATTTATTAATTTTATACTTTCCACGCTTTCAACATCTGAATTTAATTTACTGATAAAAAATATCCTTTGTCTTCAATATCTCTAAAGATCTCTCTCTATAAAAGAAATGTAATTTATCCAAGTTTTAATAAATTCTCCTTACTCAATTTTATTTATTTATAATACCTTTTAATAAATTATAAAATTTTAATTATACATACTCAATTAATTCAATTTATCATATAAATCAATAATACAATGGATTATTCAACTCATACTTTAGCTAAAAGGTCAAATACATTACCTGCAACTTATCAAGAAAATAAAAATAGTTTTAAAAGTAATTTAGATTCAAATCTTGATTCAAATCTTGATAGAAGAAATAGTTTTTTTGGTAATAAATATTTAATTGCCTTTGGTTCAAATGAAGATCAATTCAATATTATCAATAATATCAATGATAATAAAAAGAAACCTTTAATAAGGTATCACTCTTTAGATGATTATAGTAACAGTAATATAAATAATAACTATGATAACAATTATGATTATAGAAATGATTTAAACTTATTTCTAGCTTCTTCTAACAATAACAATAATAATATTAATTACAAATACAATTACAATTACAATAATAATGAAAATGAAAATGCAATTGAATCTTCAGCATCATCGTTATCTACTTCTTCATTAAAATCATCTAATAATTCTAATACTTCATTATCAAATACTTCAACTACTTCAAATCATTTAAATACTTCATTATTAAATCAACCAATTGATGCATGTCTTATAATAAATGAAAATAATAAAAATAATATTAATAATTTTAATCATAATATTAATCATAATCATAATTACTCTCATAATCTTAATCATATCCATAATCACACTCATAGTCATAATCATATTAATAATGATAATAATAATAATAATAATAGTAGCAGCAGTTCTAAAATATTCAATTTATGGAATAATATTAAAGATAAAAATGAACAAACTATAATTCAAAAAAGTTTTTGTTGTTGCTGTAAAGATGAATCTGATAATAATAATAATAGTAATAATAACAATAATAGTAACATTAATAATGAATCCATTGATATCAATGCTATTAATAATGAAAATAATAATTTCATAAATAATGATAATAATAACGACAGTAACGACAATTTTAATAGTTTAGATAATGTTTATAGAAAAAACAGTACCGGTAGTAATTGTAGTAATCATCATCACAGACGTTTTAGTACTGCAATTAGATTTCATTGTCCAAGAAAATCTTCTATTTAAAAATTGTAAATGTAAATATATATATATATATATATATATATCCTCTTTATTTGTTTATTTGTTTATTTCTTTATTTCTTTATGTATTCAATCAATTATATAGTCTCTGTAATACCAAACATATCTATTAAATATATCTATTAAATACAGTATATCTATGAGTAACGCTAAATACCTTATCAATTACTTTACTCATTGAATAACTAAAAACACGGATACACGTGACAAGAAAACAAAAATCAAATTTGAAATAGCCGGGTATCAGGTCTGTGGTGATTACGTAATTGCACGTGTTCCGCTCCTGATTAGACCAGGCCTGAAACACTCAGCAACGAAGATCTCGCAAGTGAGAAAAAAGACTCTTCTCTTCAGCGTATTTCACTTGGAAATTACTGAGCTCACTGACCTATTTCACGCTCTATTAACTTACCTATCTGCTTTATCTATCTTATATCTTCTCTATCTTTTATCTTTTATCTTTTATCTACATTTAATAATCAAATAATAGAAGTATCATAAATTCAACTATCACATCGTATCATATCATATCCTATTTTATCAAATTCTATCAACTTATATTTATTGTATCTATTATTTATTTATTTATTTCATGCTAGTTCTTCTAGCTATAACTCATATATCTTACACTTTCTCTTCATTTTCATATAATCTCATATATCTCATATCTCATATATCTCTATAAAATTCATAATTAATTCATTTATCCTTTTTAATAAAATTTTGAAAAAAATTATATCAAATTCAAATTATCATTTTCATAATGTTAAACTTATCTTCAAATAATCATTCAAATATTAATCATAATTTAAGAAATAAAACTTCTATTTCTACAATCAAATCTACAAATTTACATTCAACTACCATCCCTAATTCTAAAGCAAATTCAAAATCAAAATCTAAAGAGAAACAAAAAGAAACTGAGAATGAAAATGAAAGAAATAAATCAAATAAATCAAATGTAAAACCTAATACAATAAATCCAAAAAATAATAAATCAAATAATTTAATAAAGGAATCTATTACTTCTACTATCAATAATAACAATAATAATAATGTTCATAATAGAAATAATAAATATATTTCAAATAAAAAAATTTCAAATAAAGTTAAAAAAACTTTCTCTTCATATTATAAAAATTTAAAAAATACTATAAATAATTCAAAATCTATTAATTCAAAATCCAATAATTCTGAATCATTAAAAAAATCAAATTCAAATATTAATTCAAATACAAATTCAAAATCCAAAAATCATATTAATTCAAATAATACTTCAATATATAATTCTTCTAATAATTTGAAAACTTCAAAGAATTCAAAAAACTCAAAAACTTCATTATCTTTAAATTCTTTTGGTTCAAATATTAATATTAATATTGAAAATATTGAAGATAATCATCATATAAATGAAATAAATCATACTAATAGTACTACCAATAGTACTACGGATAGTTCTCATAGTACTCATACTATCTTAAACTCAAATGATAATGAATATATCAATATAAATAATACAAATAATGATAATTATAATAGTAATGATATCAATATTGATGAAATTGAAATTGATACTGATAATGAAAATGATAACGATAATGAGAACGAAAATGAAAATGATAATGATAATAAAACAGTAACAAATTTGAATTCAAATATGGATTCTATCAATGATAATGATAATAATAGTGATGATGTAAATACAGAAAATGCTAATAATAATTCAAGTGAAAGTAATATTGGATTAGATACATTAAATATAACAGATGATGAAATTACTGGAGAATTTAGAACATTATCAACAAGATCAGTTGAAAGAATAATTCAAAATATTTTTAGATTACCAAATGGTACAAATAATATTCATAATAATTCAAATACTTTAAGAGATTTAGCTTCAACTTCTATTCAAATCAATAACAATCGTAATTATAATAATAATAATAATAATAATAATAATAGTAATAATAATAATACTAATTCTAATAGTCATACTAATAATAGTAATAGTAATCGAAATACTAATAACAACACCAATACTACTACTACTACTACTACAGCTACCACTACTAATACAAATAATAATAATAATAATAATAATAATAATAATAATAATAATAATAATAATCATATTAATAATAGTTTGGCTAATGAAGATCGTATTTTAAGTATTAATGGAGAATTTCCAAGGATAAGTTGTGTTTATTTTGAAATGAATATTGAATTTTATGAAAATGATAAATAATAAGTTTCTTTTGATAATATTTATTATATCCGAGTCTATTTATTATTTATTATTTATTATATATACTCTTTGAAAGTTGCTTTATTAATAGCTAAATGATTTAAATTTTTCAAATTTCTTAAAGTTTTTCAAATCTTTTAAATCAATCAAATAATCACTTAAATAATTAAGTGTTTTTTTTTTGCTTCGTCCTTCTTTTACTTCTCTTGCTTTTAATGTTTGGCTTCTTATTTTCAAAACAAATTTATTTATATCTTTATTTATTAATTTATCTATTTATTTATTTATATCTTTATTATTTAAATCTTTATCTTTGTTTTTTTATATTATATATTTTTAAAATTTAAGTTTTTTCTTAAACTTTAAGATTTTAGTTCTTTCGTTAAACCCGTTGTTTTTTACTTCATTTTACTCATTCTTTTAATATTTAATTTGAAATTTTTACAGTAATGGTTTTTTTCTTAAATTGTCAAGTATTGGAATAATTATTTCTCCTTATTTGACATGCTTTTATCTTTTTTTATCTTTTTTTATCTTTTTTTATTCTTTTTTTATTCTTTTTTATCCCCTTTTTTTCCCTTTTTTGAAATTGTTTTATGGTTGATCTTTTGTTGTTTCTCCTTTATTTTCTTGCTTTATTAATTAATTTTTTATTAGTTTTAAGCTCTTTATATTTTTTATTCTTTTTTATATTTTATTATTTTATTATTTTATTAGTTATTATTTTAGTACTGGCTTCAATGAATAAATAGGGTTCAGGTTGAACAAGTCAAACTTGGAAAAAGCAGCGCCACAAACATGGCGACGATTTTTATTTTTCTAACGCTGAAATAGCCACGCAAAAACAAGCGCAAAACCAGACAAACAAAACTTGAACCTCGGCAACCTCCAAGAATAGCGTAAGCGCCACAAAATAAAGACACTGTGGCACATACTTATTATTATTTGAGATTACGCCACTCTTCTGACATCAAAGGGCCACTCTAATCCCAGTACTTTAAGAATAACACGTGCTTTATGACTCACTGTGAGTGACGGTGTTCACCACTGTGTTCGCTATTGTCGTTTTTACTGCGTGCTATTGTGTGCCAAAGTGTGTTAACAGTATGCCAACAGTGTGCCACTTTGTCCGCTGAAAGTGCACCATTTGCGCCACACTTCTGCAGTGTGATTGTAGTTCGAACGAAATATCTAATTATTACTAAGAAGATATCTAATTCGAATTATAAACAATTGTTAATTAAAATATAAAATATATAAAAATTATATAAAAAATATGGGAGGTAAGTGCCCTATTTATATTAGTGGAAAATAGGAGCGGGTAACCCATCTTAAGAATAAATTTGTAAATTTAGTATGTGAAAGTTCACTTCCCATACTTAAGAAAAGAAATAGAATAAAGTATTGTTCTAGAAGACACTACGTCATTCTAAGAACAAACACGAAGATTCCAGTACATTCGAGATGCACACAGAACTTCGAAGAAAGAATAAAATGATTAACAATCAAGTGTCACACACTTCAACTCTCGGAGCTCGACGGACCGTGCTCCACTCTCCCCCTTTTCGAGGTCTGCACTGCTGGGAAGCGGAACCGCCGACAAATGTCTTATTTTATCATTTATCTCTTTTATCTCTCTTAAATGTTATGAATGATGTAAAATGTATTTTATAATTTCAAATCAACTTTTTTATCTTCTTTTTTTGAATATCATTTTCATTCACATATATTTTTATATTCTTTTTTTTTTTGATAATCTTCACAATTTTAATCAAATACACACCTTTATTATCCATATCCACAAATAAATTAATTTTATGAAGAGACTCTTCCTGGCTAATTCTAATGCTAATTATAAATTTACAAAATTCTCTTGAAATTAGCTCACAACTTTCATTAACGCTATCTCTCAAGAATTCTGTCTAAGATATTTTTGTTTATCATACCAGCAGACCTCTTATCTCTAATATTCAAAACATCTTAATATTCTTTATCTTTTCGAAATTAATTTCAACTTTACTGAAAATTTCAATCTACTAATCTCCATTTATTCTTTTAATTCGTTTATTCATTTACATATCAACAGATTTTTTTTAAACTTGTAAACAATTTGAAAAAAAGTGTTTAATTACCTAAGTTACCAATAAGTTTCACAATTTCAAAATTTCAAAATTTCAAAATCTCAAAATTTCATTTTAGACTGAAAAACTTTTTAATGACTAACTTTTAAAGAGAACTGAACTAAATAACAAAGTCAATAATAAAATAAATATCAATTTAAATTACTAGTCTAGTTTAAAAAGTATTATATAAATATCTTTATACTCCTCTCTCTCTTTTTTTTTCTTCTTCTTCTTCTTCTCAATATGCTCGACGATAATTCAATTTCAAATATTATCAATTCAAAATCAATTGATAATAATTTTACTAAAAGTGACAATAAAGATAACATTCAAGATAACAATAAAGATATAAATAAAGATTCTGATAAACCATCCGATTCAATGACAATCTCAAATTTCTCATTAAGAAATACTTATAAAGAAAATTATAATTATGAATCACTTTCTTCAAATTTAAGACTTAATAGATTACCAAAATTATCTTCAACTCCAACTTCTTCAAATGTTAGACATTTACCATTAATATCAAAAAGTACTATCAATTCAAATGATACTCAATTATCTTTATCTTTAAATTCAATTAATAATAGTAATTTAAATTTCGATTCTCATAATAATTCTTCAATATATTTAAATCAATCTCAATCACAATCACAATATCAAAATTTAAATAATTCTTTAGAAAATTTATCACTTTTAAATATAAATAATAACAATAATAATAATAATATTAATTATAATAATAACTCAATATCAAACTCAAATTCAAATTCGAACTTATCTTTATCAAGTTCTTTATTCCATGAAAATTTTAATCCAAATTTAACTTGTAAAACTCCTTCTTTATTACATAAATGGAATTTTAATTATTCAATTCTCTCAATATCAATTGATCCAATAAATAATTTATTATTTTGTGGTACTCAAAATTCAAAAATTTTATTAATTGATTTAAATACTTTTATAATTAAAAAAACTTTATTAGGTCATAATGGTTCAATATTAAATTTATTAATCTCAAATGATTCAAAATTTTTAATTTCTTCAGGTTCTGATTCTTTAATAAAAATTTGGAATATTAATAATTTATTAAATGATATTCAATTTAATACTGATAATGAAATTCCAATAACAATTTATTCTCTTTTTGATATTGGTGATATTTTTAGTTTAGCTTGGTCAAATGAATTAAATACTTTATTTTTTGGTTCTCAAAATGCTTCAATTTCTTATGTTCATTTATTAGATACTTTACCTAAAAATGATCCAAGTAATTTACCTTCAAATAGATGGGACAAATTTTTTGATTCAAAAGGTCCAGGTGATCAAAATAATAATAATAATAATAATAACAATAATTCAAACACTAATATAAATAATATAACCAATACTGATGATAATAATATAAATAATAAAAAAAATAATTTAATTGAAGTACCTTCTGAAAATATAATTCAATATGCTCATTATGGTTTTGTTTATGATTTACAAATTTATTCAAAAGATGATTTTTATAAATTTTCAAATTTAAATGAAAAAAATATTGATCAAATTTTAATTTCTGCAGGTGGTGATGGTATTGTAAAAATTTGGTCTTTATGTAAAAATTTCAAAAATAAAAATAATCCAAATTCAAAACCAATAAATTTATTATATTCTTTAGATAATAAAGATTCTGTTTTATCAATTTATAAAAAAAATCAATTCCTTTATTGTGGTTTAACTGATGGTCAAATTAAAATTTGGGATTTATCAACTTTACAATTAATTCAATATATTCAAAATCAACAAGAAGGTGATATTATGTCATTAGCTGTTTATAATAATTGTCTTTTTAAAGGTACAAATTTAGGTGTAACTAAATGGAAACTAGGTTTAAATTCTAATTCTAATTGGGTTGCTCATGATACAAGAGTTTTAAGTATTCAAATTATAGAAATTGATAATAAATGTTTCTTAATAACTGCTGCAAATGATGCATCTGTTGCAATTTGGATTCTAAATGAAGATGAAATTGAAAATAGTTATGATAATAATCACAATAATAATAATTCAATTAAAAAATTACATGAAAGACAAAATAATCATTCACTATCAAATCCTAAATTGTTAGAATCTTTAACAGAATTAATTTCTTATAAAACTATTTCAAAAGAACCTGAACTTTATATTCATGATTCAAGATCTTGTGCAATATTCTTAATGAATTTATTAAGAAAATTTGGTGCTGAATCAAAATTATTACCAGTTCCAGATGGTAATCCAATTGTTTATGGTTGTTTTAAAGCTAAGAATCATAAATTAAATACTTCTTCAAATTCTTTTGTTATCAATTATACTGATGATTTATCTTCAAAATCTGATTCTATTGATCAAGAGTCTCAATTTAAAGGTCCGAGGATATTATGGTATGGACATTATGATGTTATAGAAGCAAGTCTGGAAAAAGGATGGGATACAGATCCTTTTGAAATGATTGGTCAAAATGGATATCTCTATGGTAGAGGTGTTACTGATAATAAAGGACCATTATTGTCTTCTATATTTGCAGCTGCTGACTTATTTATTCATGGTAAATTAACTTGTGATATAATTTTCCTTATTGAAGGTGAAGAGGAAGCTGGTTCTTTCGGATTCCAAAACATAATTAAAGAGAATAAAGATTTCATTGGTGATATTGATTGGATTTTATTATCTAACTCATATTGGATTGATGATATCACTCCTTGTCTTAATTATGGTTTAAGAGGAGTTATCAGTGCTTCTATCAGTATTTCAAGTGATAAACCAGATAGACATTCAGGTGTTGATGGCGGTGTTTCTAGAGAACCTACTATTGATTTAATCAATTTGCTTTCCAAGTTAACTTCCGATGATAGCTCTAAAATTCTAATACCTTCTTTCTATGATCCAATCTTACCTGTCACGGCTGCTGAAACTAAACTTTACCAAAAAATTGTGGAAAGGGCTGATACCGAATTAAATGTTGAATCTCTTCTCAAAAAATGGAAGTATCCTTCTTTCACTATTCATAATGTTCAAGTATCTGGACCTGGAAATTCTACCATTATTCCAAAAACAGCCAAAACTCATTTATCTTTACGAATTGTTCCAGAGCAAAACCTTAGTGAAATAAAAATTAACTTAAAGTCGTTTTTAGAGTCATCTTATAAGAAAATGAATTCTGAAAATGAACTCAAAATTGAACTTTTACATGAATCTGAAGCTTGGTTGGGAGACCCAACCAATGATGCTTTCCAAATTCTAGACGAAGCAATTCAAAATGAATGGAATATTGAACCATTATATATAAGAGAAGGTGGCTCTATCCCTTCTGTTCGTTTCTTAGAAAAATGTTTTGATGCTCCTGCAGCTCAAATTCCATGTGGACAGTCAAGTGATAATGCTCATTTGAATAATGAAAGACTTAGAGTAATTAATTTATTCAAGTTGAGAAACATTTTATCAAACGTATTCTTAAAATTACCTTCCAGATTAAACAGAGACGTCTGATCTTTTTTATATACTCTAAACTATATTATAATTATTTTTGGCATATTATAGTTACTTTTGCATTTTTTCTTTATTTACTCTTTTGACTTACAATCTTTTTTTATTAATATATTATACTATAGGTTATTTGTTCAAACATTCATGTTTATTCTTCTTGAACAAAACAAATAAGTAAAAGCAGATTATGTATTAATTTTTAAAGAGCATGCATGAAAAAGAAAAAAAATTATGTAAAATAACAATAAATAACGATATAAAAAGATAATACATTACCTTTTCTTTTCGGATTTTGGGAACTAGAGGAATAATCTATTACAAATCGGAAAGTTGATTGACAAAATAAAACAAAAAGATTAACACGAAATTAAATGCATTAAAAAAAATAACAGAGTATTAAAGCAACCCAATTAATCATAGACCAACAAAGAAAAACAAAAACAAATTTTAATTAAAAAAAAAGGTATTAAAAATCATCAAAGAATAAATTAATTTTGATCAACACCAGGTAAACACAGGAGGTTTAGAGTTAACTGATTCTAGTCTTTCAATAATAACTCTTTTGGTAGCGGAATTATCTTCAGCAAATGACAACCCAATCTCATTTTCATCAACTTTATGACTTTCTGGAAGTTTTCCATTTTTCAATTGAGTCTTTTTATCTGTATTCACAGAGCTTAAAATCTTGGGAGAACCATCCACTAGACGATTACTATCACTAAAGGGGCTTTTGGCCTTTTTCTTTGAGTCTTCCTCGGAATCCTCACTTTCAGGGATAGTATTGATTGTTGAATTTTTTTGCATGATTGCAGTATGAACAGGAGAGTTTTTAATCCTAGAGGGGTCATTTACATTATCAGAAAAAGAATTAGCTAATCCAGGTTCACTGGCGTTCATAGATGAAGCAGAGTTCTCTCCATTGTTTGTTGAATCTAGATTGCTGGAAACAATAGAAATTGGAACATGAACAGGAACATCCAACTCGTCATCCCAAATCATCACTCTTGTTCTTCTTGCTAATTCCAAAGGACCTTGTTCTGGCGATTTAAGAGTCTCAACTACGTTGAATGCCTGACCTTTCATAACAGCCCATTGTTTTTTCCACATTCTTTCTTTAAAATCTGAATCTCTTGCGAACAATTGTCTAAATAATAATGCACTTTCTTCCCACCATGCAGTGGATGTTAATAATCTTAAGTAATGAGTACGAGTTTTTTGAGAAAATGGTCTTCCAATAATTGATATTGGAAGAAATAACCAGCCAAAGGGATATGATCTCCATTCATCTGGATGCTTCCATGGAAAAGCCAACCCAGAATCAATAGCCCCAATTTTTATTTTTGGAACTTTTTTATATCTAACAGTATTTGTTTCATTAACATTACTGAAAGGATTTATTGGAGTGTTATCTACTACTGTTTCCCATTCAAGATTAATCATCCAATTATCTAAACCTCTATCTGTATTTCTCATTATATAATCAAGAATAACCAATTTTTCTAATTCTTCAACAAATTGTTGAATAACTTCAGGAGTCCATTTAAAAACAGGTTCAGCATCCAGAGCATTATCACTATAAGGTCTTGTATCAGAATCACTTGCATTAAATTGTTCAGCTATATCGGGAGTTTCATCATGATAAGGACGATCAAAATCCAGAAAATTTGAGGAAGTTGGCAGTAATTCATCACTTGAATTAATCACACTTGCAGTTTCGGAAATAGAAGGAGTGAAAGGTAAAATACTCCATCCACCTCTTTCAGTTCCCGGAAGAGGATATTTCTTGAAGAATTGATCAGCTTCAAGATAATTAATTAAAAACAGTTGAAATGAACCAACTTTTTTGGGTAAAGCCTTATTTTTTTTCAAATGTTTTCTTTTTGTAAAATATGGATAATAAAAACTATCAGATGAAAGGAATACAGTATCAGTATAAGGTACAATAAAGGATTGTAATTGTCTATCTAAGAGGGATGCAGCAGCTTCACAAATATAACCTAAATTAGGTATAAGACAACTACGTCCAAAAAAACAAGGAAATAAATTTCTATGAATCCATTTTGTCCATTTTGGTGAAAGAGGGCCATATGGTTCTTCATCTTTAGGTTTAAAAACACCAATTAATTTATGTTCTGTACTGTAAATAAAATAACTTCCTGAAGAACCAGCAGCTATTCTTTTTGGTGCATAACCATATTTCTCCATAGCTTCAATTGAATTTTCAACAACTGCATCAAAATCATCTTTTTTCACTGGACCACTATTTGCAAAACCTTCTGGAGGTAAATTCTTAATAGGTTTAATAAAAGGAGAAGGCTTAAAAACTGAGTATTGAATTTCATTTGGAGTTCCTTCAATATTTTTAGCAGAAACATACCATCTAGGAAGTTTAGCAGAAATTTCCCGTTTCCATCTACCAATTATTTCTAAGGACATTATTGAACGAGATCTACGAGCATTATGAGGATTAACATTTAAATTATTAGATCTTCCTCTTCCTCTAAATACTTCATCATCAGGAGAAGGTACTAATAAACCAACATTTTCTTCTTCATCTTGATAAGAATCGTATTTTAAATCATTTGTATTTCCAACCATTGATGGCTTTATTGGACTGGAAGGTTGCATTTTGATTATTTTTGAAGGAAGTAAAGTATTATCTAATTGATTTGGACCTTCATCAAGATCATCATCAACAGTTTCATTAAAAGGATCTATAGTGTTACTCTGGACTTGATTTAAATGATCAAAACCAGTGATTTCATGTGGTGTTTCCAATTTCTTGATAGTTGGTTTAGATTTTACGTCATTTTTCTTCATATCTTTATGATCAGCTAATCTATTTCTAGTTGTATTTGAATAAGTTCTTTTTATTGGAGAACGTGGTGATCTTGGACCATTGGCAGCTTTACTTTCAATTTGCTTTTTTACACTGTTTGTTCTTAATCTTTGAGCCTTATTATCAGTTGGCCTATAAGTAGTTTTTTTAGGTGATGATATAGGTTTTGATATTTGTCTGGAAGGAGATTTTGGAGAAGATTTGATTGGTGGTTTAGGTGTGGAAACTAGTTTTGAATTAGGTTTAGTGACTTGTTTTGGAGCTGTTCTTGAAAACTGTTTAGCTATAGGTTTATTTGCTGGTTTTTGAATTGGTTTTGGTGGATTAAGTATTTTTGAATCTTTCAGGTTTATATCTTTAATTTTTTCTTCTACTGAATTTAATTTTAAATCTTTATGTTTATCATCTATTCCATTTGGTTTATTTTCTTTAACTTTATCATCAATTGATTTTGGATTTGAACCATTAATAATATTTTCAACTTTTTTTGAAACTAATCCATTGGTTTTTATTATAATTGGAGTTTCTTGAAGGATTTTTGAACCATTGAGTGTATTTTCAATTGGTTTTATGATTTCTTTCTTTTTTGGATCCACAATTGAAAAACCACTTGGTATTATGGCATCTTTAACTGATTGACTATTTCCATTCTGTGAAATTTGTGGATTTTGAATTGATAATTTTTGATTATCTCCATTCACTGGTTTTTGATCAATTGATGAATCATTAGCCATATTTTATTGATTACTTATTACTAATTATTATTAATTATTACTTATTTGATATTTACTTTTGATTATTAGCTATTATGAAAAGTTTTGAACTATGAACTAAGATACAAAATTGAATCAATCTCGGAAGATATTTGAGTTTGTTAAAGCTATGTATAATGAATCACTCTTACTTGATCAGAAGTATATTCTTGTGGGAAATGAAGTTTACTTTGTTTTTTAAAGGAGAATTTGTAAAAGCTATGAAAATATAAATAAAGAAGTGAAATAAGCACTTGGAAATCAAAACACTTTATATTGCAATTGAAGTTGAATCAAGAAATTCCAGTGGTGTATGAATAAACGAGCTGATGCTCTTAGAAAATGAAAAGAGTTGAAGTGAACAGAATTTATTATTTAAGAATTGTTCAATTGTAAATGCTTGGGCTTTTCACCCTTTAAATTTCCCAGATTCAAAGAATGTGGATTGAGGTGCAGTCCCGGAGACGAACAGTAAAAAAAGCCATCTGTGCTGTCAAACACATTTACAGCCTTAATGTAGTTCGCTAGCCATACATAAAAAAAGTGTTCGTGAACAAGTTTCACTGTTCGTTTGTTCTTTTTAATTTTGTTTTGTGTTCGTGATTTGAGTTCGACTCTGGCAAAAAATTGACCATCAAAAAATAATGAAAATAATGAAAATATGTGAAAAATATCACAAATTGAAGTTAAGATTTTTGATGCTGTTGGAAACAACAACGATAATTAACGATTATCACTGACAATTTGGAATGCAAAATGCCAGGTAAAAGTTTGGTTAACTCTAAGGCAGCATTCTGATCTGACAATTGTCATTACACTGAGACGAAGATTGGTAACAGTCAACACTGGAAGAATTAAATGGCTCTGACACTATTTACAAAATATTACGATAATCTGTTAAAGAAGCTATACGAAGTGCCCAGTCCCAAAAATTAGATCGAGTAAATTTAAGAATTGAGAACCCAGTTTAAAATTTCATACTCGACTCCTATTTTTTGGATATTAATACGAGTAGGAAATCAAAACTTGTACACTATTGATATGAGAAAAGATCAATCAGAGTTTATAAGATTTTCAATCAATATTTTATTATCTCTCCTAGACACTCCTATTAAAAGGATATTGAGAATTTATTATTTACAATTTTTTATTAAAGAAGCTTACGCAAAAATATTATCATTTCAAAATTTTCTATTTCAATATATTCCTAAAATTTTCAAAGTTTCAAATTTTTCAGAAAGATTTATAATATTTTGAAAAAAGAAGATCAATAAATTGTCCTTCGAGATTTAGGATTTCAAAAATGAGTTCTTTTACTTTGAATTACAATCAGAAGAAAATTTATTTCTTGTTTTTTACGATACTGTTCATGAGAGCTATTAAATAATGAATTTCTCTATAATATATCTATGTACATGAATTAAACACTCAAAATATAATCTTTTAACAATTGTTCATTGAAAGAATCAAATTTAGCTTTATCTTCAATTGTTTCACCGAAATCAATACTTGAAGCATGTTTAATTAAAGATTTTAATCTAATATCTTCTAAACTTCCATTTTTTATTAGTTTATGCTTTATTGATCCATCATATATAAACATTGCAAGATCTCTATCTTTATTAAAAAATGAACTTATAATTATAGATTCTAATAATTTAACAGATGCAAATTCTCCAATTTTTTTGGTTTCTTTCACATATTTATTATAAATTTCAATACTTTTCTCAAAATCTTTCAAAGAATTCAAACAAATTAAAAGATTAACGCATCTCAAATCAATAAAGCTTCCACTATTTTCATTTTTTAATAATATTTCATTTGATTTTCCATTTTTATTATCTAATTTAACATTTACTTCAATAGCCATTGTTTCAGATAATTTTTTAAAAACATCAATTTTTTTATTAATATAAAGTAAAGTATAAATTTTCATCATTGATATTCCTAAATTATTTAAATCATATTTTTCACGTAATAAATATTTATGATATATTTTTAAACATTTATCAAAATCATTTTGATGAATTCCAATTGATATTAATATTAATTCTCTTAATTTACTTATTTTTATATCTAAACCTGAATCCAACTTATTTTCAAATATAAAATTTATTAATCTTTCAATATTATCTTTATACTTTTCATATTTTGACAACGTTGATAAAATTCTAAGTATTAAGTCATAATTTTTAAAATTTTTAGTACTTTCTAAAATTTTATCTAATATTTCAAAAATTTCATTATTAAATTCATTACATTCATCTTTTATCTCATTTTTCAAAAGTAACTCGGTTAAAATTTCAGAATCATTTGTAAAACTTAATAAAATTTTTGGATTTGCTAACCTTTTGAAAATATTTTCAAATAAATAATCTAATATTTTTTTTTCATTTTCATTATTAAGGAAATTTTTTAAATCAAGATTTGAACTTTTGAAAACTTCTAAAAGATTATTAAAATTTAGATTTAAATATTGAATATTTCCATTATATTCCTCAATATCTAAATCAATCAATTTATTTATCAAACATTCGTAAAAAAGTTTCTTCAATTCTTCATTTTGATGATTTTTAAGAAAATTCTCATTTATATTTAATACATCCCTATATATTTCATATGAATAATAATTTCTCTCAGGATTATATTTTACCAATTCTATTAGAGATTTTAAACTGGGTAATGAATTTAATTTCTTTAAATCTTCAAAACATTGAAAAGAAACATGATATTTTTCAGATGAATTTTCTTGAATTTTAAAGTCTAATAACTGTTCTTTCTCATCAATTGAAATTGAATTATTATTTGTGATTTTATTAGATTTGATTAGTTCGTTAGAAAATCCACGTTGATATTGATACTGAGTTCTAATATTAGTAAACAAACCACTTCTTTTTGATAATCCTATTAAATGAGGATTGAAACTTTTGAACATTTCTTGTTACTGTTTATTATCTTCTCAAATACAATATTTCAAATTAAATATTTTTTTCAATTAAATCTAATAACAGTCAATTCAAATTCAGTTAAAAAGATTGAAATTTATTAAAAATATTTGAAATATTTCTGCTGACCCACAAAAGTGGTTTCTACCATAATAATGGGAGTGCGTTTAAATGCATTTTTCCACTTTTGGAAACTTTTATGACCCGCACTTTGTTTTGGAACGGGACTGAACCGTTCCAAGACAAAATCAATATTCAAAATTGGGCCAAACCATTTACCAACGTTGGGTACCGGCATCCAAAATATATAATTCTACCACTGGGATTATTGACAAAAAAAAACATAAACAATGCGAAAAATAATAGATTATTAAAAGAAAAGTCATTATAAAAGAAAAAAAGTATCTGTTTATTTTTGTTATTTGGATTATCAAAGGAAGATAAAATCAATCTTAACTATTTCATTCATTAAATTTTGAAGCTTTGTCATAATTCAAGAAAAAAATTGATATCCAATTGATAAAATTTGGAATATTTAGATAAGAATCAATTTCGTATGATAAAAATAAACAATTAAAATCTATTAAAAAAAAAATTATAAAATAAAATGTCAGATGATAATAGTGATTTTGAATTATTATCAGTTGTTGATGATACAAATATTCATAAAAATCGTCAAATAATTACAAGATCAAGAATTATTAAAATAAAAAAAAAAAATGAAGCTGTTAAATCTAGTGAGAAAAGATCTAGAGGTAGACCTCGTAAACCAAAAATAATTGAGAATGAAAAAAATGGAAAAATAGAATCAATTCCAAAAATTAAAAGAAAAAGAGGTAGACCTAGGATTCCAATAGAACATAAAATTAAAAAAATTTCAAAAATTAATCCAATTGCAAGAGTTGAAGCTAGACTTTTTAAAATTTTAGAAACAAAAAGAAAAAATGAATTAGTAAGATTAGCTAAATTGGAAAAAAATAAAATTGAGAAAAAACAAAATTTAGAATTAAAAAAATCTAGAGGAAGACCACCTAAGAAAATTTTTGGAAAACCAAGAGGTAGACCACCAAAAAATATAGAAGATAAACCAAAAGTTACAATTAAAATTAAAAAACCTAGAGGTAGGCCGAAAAGTTTAAAAGTAATTGAAACCTCAATAAGTAAACCAAAACGATCAAGAGGTAGACCACCAAAAACACCGGAATCTTCTGATGCTGAAACTAAAAATCTTAAAAAAAAACAAGAAAAAGTTTTAAATTCTACAAATAAAATTGTGAAAAAAAGTAGAGGAAGACCATCTAAATCATTAGAATCTTCAGTAATTGAAGTTAAAAAAAGTAAAGGTAGACCTTCAAAAGCTTTAAAATCAACAAAGTCAAAAGTTGAAATTAAAAAAAGTAGAGGTAGACCACTGAAAATTTTAGATTCAATTGCTACAAGTACTCCAAAAATAATTAAAAAAAGAGGTCGTCCTCCAAATAAGAATAAAAAAGAAATGAGTGAATCTCCAATAAGGTTTATTAGAGAAGCAAGTCCATTTTTATTTTTAAATGGAAAAAATGGAGCATATCCAAAAGAAGTTATAATGAATTCAATTAATAAATTAACAAATAATCAAAATAATGGAAAAGAAAAAATTGTTGAAGAATTAACTGATATGTTTTCATCAAATATAGATTCATTAAAAGAAGTTATTTATGAAGATAGTAATAAAACTGTTGATAAAAAATTAATTATTGATAATAAAGTTAATAATAATAGAGATGTAAAATTAAATAATTTCACTTTAATAACCGAAATAAGTAGTGATAGTGATTAAAGATATTTTAAGAATTAAATGTTAAATTACAAAAAAAAAAAAAAAAAAAAAAAAGAAGAAAAGAAAAGGTTTTTATGTACATGTATTTTTTTTTTTTTTAGAGTTAAAATCATTTTGAAAGTTGAAATTATAATATGAAATTCATAAGGTAAGATAAATTATCCTAATAATTTATCTAATTCCGCGGATAAAGAGGATGATTCTTGATTTTCTTTTTCTTTTTTATTTTTATTATTATTATTACTAGGATCTTTAGATTCTAATCTATTTGTTGCTACTATATAAGAATCACCTAATTGATCTAAGAAATCATCAGATAATCTATAAGTTTGAGTAATTGATTGTTTTGAGATTCCGGATTTTATATCTTCAAGAATTGCGGTTATAGTTCTTGGATGAACAACATTTAAATTTTTTATTATAGGACTTTTATTGATCATATTTATATTTGTATTTGTATTTGTATTTGTATTAATATTTGTATTAGAATTTGTATTTGTATCTATATTTTTATTAATATTATTTATTTCATCATTTAATTCATTTAATTCTTTTCGTCTTTTTAACATTTGTAAAGAAGAATTATTAGGATCTAATTTAAAAGATTTATTAGATATATTCACAGTTCCTAAAGATACAGCTTTATAATTAAAATCTGGATCAAAACCATCTTTATATTTAAATTTTGATTCATCATTTATTTGATTAATTTCTTTAGGATTTTTTGAATTTAAATTTAAATTGGAGTTTGAAGAATTTTTAGATATAGGAGGTTTAATATCTAAAAATTTTTGATCTTTTGGTAATTGATTTATTTTTGAACGATTTATATTTAAATTATTATTAATTTCTGATGGATTATAAACATGTTTCGCAAATTTTCTTCCTGATTTTGAAGCTTGTTTAGATGCAGATGAACCCATTAGTATATTAAAAAAAGGATATAATGTTTAATAATTGTTAAGAAATGAATTTAGTCTTGTAATTTTTATTATTTTATCTTTTTATTTAATGATTTATTTATGAAGATTATTAACATTGAATTTAATGTGATGTAATACATTATTATTATTATTATTGAATTTATAATCGATTGAGTTTGATTGAATACAATTTAAATAATTTGAGTTAGAATTTAGGTAATAAAATATAAGGGACATGAGTTTTATTTATTTAGGGTAAATAATTTAGAAGTAAAAGCCCTAGGACAGAGTAACTATTATTTTCTGAAATGTGATGTGCAAATGTGCGTGAACAAGAGAGCGTGCGGGTAGTAAAATGCAACCAGGCTGCTGGGAGGAAAGTAATAAAATGCATTGCATGCTTTTCGAATCTCGTAGGGGAAAAGGTTTCTAATAATAACCCAGCTGAATGGAGTGATTAGACTGGGGCCCAGCAGATTGATGCCGGGAGGCACCGGGGCTGATTTATTGATCAAATCTTTGGCCTGATTGGGAGGAGTTCGAGGCTCCTTTGAAGTCAGCAGAAAGAAGAAGAAGAAAAGAGACACAAAGAAAGTATAAAGAAAAGAATCAAGTTTTATTAAGATAGTATGATAACTATTTACATCAAAAACTTTGAAGATGAGGTTTACCAATATCTTTCAGCATTTACTGGCTTAGTTTATATTGTTATAAGAATCTATTTCGAGAAATAAAGTACGAACTTAGAACATTGACATCTTTTAGCTTAAGGTACCAGAATTTATCAATTATTAGTTATTATCATTTATCATTTACCAATAACTATCAATTATGAATATGATTTTCTCCAGTTTATAAATTTTACGTAAGCTTAAGTTCAAGTCTAAGTTAAAAATTAAAAGTTAAGCATTGAAGTATAAAGGCTTTTGTAAAGTGCGATAAACTGATCTTTTTTTTAAAAAAAAAAAAAAAAGATAAGTTTTATTTCAAATAAAAGTTAAGAGAATATTAATTTTAAGAAGTTTTCACTTTGAAATTGAATTTGACTTGGTACTAGTAGTAATTGCTCCTTTTTTTTTTACATTTTATTTTTAATTTTTTAATTCTTATAATCTGATCCTCCTGTTTTGTCTCAGGCCTGCGTAATAGATTATAAAAATGAAACAATTTCATTAAGGGTTAATTAAAAGTTACCTAAAGAATTAGACTTATATTTTCTCGGTAGAAATTACTTATAAAACTTCCTTAGGAATTTCATTACTATTACTTCATTATTATTATTTGTTCAAGTGTGTGATAACTTCAGTTTAAAACCAGCAAGCTTTTGTAACAGTTAGCAGTGAGCAGGTTTGGTAGTTTAAAAGTTTAGAGCTACAGTACCGCAGTGCCAAAGCACCGTAGTACAAGATACAGTATCCTTAAGTACCGCGTATTCTCCGCTGCACTTCACAACTTTTGGTTATTATTATTCAATTGGGAAGAATTCATGAATAAATTCTATTTTTTATATCTTTATATCTTTATTACTTTGTTATTTTATTATTTTATTATTTTATTACTTTATTGGATATCATATCTTTATCAGCTACGTACTTTTAAACAATTGTATTTCAAAAATAATATTTAATCTTCAAACATTCACTTTCTATTTCACTTTATTACTTTACTTACCACTTTATCACTTAATCTTTCAACCCGCTTCTTGCTACTGCTCTTTATAAAATATTCTGATAAAAAAAGTTTGTAACCAAATTCTTATAAAATTCACTTTATTGTCTCTGTTTTTATTCATCATTATAAAATTATAATATAAAATTATATATAAAATTATATATAAAATTATAATATAAAATTACAATATTAATATAAATATCAAATCAATTTCTATAATTCATTTCCTTAATTATCTATTTCATAAAAGTAAACCATATAAATACATCCTTTAATAATTATTATATTATCAAATTATTATTATATCATATAAATTTAAAATGTCTGGAAGATTCTGGAGAAGAAATCAAAAAAGAGACGTCAATGATGTTCAAACAAATTCACTTTTTAGATTATCAACTTATATAAGTAATAGTACTACTTCTGTAAATAATTTAACACCACCTTCATCTTCAAATCTTGATTCAAGTCCAAGTATGAATGATTTAGAACTTACAAGTTCAACTTCTTCATTTTATGATCAATCTTCTGCACTTTCTCAAACAATAAGTGAAGTTTCAAGTAGTAATAAATATATTTATATACCTAAATTTTCTGATCATGAAATTAATTTATTAAGAGAATCTTGGAATGAAAATTTAAGATGTCCAATAGAAATTATAGATAATTATGTTCATATAAAAAATCCATCTTCAAAAATAAATGCTTTATCAAATGTATTCTCTTCAATTCAATTTTGGGAAGAAGTTCATAGTAATTTAAATAGAGATATTATTAGATATTTACCAAGTCCTGATCATCAATCAACTTCATTCACTGGTCTTTTAAGAATGGCAATTTTAAATGCTGAAGATTTAAGTGTTTTAATGGATTATTTAGGTAATATTGGTCGAAGGCATGGTATAATATTTGGTGCAGAACCTGATTTTTTTCTGGAATTAGGTATTTCAATAATGAATACTTTAAGTGAAAGATTTTCTGAAGCTTTTACTCCTGAATTAGAAAATATTTGGATAACTTTATATTGTTTTCTTGCAAATACAATGATGGATGCTTGTAATAATGATATAATTATTCCAGATGAATCTCAACAACCAAATTTTATACAAGATAATATTAATTTTAATATTAATAATGAAAATAATATCATTAATAATAATAACAATAACAATAATATGAATAATAATGATGATCTTCATTCTTTATTAAGTTTTGCTTCAAAATCAACTAATTTTGAAAAAGTTCAAGAAATTAGAAGATCTTTTCTTTCAAGAAAACCAAGTAATAGAGTTCAAGAAGAATTTGCGTCTAAAAGAAAAAATCCACAATTACTTGCTCATTCTTCAAGAACAAGACTGGATATGAATTTCTTCAAATCTAGTAAAAGTTAACTCTTTTTCACTTTGTAATACATACTTTATCAATTCTTTGTAAAATAATTTTTATCATAAAAAGAAAAAAAAAAAAGAAAAAAAAGAAGCTTTATTACAGTTTCTTCAATAGTTTCTTCAATAGCACAGTTCTGTAGTTATTTATTTATCTCTTTACCCGCTTCTGTTTACTATCAAAGCTACTATCAAAGTACTCTGCGTTTTGTACGTACTTTGGCTCTGAAATAGAGTTAGGCGTATTGATACCGTTTCTAACAAAATTGAAAAAAACGCGAAAAATGAAATATATTCAGTATTATTTAAATTTTTTATTAAAGATGAAATATAAATCTTAAAGGAAATAGTAAATTGGTTAATAAAGAAGACTTTAAATTGATTTTTATTTTTTTAATTGATACATTTTCAAATATCAATAAATATAAATAAAATGGCAGCTTCTTTTTTTCAAGCCAATTCAAGAAATTCAGAAAAAGATTCTCAAATAAAGTTAAATCGAATTCCATGGGTTGAAAAATAGTAAGTTTTCAAGTCATCAATTTTTTTTTTTGGTTTATTTGAATTATTTTCTAATATATATTTTGTTATCTTTAAAAATCTAGCCGTCCAAAGAATTTGAATGATGTTGCATCACAAGATCATGCTGTTAAAATCTTAAAAAGAACACTTTTAACAGCTAATTTACCACATATGTTATTTTATGGACCTCCAGGAACTGGAAAAACTTCAACAATTTTAGCACTTGCAAAAGAATTATATGGTCCAAATTTATTTAAAAGTAGAGTATTGGAATTAAATGCTTCTGATGAAAGAGGTATATCTATTGTTCGTAATAAAGTTAAAAATTTTTCAAGATTAACAGTTTCAAATCCAAAAAAAGCAGATTTAGAAAAATATCCATGTCCTCCATATAAAATTATTATTTTAGATGAAGCTGATTCAATGACAAGTGATGCTCAATCTGCTTTACGTAGAACAATGGAAACTTTTTCAAGTGTTACTAGATTTTGTTTAGTATGTAATTATATTACAAGAATTATTGATCCACTTGCTTCAAGATGTTCAAAATTTAGATTTCGACCTTTAGATACAACAAATGCACTTTCAAGATTAAATTTTATAGTAGAAGAAGAAAAAGTTAAATTAAATAATGGTGTTCTTGAAGAAATTTTAAAAATATCTAATGGTGATTTAAGAAAAGCAATTACTTTTTTACAATCTGCTACAAAATTACATTCTCAACTTGAAGCAACAACTATAGATGCTGATGGAGATATTGAATTAATTGATGATGATGATACAATAAATATAGGAGTAATTACTGTTAAAAGTGTAAAAGAAATTGCTGGAATAGTTCCTGAGAAAATTTTAGATGGACTTTTGAAAATACTTGAAGAAAAAGATTTTAAAAATATTTTTGAATATCTTAATAATTTAGTTGCTGATGGTTGGAGTGGTTCTCAGATGATAGATCAATTACATGACAAAATGATATTAGATGATTCTTTAACTCAGAAACAAAAAACTGATATAGCATTAGTATTGCTTGATGCCGATAAAAAATTAACAAATGGTGGAAATGAACATTTACAAATTTTAAATATGGTTTGTAAACTTTCAAAAATTTTATAGATCAATTTAAATAATTTTACATATCAAATAAAATCATTTTAAAACTACTTTGAATTAAAAAAAAAAAAAAAAGAAAAAAAAAGAAAGAAAGCAGAAAATAATAGGCACATTTTAATATCTTTATTATAACTATTACTATTTTATGTTGTAAGTTTCTTTTATACAGGTAGTGTATTACATTTACAATCATATACAAGAAAAAAGCTATAATTCAAAGATTAATATAACTCATTTTTTCGACACTACATAAAATGATTTACAACAGCTAATTTGATTCAGGTATCATTGACCCTGGAGGTGGTGGTGGCATCATGCCCATATTCATACGCATATTCATATGGATTGGTAAGTTTCTTGGAATTTGCATTCCATTTTTCATAAATGCCATATTTGAATTATTTCCTTGCATATTTCCTTGAATATTACCATTATTGAAATTTGGAGGAGGAATATTCATATTCATATTCATATTCATATTCATATAAGGATTATAAGGAGGAGGAGGAACCATATTTGGAGGTAAAGGACCTGGTAAACCATTTGGATTCATAGGTACTCTAATTCCAGGAGGTAAATTAGAAGGATTAACTCTTTGTATTCCTTTCATTCTATCCATTTGATTAATATTTTGTTGATTCATAGGATTAATTGGTGGCATTGGTAACATCATTCCCCTTCCCTGACCGTCAATATCTGGAGGAGGACCAGGCATAAATGGTGGATTATTAGATGAATACATTGGATTTAACATTTGAGGAGGGTTCATCCAAAGATTTTGTTGCATTTGAGGATTCATTCTAGGTTGTTGACTTTGGTTTTGGTTTTGATTTTGACGTTGTTGCTGTTGTTGTTGCTGGGATTGTCCTTGATTTTGATTTTGAAATTGAGGTTGTTGTTGTTGCGAGAATCCGTTCATTTGTTGAGGTAATTGCTGAGGAGCTTGTTGAACAATAGGTTGTTGAGGTAAATGTTGAGAACTCTGTTGACCTATTTGTTGTTGAAATTGAAAATTAGTCTGAGACTGATTAGTACCTTGAAGCATAGGAGGTAAAGATACAGATTGTCGAGAATTTTGTTGAGGTTGAACTTGATTTTGTTGATCTTGAACTATATTCTGTTGAGAGAAATTTTGGTATGGTTGTTGTTGAGATGGTTGCGATATTGGTTGTTGTTGTTGTTGGTGAGAGGAAGCCTGTTGAGGTTGAGGATATTGGTTCAAAGATCGAACTTGATTGTTCAATGGGCTATTTTTAACATTTATAAAATTATTAAAAGAAGTGTTCATATTTGATATGTTATTTGAACGATTATCAGTATTATTTATTGGAGAAGATGAATTTTCTTTTTTATTAGCATTATATAAATCCATTAAACTTGAAGAATTTTCTTTTGGAGTAGGACTAACAGAATTTACTTCAGGTGATTTACTTTTTTGTAATAAAGACATAAAAAAAGATTCATTTGTATTTGAATTACCATTTAAATTTTTATTTTGAATTTCAAATTGAGAATTATTATTTTGCATTATAATATTAGAATTAGAATTAGAATTAGGATTGGAATTGGAATTGGAAGTTAAATTATTTTGTAATTGATTAATTGGAGAATTTAAGTTTGAATTGATATCATTTTTTTCATTAAGTAAAGGAATTAAACGACTATTTAGAATATTATTTGAATTATTCATTGAAAGATTTGTAGGTTTTGAGAAGAAAGAAGAAAACCTTGAACCTTTGATTGGAGTTTGAATAGAAGGAGAAGAAATTAAATTAGAATTTATTGCTGAATTAATATTGTTATTATTATTACCATTATTATTATTGTTATTATTAATAATATTATTATTATTATTATTATTATTATTATTTATTAAAATAGAATTACTTGAATCAATTGTTGGTTTAATATCAGAATCTAATAAAGCAAAAAAACTATCAATTTCATTTCTTTCTTTTTTAATTGAAATTGATGAATCAATTTTAGTATTTTCAAATTTATTGTCTTCAATTTTAGATTTATTTTTAATTTCAATTTCAATCTCAATTTCTTTTTTAGTATTTAATTTGTCATTATTATTATTATTATTATTATTATTATTATTATTATTATTATTATTATCATTAATTGGTTTAGTTGATTGAATTGATTTAATTGGTTGAGAATTTGAATTAATATTTAAACCAGGAGGTAAAGTTAATTTATTTTTATTCTTTTTTCTTTCTTCTTCTAATTTCATATTTGCTTTCCATTTTTCAAAATCATCAGCAGTTTTACCTAATGAATCATTATCATCAAATGAATTAAAGTTATTGTTGTTGTTGTTGTTATTATTATTATTATTATTGTTATTAGAGTAATAATCATTTCTATTATTATATTTTTGTTTTTGAAATCTTTGATTTGAATTAAAAGTATCTTTTTGTTTTGAAGCAAACCATTCAGGTTCATTTAATTCATCATCATTATCATCATTATCATTATTATTATTATTGTTATTATTGTTATCATTATAATTGTCATTATTGTCATTGTTGTTGTCATTGTTGTTGTTATTATTATTATTATTATTATTAAATTTTGAAAAAGAAGGAGATTTAATTGAATCATTTAAAGAATTGTTATGAGAATGATAAATTTGTTGAGATTGAAAATTAGAAGAGTTGCTAATTGAATTTGAATTTGAATTTGAATTTGAATTTGGATTTGAAATTGTTGTAGTAGTTGTTGAATTTGAAGATATTGAGTTTGTATTTGTATTAATTGAAGTTGAAGAAGAAGAAGAAGGGCTTGAGTTTCCTTTTAATACTTTATTGTTATTGTTGTTATTGTTGTTATTATTTAATATTAAAGATTTATTTGAATTTGAATTTGGATTATAACCAGGTCTTGTAAAAGTTTTATTAAAACTTTCACGACGATTACCTCTTCTATGAGAATAAGAATATTTTGTTGAACTATTGTTATTGTTGTTACTGTTGTTATTGTTATTATTATTATTATTATTATTATTGTTATTAAGACCAGAATATTTATTTAATTTTAAAGTGAAATTACCCATTTCACCAGTTGAATTAGTTATTAGAGAAGAACTTAAATTATTATTTAAAGAATTTGAATTATCAGGATCTTGAATATTATTTGAAATATCTAATTCTAAATCATTTGATATATTATTGGAGATATTATTATTGTGATTGTTATTATTAGTATTATTATTAATGGAATGATTATTATACAGATTTGAATTGGCGTTAAGTTTAACATTAGCGCTATTAGTATTTTCGTTGTTGTTGTTGTTGTTGTTGTTGTTATTATTATTGTTATTGTTATTGTTATTGTTATTGTTATTATTATTAGTGATATTGTTATTTTTGTTGTAATTATTTGAATTATTACTATGGTTATTATTATTATTACTATTATTATTGATGATATGATTATTATGAAGATTATTATGAATATTATTAATATTAGTATGATAATTATCTCTTCTTGATTGTTTATTAATTCTTAAAGGTTTCCAAAAAGTTGAATCTGGTAAATTTTTTGGAGATTTAATTAATGGAGAATTACTTAAATATAATAAAGTTTGAATAGAATAGGAGACTGATTTATTTGAAGATGATTGTTGTTGTTGTTGTTGTTGTTGTTCTTCTTCATCTTCTTCTATTATAGCGTTATCATTATCGATATTATTAATATTAGAATTGTCATTGTCATTGTCATTATCATTATCATTATCGTTATCATTTAAGAGAGTGAAACTATTTGCTTGAATAGTTGTACCACTTGGAGTATTAAAAGAAGATCTATGAGAATTACGTCTTGATTTTGGTAAATTTATTAATTCATTAATTAAATTTTCATCACTATTGATATTATTATTATTATTATTATTAGTATTTGAGTTTGAATTTAAATTCAAATTTTGAAATTGATTTAAGATTGAATTACTATTATTATTATTTGAGTTGATAGAATTATTGGTGATTGAATTGGAAAAGAAAGATGATAAATGATTTGAATGATTTGAAATTAAGTGATTTGAATTCAGATGATTTTGATGAGAATGATTAAAAGTGATTGATTGATTTGAGATTATATGATTATGAGAATTTTTTCTCCTTACAGGTCTTGCAGTTATAATTGATGGATCATCTAATTCAATTCCTCCAACCATTTTAAATTGAATTGAATTGATTTAATAGATGTATTATGTATATATTATAATTTTATATGATTATGAAGATTATGAAGATTATGATGAATAGCTTGATGTTTTGTTATATGAATATTTTATGAATGAATATTTTATGAATGAATATTTTATGAATGAATATTTTATGAATAGATATTAAATATATATTAAATGGATATATATAAATATCTTATTAATATACTGATATATGATATGATATGATATGATATGATATGATATGATTATGATATTAGTAGTAATAAGTTATTAATTATCAAGTTCAGTTCTTGATTAATTTGTTATTTGAGGTGAATTAGATTTAAAGGGGACAAAGAGTAGTAGTAATGGGAGTAGTAGTAGTACTAATAGCACTAATACTAATAGCACTAATACTAATAGTATCACAGTAGTCTCAGGTCTCGAGGCAGTGTGACTGTTAACAAACAGACTGAAGAGAAAAGAAGAGAAGCAGTGGCTGCTGACGTAACCGCTGACTGCGTGCTCTGAGTCTGTTTTGGATCCGGTGGCTTCTTCGGTCACCTGACTGCTCCCACTCCACTTCCCCGGGTCCTCTGCTGTCTCCGTGTTGCCCCTTTCTTTCTTTCTTCTTTCTTTCTTTCTTCTTTCTTGCTTCCAGACCTAAAAAAGTTTGCATTTCCCAGCAAAGTCACTTCCAGGACACCACTTTCCCTCTTTAAAGCAGTCAACCCATCCAGGATCTACACTTAATTGCCTTGCTGTGTCCCTGATTGCTCCAACTGCTGTCCCCGCGCCAGTTTTGTGCTTGTATTTAATTGCAGTAAAAACTCGCTTGATCTGATTTTATGCCGCTGAGTAAAAACAAAAATGGTGAAAGCTTCAAATAATTAAAGAATGATAATTTTCAGTCTTTTCACTTCATTCATTCATTCTTTACTTTCTTTCATTTCAATATCTTTTTTTTTCTTATTCTTTTAAACAAAATATAAATTAAATATTTATTAACTAACTCTTTGTAAGAATAAAATATTTATAATACATTATTAAATCATTTGAAATATAATGCTTCAATAATACATTTCTTTATTTCTTTATTTCTTTATTTCTTTAATCATCTTCAAGCAATAATCAATAGTCATCAATCAATCAATCAATTAATCCATCATATTTATTTATTTATTTATTTATTTATTTCCTCTTTTTAACCTTCAATTTGGGTGGGATATTCAAAAAATTAAAAAATTGATATCAAATCAATAATTTATTCATTTCCTCTATTACAAAATATTCAACTATTACTCATATATTATCACTCATTTATCTCTATTGTCATATTCATATTTGTATTTGTATTCATATAAATCAATATATATATATATATATATATACCAATATATCAATATATCAAAAGATAATCATATAATCATATAATAGATAATAGATAATAGATAATAGATAATAGATAATAGATAATAGATAATAGATAATAGATAATAGATAATAGATAATAGATAATAATGTCTGTATCTGAAATTGATTCAATTCAATCTCAAATTGAATCGGCTGTAAATATAGCTTTTAATGGTTCTTCAAATCAACAATTAATTCAACAAGCTTTAATTTTTATAAATCAATTAAAATTAAATCCATTAAATTTAAATTCTTGGCAAATTTGTTTAAATTTATTTAATAATTTAAATAAAAATGATAATTTAAGATTTTTTTCTTTACAAATTATTAATAATTCTTTAAAATTTTTAAATTTAAATCAATTAAATTTCTTAAAACAAAATTTATTTAATAATTATTTTAAAATTATAATTTTAAATAAAAATCATATAGATTCTGAAATTATTAAAAAAAAATTTTCTTCAACTTTAGCTAATTTATTTCTTCATACTTATTTAAATATTTGGCCACATTTCTTTAATGATTTTTTATCAATTATTAATAATTTTAATTTCAAACATAATCATAATGATCAAGATAATGATAATCATAATCATAATGATAATGATAATGATCAAGATAAAGAATATAATAAAAAAGATATGGAAAAATTATTATTATTACAAAAAAATGATTTTAATTTTAATCCAATTTTATTAGATTATTATTTAAATATTCTTTTATATATAAATGATGAAATTGCTGATCAATTATATTCATCTTCTTCAACTTCCATTTCAAATTCAAATTCAAATTTAAATTCAAATTTAAATTCAACTTCAATTCAAAATTCAAATAATGATGTTTTAAAAAGAAATGCTCAAATTAAAGATATTATGAGATTAAATGATATAAATAATTTAACTTTAAATTGGAAAAAAATTTTATCAAATTTAAATTTATCAAATAATCATTTAATTTTATCAAAATGTTTAAATATTATTGGAATTTATTCAAATTGGATTGATATAAATTTAATTTTAGATAATGATTATTTAAATTTAATTTATCAATATTTAAATTCAAATATTTTATCTTTAAAATTATCTTCTTGTAATTCATTAAATAATATAATTTCAAAAAAAATGCCATTTAATAAAAAATTACAATTATTATCAAATTTAAATTTAATCTCAATTATTAATTCAATTATTTTACCTTATTCAAATATAACCACTATTAACAACAATAATAATAATAATGATGATAAAATTGAATTTCTTAAAAATGTTTCAAAATTATCAAATACTTTAGGTTTAGAATATATTTTAATCTTAGAAAATAATATAAATAATATTGATAATAATTTAAAAAATTTAATATTTCAAGAAATTTATAAAATTTTTCCAATAATCTTATTTTTCTTATCAAATGATTATGATGATATTTCTGAATTAATTTTTCCATTTTTATATTCATTTTTATCTTTATTCAAAAAAAATTCAAATTCTTTAATATTTTCAAATTTTTTAAATTTTGAAATTTTATCAAATTTATTACAAAAAATCATTTTAAAAATGAAATATGATAATGATTCTGATGGTTTAGATGATGATGAAAATGATGAATTTAATGATTTTAGATCAAAATTAAAAAATTTTCAAGATAATATTGCTTTAATTAATCCTGATTTATATCTTCAACAAATTACAAATATTATTGAATTAACTTTATTCAATAATAATAATAACTTAAATAATGTAAATATAGATATTAAAATTAATGATTGGAGATCTGTTGAATTAGGTTTATTTGAATTAACTAATTTTTCAGAATCTTTAAGAAATAATCTTTTAAAATTACCAAAAAATTCAATTCAATCTTCAAAACCTTTTTTATCTTTTAAATCTTATCTTATAAAATTAATTAATACTCATACTAAAAATAATAATATAAATAAAATTGGTGATTCATTATTATTAAAATTTAATCATCCATTAATTGAATTATTATTTTTTGAATTAATTGTTAAACATTATAATTTTTTTATATCTCCAGAAAATTTAAATAAAAATTCAAATAAAAATTTAAATTCAAATGAAAATAATATTTTAACAAATAATATTTTAGAAATTTTAAATTCAGAATTTGGTTTATTTAATTCAAATTTAAAAGTTCAATTAAGATCATGGTATTTATTTTATAGATTTATAAAATTAACAAAACCAATTTTAAATTTCTTAATTCTTAAAAATTTATTAATTAATTTATCAAATAATTTATTAATTATCAAAGCTCAATTACCTGAAAATAATGGTAATGATAATGATGAATTAATTGATAATTCAAATTTTGATAGTCAATTATATTTATTTGAAACTATTGGAATTTTAATTTCTTTAATTAATAAATCAAAACCTATTGATAATAATATAGTTCCAATTGAAAATAAATTAGAATTAATTGATTCTATTTTAAATCCATTATTTAATGATTTATCAAAATGTATTGAAGTTTATCCAAGTTTAATTAATATTAATCAAAAAAAAGAAGTTATTTTACAAGCTCATCATTGTTTACAAGCAATTGGAACTTTTGCAAAAGGTTATGATTTTGATAATAGTAATAATTTTAATTATACAAATAATGATATTAATAAATTAAATAATAATAATATTAAATCAAAATTAATTAATAATAATAATACTAATAATAATAATGAAATTAATGATAAAATTGAAAAAGAAGTTATAGAAAAATTTAAAAGTGCAATAGAATGTTCAATTATAATTTTAGAAAATTTCAACCAATTTGAAGATATTCGAGAGGCTTCAAGATTTTTATTTGCAAGATTTATACCAATTTTAGGTTATAAAATAGATATTACAGATTATTTAAGTAGATTTATTTCAAATATTTTAATTGGAGAAAATTTAAGATTAACGGAAGTTAGTGATTTTTTAGGATTTTTAGGACAAATTATTCATAATTTTCAAAATAATGTAATGATTTATCAATTAATTAATAATTTATTTACACCATTATTTGAAAAAATTTTTTTAATGATTGGTGAAGATGAAAATGATGATAATAATAGTTTAATAGATAGAATAAAAAATAATGATAAAGTTTCAAATGGTAATGGAATTACTAATGGTAATGGAAAATTAAATGGCTTTAATAAAAATAATAATGATAATGATAATAATAATAATAATATTATCAATAATGAAAATGATGGAGAAGTAATAAAAGATAAAAAATTAGATGAAAATGGTCATGATGTAAGTGATTTAAGTAGAGATAAAGTTAATTTAAAAAAATCATTTTTAACATTTTTAATTAATTTAAGTAATAATCATTTTACTAGTATTTTAATTGATGAAAATAATTCTAAAATGTTTGGAATTATATTAGAAAAATTATTAGAATATTGTAAAAAAACAAGTAAAATTGGTAATGGAATTGGACGAGGTAATTTTAGTAGTAGTGATAGTAATTTAATTGGAATTTCAAAATTATCTTTTAATGTTTTAGAAAATTTTGTTTTAATTATTAGTGATAATGGAATTTTAGATGAACAAGATAAATTTAAAAATCAATTTAAAATTGAAGGTATTGAAGAATTTTTTATTAAAAATTTAATTTCAATAAGTTTTGAAATTCCATTTAAAAATGAGAATTTTAATGTTAAAGATGCTCAAAATAGATTAATTTGTAATGAAATTGGAGTTTTATTAAAAACTTTATTGAATAGATTCAAAGATAATTTAATCAATTATCTCAATAATATCTATTTTGTTGAAATTGGATTTCCAAATAATATAAAGGATGTTTTTTTAAGTAATTTAATTAATATGGATATTAAAGAATTTAAAAGATATTTCAATGATTTTGTCAAAGAGCTTAGAAGCTAACATTTTTAAACATTCTTAAACTTTTTTGAACTTTTTTGAACATTTTTGAACTTTTTTGAACTTTTTTACTTCAATTTTTCTTTTATTTTCTTTTATTTTATGAAATACAATGCAATGCAATGACCCACTAATATCATCAAAAACCTGGATCTATAATATATAATTTTCATTTTCAATTACGAATCACTTGTTTAATATATATGTTTAACGGATATATAAAAAAAAAAAAATTTTAATAAATATAAATACAAAAATTAATAAATACCTTTTTTTTTTTATTTAAGATCAGTAAAAGTTATGAGATAAGATGAGCAGGTAAAAGTTAATAAATTTATTTCTGATTTATCGAAACTGAGACCAGAATTGAGGATCGTGTATAAAATGTGGTTTTGTTGACAGTCGCGAAAGTAAAAAATAAACAAATTGAATTAAATTGAATTAAATTGAATTAAATTGAATTAAACAAAGCAAAAGACTTCCAGTTATTTCAGATTATTATTGGATTATGCATTCAAGCAAGAACATATATGAATGTAAATATAAATACATGTATTGCCAGACCAAGAGAAGTAATAGTATTGAAGAATGAAATGCTCAGTTCCAGTGTTGCCAACGACAGATATAATAGACTTGGACAGTCAAAGTGAGGGAGAGAGTCAAAGTGAAGACGAACAGATATATTCAAAAAGTTATTCTGAGAATAATGACAGTGTTCATGATGGCGTTAAATCACAAATAGATATCATTCATAATGATGATATTTGTCTGGATTATAATATGGATTTAAATCAAATAATGTTGAAAACAGAATCGACGTTAAAGGATGATATAATAAATATTTTAAAAAAATCAGATTTTTTTCAAAATGCTTCAAAAGTCATACATTTTTACAAAATAAGTTTAAACAAAGCTAAATTGGAAATAGAAGATTTGAATTCAAAGATTATTAATTTAGAAAAAAAGAAAAAATTTTATAAGTCTCAATTTAAAAAACAATCTAAATATATTCGGTTGACACCTGCGAGTTTAGATATAAAGAAGAAAAAACACTACAAAAGAAAATCAAATTCTAATTATGATAATGATACTCATCAAAAAAGAATAAAAAGTTTAAGAATTGAAAAAGATGATTTTGATGTTTTAAATTCGTCACAAGATTCAATGACATTCAATTCAACTCAACCTTCATCAAAATTAAAAATTAATTCAATACAAAATATTAATAATTCGGAAGATTTAATATTCGATAAAGATCCAAATATATTACTATTCTCAAATAATGACAAATTTTCTAATCAAACAGAAATGAAAACGGATGAAGAAAAAAATTATAAAGAGGAATTGCCACTTTTAACTACAGATTGGAATAAAACTCATTTTTCAAATAATTATAATGATAATAAAGAAAATTGGGATATTAATCTTAAAAATGAAAACTATAACAGTGATAATAAAGAAGTTTTTAATGAAAATAATGATAATGATAGTGATACTAATGATACCCAAATATTTTCATCATATCATTTTAGCCCAAATAAGCATTTAATAGATTCCACTAAAACCTTAAGTTCAGTTAAAGAGGAAGAAAATTCAATAAATATATTATTACAAGATTCGCCTTTAAAAGAAATAGATAAAAACTTAAACTTAGATATATCTAATTTTCCAATTAAAAAAACAAAATTAACTAAAAAACTTTATTCAACTAAAAAAATAGATTTAAATAAAAAAATAGATTTAACAAAAAATCCAATAACCAAAAGAAATTGGATTTTAGAAGATTTTAAACCTAATCCTTCAAGAAATCAAAACTTACCCTTTGCATTTCAAGAAGTAATAAGGGGTAAAGAAAATAGAAGTAAACTTCAAGGTAATTTTTGTAAAGTTTGTCAAAAATTTTATGAAACTGCAGGACCTATTAAAAAAAGTGATGGTCCAGTTTGGACTTCTGATTCAAAAAATAATTTTAATAATAATAATAATAATTTTAACTCTCACCATCATTTATGTGATAGTAATAACATCAAAGAACTTATTCAAAAATCTTCTAGGCATAAAGATAATAATTTTAATTTTCAAGGAACTCCTCCTGGATTTAATCGAACCGAGTTTCCAAGTACCCAAGAAATACAAATTGACAGAAAAAAATCTAAAGAAATGATAAAATCTAAAACAATTGAAAGATTTTTAGAAGCAATTAAATTAGATGGAACAAATATATTCATATTCAAAAATGAATATTTTAATGATGTGGTTAAAAGTGGAAATTTTACTTTTGATTCCAAACAATTTTGAAGAAGAACATGTTTTTTTCTTTTTTCAAAAAGAAGTAATTGGATTTTAAATTTTGGATTTAAATTTTTTTAATTTCTTTCATTAATTTTTCTTTTTCAAATTTTTTTTCCATTATACCAATATTATCATTTGCTACTTTTATAAGTGAAGATAATTGATTTTTACCATTTGCGTTAAATTTTGTATTCAAATTTATTGAAGAATTTTCATTTAAGTCACCTTTTTTAGATAATTCCATGTTTTTGGCATAAAATTCATCCATATTAAATTCAATCATATTTTCATAATTCTTTAAATCTTTTTTTATTTCAGTTTCTTCTCTTTTCCTTATTTTCTCTTCGTATTTACTTAATCTGGTTTTTTTTTCTTCATTATTATTATTATTATCATTATTGCTATTGGTTTTTTTATCATTATATATTGTATAAATATCTTTATTTGAAAAAATAGATTTAATTTCATATTCTGTACTATTTAAATTATTTTTGTTTGTATTTTCATTATTTCTGATTCTAGAAAATAAATTTAAATTAATATTTTCAATTTTTTTGATATTTTTTTCATTAAAGTTAAAAATTTTTTGTACATTTTGATTAGAGACCTTATCTTTATTAATGTTTTTTAATTTTGTTACTTTATTAATTTTATTACTTTTATTACTTTTATTACTTTTATTTGACTTAGCGTTATTATTTGACTTATTCAAAGTTTTTCTAGTAACTGCTACTGGAAGAAATGAAGTTATTGTTTTATTTGTTTCTATTGATTGTCCATTATATTCATTTAAAACTTCAGAGCCATTGAAATTATTTTTAATTCCTTTTCCTAAAACTTTTGAGAATGTAGTTCTATTATTATTCATATTCACCTTTAATAAACTGGAAGGAGGAGTTTTTAAATTTTGTATTTCATTTTTATTTTCTAAGACATGGACAGAATATGTAGAATCTGTATCTGAATCATTATCAGAATTTGAATCTGAAGTATAACTCCTTAAAGCATCCATGATATTCAATAAATTGACTTATAATCTTTTTAAAGTGATATTTTTTAAAATATTTACTTAATATTTCTTTCTTTAATAACTTAAAAGCGAATAATCTTGAAAGTTGCAATAAAAAAAAAAAATTTAAGGTGTAATTTTCGATGAATGTTGGATGTGAAATGCATTTCAAATAGCCAATCACTGATTTTTTGAAGGATTAAATAAAATAAAATGGATTTTTTTTAAAAGATTATAAATTTAATGATGTTAAATGAAATTGGATAAGAATTTCGAATTGAAAAGTATTTTTTTTTTTATTTTTCCATGATGATTAAAAATTCAATTATGTTTCAAAAATCTTCAAGAATTATATGTCGTAGATTTATATCTAATAGAGATATTAGACCTCCATTTGTTCCATTAGTTGCAAAAGATTTTGTTGAAGCTATTGGAAATACTCCATTAATTAGATTAAAAAATCTTTCAAAAGAATTAGGTAGAAATATTTATGCAAAAGCAGAATATATGAATCCAGGAGGATCAGTAAAAGATAGAGCAGCAAAATTTATAATTGAAGATGCTGAGAAAAAAGGATTAATAAAAAATGGAGGTACAATTATTGAAGGAACTGCAGGAAATACAGGTATTGGATTAGCACATGTTTGTAGATCTAAAGGATATAAATGTATAATTTATATGCCAAATACTCAATCACCATCAAAAATAAGTTTATTAAAATTATTAGGAGCTGAAGTTAATCCAGTTCCAGTTGTACCATATTCAAATCCAATGAATTATAATCATCAAGCTAAAAGGCATGCAGAATCTTTAAAAAATTCAGTTTGGACAAATCAATTTGATAATTTATCAAATAGACAAGCACATATTGAAACTACAGGACCTGAAATATGGGCACAATTAAATGGTAAAGTTGATGGATTTACATGTTCAACAGGTACTGGAGGTACATTTGCAGGTATTTCAAGATATCTTAAAGAAATTTCAAATGGTAAAACTAAAATTTATATTGCAGATCCACCTGGATCATGTATTTATTCATATATTAAATCAAATGGAAAATCTTTAGATAATTCAGGATCATCATTTACAGAAGGTATTGGACAAGGTAGAATAACAAATAATTTAAAACAAGATATTGAAATAATTGATGATGCATTAAAAATTCCAGATTCAGAATCTATTATTATGCTTTATAGATTATTAGATAATGAAGGATTGTTTATAGGAGGTACATCAGCATTAAATGTTGTAGGAGCTGTAAAACTTGCTTTAAAATTACCAGAAGGATCCAATGTTGTTACAATCTTAGCAGATTCTGCTCATAAATATTCAGATAGACTTTTTTCTAAGAAATGGTTAGAATCCAAAGGATTGTTGGAATGCATTCCAAAGAACTTAACCAAGTACATAACTCTTGGGTGATTTCTCAGTTAGTTATTCAAACATGTTAAATACAATCAATCACCTCACTTTATTCTTCTTCTTTTAAAACACATTTTTGTGTGCATGCGCCACATACAATTGTTATTTCCTCTTTAGTGTCACCGAGCCTCGTAGTTCTTCAATTCCAGAAACCCAGTGGTGTGGGTCTGATGGATCGACTAATTCGAACCAATGAACCTTCTTTTTCCGGACCTTGTTTCTTCAATGGGTGATTTAAGTCAAAGAGTAACTGAACTGTAACAAGATTACAATTATTTATGAATATAAAATTCATAAATTATATTTATATTCAACTGAAGAAACAATTACTTTTTATTATTAAAATAATGAAAGTAATTAGTGATAAACTTGTTGATGATTATCTTAAATCTATATCACAATCAGATTTAAAAGATTTTCAAAAATGTTTAATTGATTCATTAATTGATTATTCAAAAGATAAATCAATGATACCCAAACGTATAATAATGGAAGAAAAAAGACCAAATGATTTAAAAACTGGTGATAGTACATATTTATTTATGCCAAGTAAATTAAATAAAACAAATTTAGGTATAAAAATTTTAACAGGTTCAAAACATGGTTTTAATGGTATTAATCTTGTAATTGATTCAATTAATGGTAATTTAAATTGTTTAATAAATGCAAGAGTTTTAACAGCTTTTAGAACTGCTTTAAGTAATTCAATAATTATTCAAAGATTATTTAATAATATGATTGAATATAATATTAAAATTAATAATGAATTAAGATCTATAACTTCTTTTGGTGTTGGTTTACAAAGTTATTGGCATATTTTTTTATTAATAAAATTATATCCTGGTTTTTTTAATAAAATTAATATAATTAATAGAAATTTAGATAATTCAAAAAAATTTATTATAAATTTATCAAAAGATTTAAATAAAATTAATAATAATATTGAAATTATATTTAATTGTGAAATTTTAGATATTATAAATAATTTTAATAATATTTCTAAAATGATTAATGAAAGTTTATTTATATTTGGTTGTACACCTTCAATAAAACCAATAATTTTAAATAAAATGATAAATTATGAAAAAAATTCTCCAATAAGATATATTGGTTTAATTGGTTCATATAAACCTTATATGTTAGAATGTGATAAAGATTTAATTAAATATAATATTCAAAATTCAAAATTAAATAAAATTATTGTTGATAGTAAAGAATTTTGTTTAAAAGAATCTGGTGAATTAATATCTTCTAAAGTTTTACCAAATCAATTAATTGAAATTGGTGAAATTTATTCATCAAATAATATTAATAAAAATTTAATTGAATATTTTGGTTATCCAAAAATTATTTTAAGTAAATTAGTAGGAATGAGTATTATGGATGTTGCGGCTTCAGTTACTTTATATAAAAAATCTAATTCTTTAAATTTTGGTCATGAATTATCCGATTTTTAATAAAAAAATCAAATATTTCTTTTATTCAATTTATATAAATATATTTTACAATAACATTATTTAATGCTTCTTTTTCTTTGTTCTTGTTTCCTTGTCTAGAATAAAAGCCTATAACTTCTTATTGTAAAATTCCTTCTTTTTGAATTTCAAAGACCAAAATCATGGAACTTGTAAAATAGTACCTAAACACTGTACAGTAAAGTGAGTCTCGGTATGCAAATAGTCTTATGCAGCTTAGGACTTTTTTATACAGTGAATAAAATTGAGGGTTTTTTCTTAATTACGGAACTCGAACGCCTCCTCAAATCAAAATGTTTGGTTTTGTGTTTCAATGAACTTTCAGTGACCCATTCGTGGCTGGTGTTTTAAACCCTGATACCCAATCAAAAAAAAACAGCTGTACTTTTCAGCATTCAAATAACGGTGTTCAGGGTGTAGAGGTCACATGACACTTCCGGGGTAACGTTACACTTTTTGATTATTTAATTTTTTGATTATCTCTGAATATGGAAATGGATACGCTTTGATTAAAATCTAAAATAGGAATTAGAATAGCAGACATTTTAATTAATCAATAGATAAAGTAGTCTTTATCTTTTATCTAGGATCTGAATAAATCATATTATTCACTGATGGATATATTATTCCTGAAATAATGGTTCGATATTATAGTTATTCTATTAATTTTCATAATCATAGGTCGAAATTTTCGATTTTTTTTTTAATAATTTATCCCTCAATAATAAATTTCTTTTTTTTTATTTATCATTCAGCAGAAATATAATGAGGATATATTATTATATTAATATTTAAAAAGAATGAATATTCTTTGATTCTTTCATATTTGGTTCTTTTAACAATAATATTATAGGGAAATAAAATGGGTGAAAAAGTTGTAGTTATAGGTGCTGGAATTATTGGTTTATATACAGTTTTTTCATTACTTGAAAAAGGTATTAAAGATATTACAGTTATTGCAGAATATTTTTCTGATGATCAATCAACTTATTATACATCACCATGGGCAGGAGGTAATTTTTGTGCAATTTCTCCTTCAGATCCATTAACTTTAAAAATGGATAAATTTACATATTTAAATTTATTTAAAATTCAAAAAATTTTAGGTGGATCAAAAAATTCAGGTTTAGATATGTTTCCAATGACTGAATTTTGGGATTTTAAACCAAATGAAATTAAATTAAATTCACTTAAAAGTTATTTAAAAGATTTTAAAATTTTATCAAAAGAAGAATTAAATTTAAAAAATGAATCAAAAATTAAATTTGGTATATCTTATATAACTTGGAATTTTAATTGTCCAATTTTTTTAAAAAAAATGACAAATTATATGAAATCAAAAAATGTTAAATTTATTAAAAAAAAATTAACACATATTTCTCAAGCATATTTTAATAATGATATTAAAATTGTTTTTAATTGTTCAGGTATTGGAGCAAGAGAATTAGTTAAAGATTTTAATGTTTATCCTGGTAGAGGACAAGTTGTTGTTATTAAAGCACCACATATTAAAGAAAATTGTGTTAGATGGGGTATAAATTCTGCAACATATATAATTCCAAGACCATATTCAAATGATTCATTAGTTTTAGGAGGATTTATACAAAAAGATAATTGGACAGGAGATACATTTGGTGAAGAAACTGAAGATATTTTAAAAAGAACAATAAAATTATTACCAAAGATTTTAAAAGAAAATTTAAATGGTAATAAAATTGAAGATTTAGAAATTAAAAGAGTTGCAGCAGGTTTAAGACCTTATAGACATGGTGGACCAAGAATTGAAAAAGAAATTTTACCAGAAAATAAAATTTTAATATCAAATTATGGACATGGTGGATATGGATATCAATCTGGATTTGGATGGTCAAATGCAGCAACTGATTTACTTTTTAAGAAAGTAAATAATTTTAAACTATAAGTTTGTGTTTGTTAAATTTAAGTAGATATAATTTTTATTTTATTTTTATTAATATACAATATTTTTAGTTAATATTTCTTTAATAATTCAGATTATCTTCAATTATCTTAAAGAATGGGACGCGCTTATGTAAAATGTGAACGCATTGATCTTTACACATAATGCATTGCGCGGTTTTGAATAAAGAGTTTAAAAACTAAACAGTGAGAAAATTGAAAATTGAAAATTGAAAAAAGAAAATTGGTGAATTAATTCAATTTAACTCAATTATTTTATATAGAATTGAATCTTGAGATTAAAATAATATAGAATTAATATCATAATAGGATTATAAAGGAAAATAAAAATATTTAAATATAATCATAATTACAATGTTTAAATCATTTACAAAAAGTATAAGAATAGAAAAATTGAATATATTAAATTATCAAAAAAGAAAATTTTCACAATCTTTTAAAATTTATAATGAAAAAGTATCAAATATAGATAAAAAGCCAATTAATAATATGAAGTCATCATGTGTTGCAGGAACAGTATTGAATTTAAAAATAAATAAATCTGGAGATGAACCTATTGCTTTAGAAGATAATGAATATCCTGAATGGTTATGGAGTTTATTAGATTCTAACAAACAAGAAGAAGAATTAAGTAAAGATCCAATAAAATTAAGAAAAAAATTATTAAGAAAAAACAATGTTAAAAAAATAAAAGGTAATAATTTCTTAGCTAAGATGAAATAATCAAATTTCATTATACAAATAATAAGATTTAATCTCAACTTAACTTTATTAATAATAATAGTATCAAATCTCATAATTGTATAATGGTAGTCAATAACATGTAAATAAATGATAATAGAAAGTATTCAATTCTATGTTAAATAAGTGTTTTCTTCTCTTTCTTCTGCTTCTTCTGCTTCTTCTGCTTGTCTCTTTGTGTCAGCACCAGCAGCTGAATCACCATCGCCAGCAGCATCACCCTCGAGAAAGCACTGACCCAAAGTACTGGATCTATCATTTCCGCAGTGCGGAGTTGTCTGAGGATGTTCTGCCCCGGCCGTTGTCACATGACTGCGGTTCCTTGTGCTGCTGTTTGTTTGTGCAGTCACTGCCCCGGGGAATATTTGAATATTTGAGATTGTCAGCGGTTGATTTACTTGCTTGTCAAGCACCCTTGAATACAGTGCAGTGCAATAACTTAACCTAAGAGATTCCGAAGGATAAAGACTATTTCCATTTTCTATTTTCCATTTCCTATCTTTTATCAGAAAATGTTTCAACAACTAAGATTTAAATAGTATTAGAAAAATAGTTTAGAAAATAATTCATAAGACAAAAAAGGTAATTCAATTAGAAATAATAAAATAATAAAATAAAATAAAAAAATAAAAAAATGACTGTAAATGAGAATACACCATTAATTTCATCTTTAAATTCAGATCCATCAAGACTTCATTCTTCAAATCCAATAATCAAAAGAAGTCATACTCTGAATACAATTGATTATCATGAACAAGAAAGAAGACCAAGTAGAGCATCATTTTCATTAATGAATTCAATTTCTCTTGGTGCAATATCTTCTGGTGGTAGATCATGTAGTTTAAGTGAAGAAAATTTAAATTCAAATAATAATATTAATGAATTTGCAGAAATTAATTTTTCTAGATTTCAAAATTTAATTGATATGAGACCAAAAAGGTTAATTGGTAATAAAACTTCAAGACCTTTAAAAAATTGGAATAATTATTATAAAGATGAAATTTTTTTAAAAAATTTAAAAAAAAATAATAAAAAAATTAAAAAATTTTATCAATTTCAAAATAATTTAATTAATAGATATATTATGGTTGATAAATTATTAGATTCTGGTATTCAAGAAAATATGTTAAATAATTATGGAACTGATTTAAATGATCAATTATTTAATTCAAATCCTAGCCCTTTTGATAATAATAATAATAATAATAATAATAACAACAGTAATAATAATGATTTGCAATCTCAAAGTCAATCTCAATTAAGTAAAAATACAAGTAGACAACATAAATTACCAATTGATAAAGAAATTAATACTTTATTTGATGATTATGATTCTTCACTTATTATTAAAGCAATTTTAATAAATTATTTTGTTAATTTAATTTTATTAATTGGTAAAATTATTGCAACTTTATTAACTTCTTCATTATCAATTTTAGCTTCTTTAGTTGATTCATGTTTAGATTTTTTATCAACAACAATAATTTATTTAACAAATTCATTATCAAATAAATCAAATTCAAAATATCCTATAGGTAGATCAAGATTAGAACCAATTGGAGTTTTAATTTTTTCAATAATTATTATTTTTTCTTTTATTCAAGTTGGTCAAGAATCTTTAAATTCATTAATTAAAAAAAAAATTAATTTTAATTTTGATTTAATTTCAATAATTATTATGTTTTTAACAATTTTAATAAAATTTTTTATTTATTTATGGTGTAAATCAATTAAAAATTCTTCTATTCAAGCTTTATCAAAAGATGCTTTAACTGATATAATTTTTAATTTTTTTTCAATTTTTATACCTTTATTAGGTTATTATTTTAAAATTTGGTATTTTGATCCAATTTGTGCTTTATTTTTAAGTATATATATTATAATTTCATGGTCTTTAACTGCTTTAGAACATATAAATAATTTAACAGGTTCAAAAGCTTCTCAATTTGATGAAAATCAAGTTTTATATTTAACTTTAAGATTTTCTGATTCTATTGAAAAAATTACAAAAATTAATTGTTATCATGTTGGTGATAATATTAATGTTGAAATTGATTTAATGTTAAATAGAAATTTAAATTTAAAAGATAGTCATGATATTGGTGAAGCTGTTCAATATGCTATAGAAACTTTACCAATGGTTGAAAGATGTTTTGTTCATCTTGATTATAGAGTTGGAAATTATGATGGTCATATAAACAGATTAAATAAATAATTAATTAATTTTCATTTATTAAAAGTTTATAACTTTAAATTAAATTAAATTAAATTAAATTAAATTAAATAAGTTTTAAGTGAAATTTTTTAAGAAAAAATTCATGAAAAAGCTTCAAGAAGAACTTTCAAAAAGAAATGAAAACTTATTTTATATAAGTTTGTCTCACAAAGGTTTTATGAGTAATAATTTATTAATCTGTTTTAGGTGAAATTTTAGGTGAAATTATAATCTAGAATTAGTTGAAAGCATTTGAAATTAGTATCCACAAAAAATTCAATTTTTTAAATAGATGACAAATCTTACATAGTTCTTTAAAATCTTAATCTTATTTGTTTTGAGATAATTTGAATAACAAATCTGTAACTTCATTTAGAAATTCAATTCAATAAATGAATATACAGTAGTGTATTAATATATATTTCAATGCCAATAAATTTGAAACTCACCTAAAGTCAAAAAAGAACCTCAAAATGAGCTGGAATCAGAGTTAAAATTCAGTTGAAATAGAAAACTAGACGGGCGGGAAAAGGGTCACCAAAGCTCAGAAACACAGGAACACACGGAAATATCAAGGATTTCGAAGCCAATTGCAAGAAAACCGCAAGAAAACCGCAAAGAAATAGGGATAATGTTCAGGATGGTGATGGTGATAATGATAATGATATAATGATATAATGATAATGATAATGATAGTCTCAGACTCTTGGAGTGTTTGTATCATGCTGAGCTTATGCAGATTGAGATTTAGAATCCAGAGATCGAAGAAATAAAGAAAGAAAGATATAAAGAGTTGAAGAAAGAAAGAACTTTGAAAATACCCAATATATATATGTTATATACATTAGAAAAGAAAATACTAAAAAATACTTATTTGTTTATAAATACACTATAGCCAGCAAAAAGAGACAAAAAATAATCTCAAACTACTTAATAATAATCCTTTATTGAAAGAAAAAAACAGTTTAAAAGAATATAATTCAAGTTTTACTAAATATATAATTCAATATTAATATTAATTAATAATATAATCACGAAATGTCTATATCTTTAAGAGATGGTTTTGCTAATCAGTCTCTAGATGAAGTCTTAGAAGATCTTCTTGCAAGATTTGTTATAAATTGTCCTGCAGAAGATTTATCAACTGAAGAAAGAGTTTTTTTTCAAATTGAAGAAGCTCAATGGTTTTATACTGATTTTATAAGATCAATAAATCCTAGATTACCAAGTTTAAAAATGAAGATTTTTTCTGAAAAAATAATACAAAAATGTCCAATAATTTGGAAATGGTGGAATGTTTATGATCCATCTTCTGCAATATCATTATTTGGTAAATATAAATCAACAATACCAGTTAGAGGTGCAGCTTTATTTAATTCAAATTTAGATAAAATTTTATTAGTTAAAGGTACTGAATCATCATCTTGGAGTTTTCCAAGAGGTAAAATTTCAAAAGATGAATCTGATATATCTTGTGCAATTAGAGAAACTTTTGAAGAAATTGGTTTTGATGTTTCTCCATTTTTAAATGAAGAATCTTATATTGAAAGAACCATAAAGGGTAAAAATTATAAAATTTATTTAATGAAAAATATTCCTGAAGATTTTAATTTTTTACCAAAAGGTAGAAATGAAATTAGAGATATTAAATGGAAAAAAATTGATCAAATTTCAAGACAAGTAAATAAACAAATGAAAAATGTTAAAAAATATAATAATAATAATAATAACAATAATAAAAATAATAATTCTGGAAATCAATCATATAATGATCAATATTACATAATTAATTATATGATAAAGCCTTTATTAAAATGGGTTAATAAAGAAAAAGGTTTAAAAGATGAAGAATCAATGAAAAAATATGCTGAATCTCAATTAAAATTACAATTAGGTATTGGAGAATCTAAAAATCATGCTGAAGATTCAAAGAAACAAATATCTGCTGGTAGAGAAATTTTACAATTATTAGAAAAAAGACATTTATCATTATCTAAACAGTCGACTCCAAGACAAACAACTCCTAAACAAACTACTCCTAAACAAACTACTCGTAAACAAACACTACTTGAACAGCCTTTATCTTCTGAATTTTCAGATCCTGCAATTCAATCAGTTCTTAATAATGAACTTCAAAAACCTCAAACATTAGAATATGAAACACAAGGCTCAAGATCATCACCTCAGCTTCCCTATTCACCGATTGCCCCTATGGTATCTCAACAACAACAACATCAACAATATCCTGTTTCTTATCAAATGCCATACGTACAATCTTTCATGCCTCCACAAAGTTTTCCTGTTCCTTTGGTTCTTCTTTATCCCGGATTTTCTAACTCATATGCAGCACCACCATCTCCTTATGTTACCCATCAAAATCTGCAATCCCAACAACAACAACAAGTACAGCATGCTCAACAACAAACTCATCAACAAATTCAACCATCCTCACAACAATTTCAATTTCAACAATCTCAAATTAATCAAAGGAATGATTCACCTTTTGCCTCTCGTATACAAATATCTCAACCACCATTTCCAACTATTATTAGTCCACCAACTCAAGGTATTTCTTTGACTAATGGTAATTTAATTGAAAATCTTATTAATTCTAATAATAATGCAATTCATAATAATAACAATAATAATATTAATATGGTTACTGCTAGAACTAATAATTCAAACTCTCATAATAAGTCACCACCAAGAAAATCTCCAAAAAAGAAATCGTCGCCTAGAAAATCTCATAAAAAATCAAATTCTTGTGATAGTTTTTCTACTAAAAATGAAAAATCGGAAATGGCTCCCGCTGGTCCATATTTTTCAATTTTCAGTCCAGACCCTGAAGAATTATCTAGACCTTCATTTACTATGTCTGTTTTATCAAATAAGAAAAAGTTAAATAATCAATCAAATACTAGAGAATTACTTTCTTTACTTAATTCGAAACCAAATCGTCCTTCTTCCCCAGCATTTTCTACTACCAGTGGTGAAATAGCTGATGAAGAATCTTTAATAAATGACACAGAAACAACCACTAGATTAACCGATAATCCTTCTTCTTCTGATAGGTCATATGATGATATTTCGTTTGGTAATCAATTTGCAAATTTAGATATTAAAAATCGATTAAATGTTGGTTTAAGTGATAATTCTGCCGATTTAGGATCTGATAATAGTGATGATTTTAATAATTATACAAATAATACAATTGGAAACAATAGTCTTGATTTGTTAAAATTACTTAATTCACAAGATTCCTCTAGAACCCCTAAGCAATTTATTAATGAAAAAAAATTAAATCCATTAGAACTTTTTGCTCAATCAAGAAATGAATCATCAAAAAAAATTATGAAACCTGCTGATTTATCTGCTAACCCAGAAAAGGAATTTTATAAAAATGAAAATAATACTCAATATAATTCAATGGTTGGAGGTAACTCTTCACGTATTATGGAATCTAAAAATAATTCAATTCAGGAAGTAAAATTAAACCTGAATGATTTGTTTTCTCAAATCCCAAAACAACCTCTTATTAATAATGTTACTCCTCCAAAAAAGAAAAAAATAACAATTCTTAAAAGAGTTCCAAAACCAAACGATGATGTACCTAAGCCAAGATTCACTATTTTAAAAAGGGCATAAAATTTTGATACAGGTTTACTAATTAAAACTGATTATTGAACATGATTTGAAATATTATTTACTAGAGAAAGCTTTTTTTCTCAAAATATTAGTGATTTGGATATTTATAGTTGATTTCTAGGTGGAGATTTGACAACTATGCCTACATTAAATAAGTGCTAGGACATAGTGCTATTATTATTTATTGGTTTCATAATCACAGTTATATGTTTAAGTAAAATATTTTTGAATCAAATTCTCAATTTACTATTGAATAAATAGTTTAATAAATAGAGACAAAATGAAATAAAAGCATCAGTAACTCTAAAATTCTTTCTTTATTCTTTTTTTTTATACAAAGGCAGATTTTTTGAAATTTGAATAAAAGAAAAACGATTAGTAAATAATATTATCGATTTAAAAAGTATCATACCGTTACAGTAATTAGCATTTGTTGGCCTAAGAGATTGAAAAGGTGAAAAAGGGTCCTGTGTTTGAAGAACGGAACGGAAATTGCGGCACGGAAAATCCTTCATCCGCTTTTTAGATATGCTTTATTAGAAAAGGTTTGGTCTGTTGTAAATCAATAATATTTGGAAAATCTTTTAAAAAGTATCAACTCAACCTTCCCCAAGATCAGCAACAAGTTCATCATTAATGCTTATAACTTCAAAATACTTTTTGGGATTTTTGTTTGTTTGCTGGTGGTAGTCAAAGAAAAAGGATAATCTCTTTCAAGGTTTCTAAAATTTTCCTACTGTACTCAAAAAAAAACAATAAGCTGTTTGTATATTTATTTTATTGGATTTCATTGAATTGGTTTAAAAGTTGAATTATTCCACTTATCCTTAACTTAATTAGTTGCTTTATAATATTGAATCATAGAAAATGCGAAGATCATTATTTCATTGTTGTTTTTTAAATCGTTTGTGGAAATGAAAGATTATTTGGGTTTCTTCAAAAAAAAATATTATATTCAGATCAGCTGTTTTTTTCCACTTTTAATTACAAATTTCTACAGTCTGTCTTGCACTGGATTCATTTTTTGTACTGAATAATTGGCTTTTTATTATTCAGAGTCTTTATCGATATGAATAACAGTGAACAAAACAAGTTGCCTTTTACAAGAATTTAAAAATCACTGATCTCTACAGAAAATCACTTTTCAAAGTATCGCGTATGATAGTAAATCAATAGAGTATGAAAATGTTTTTAGTAATAAAGAAAAAGCTGACTTTATTAAAAAATATAATATGGATATTGGTTGTAATAAACTTACATTTCATTATTAATTAATGATTACAAATCGACAATCATATCGCTTGTATCCTAATAATATTTTAATTGCTACAGTGATCGCACAAATATGACTACAATTTTGTATCAAGCTTGAAGTAATTGTGATTTTAATTATTGAATTATGTTGCGATTTACAAAATGTAATTATCCTCTTAGATCTACAGTTAAGTCTGTGGAATCAGGAATAAAGCTTTTGTTTTTATTTAATTGGTTGGATTACTATCATAATGAAAAAAAAAGTAATTAAGCAAGCCAAGAATACTTTTTTTTGCTGTATAAAAGTTTTCTTTAGAAAATCATTCGTATCTGAAGGATCGTGCGGTTTTGTTAATACAAATTAATAGTCATTAATTAATTTTAATTAATTTTAATTAGTCCTTTGATTACGGAGATATATTAAAAGGCATCAAAAGTTGCAAATTCCTGAACAGGAATTCTCACATTTTTAATTGAAGGATTTACATAAAATTCTGGTAACGTTACATGTTTAATATGGAGTTCGTTTCCAATCAAAACGCTTGAAATTTTGTTTATGTTAATATCTCGTGAAAAAAATTGATAATGAGAGGGGTGAATTCTTGATTCTTGAGACTAATTATTGGTATGTTGTTTGAGAGAGAAAAAAAAAGATCAAATAACCCTTTTCTTTTAACAACTTTTTATAATATTTTTGCTTATGAGAATAAAGCAAAATAATCTTTTTCTTTTATTGAATTGTAACACTATTTGAGTTTAAATAGTGATTTCTGACTGTCAGATTCTTGGAAAAGGAATTTCAAAAAACAAAATTTGTTTGGATATTGGAATCTGAAGATATTCTCTCTAATTTGAATGTTTGAAATTCTCTGAATAAAATTAGTGAACAACCTATTTTGATTTAAGGAATTGGATATCAAGTTTTCAATAGCTTAGAACCTAATAACATACTTATTTTTTACATACCTTATCATATTATCTTCAAAACTTTTGCGATTTTCGGTGAAGAAGCAAAATATGAAACCAACTTGTATTAAAAGTAGTTTTGTTTTTCACTGCTAATTAATTTCCTTTTTTTTTGTAAAAAAAAAAAAAAATGGATAAAACATAAATGGTGGATAAGCTGACAAAAAGTTACTACAAAATCTTGTTTTAAGTAGTGCTGCCCACCCTCAGAATACTGAAGAAATCTACGTATTGTATTCTTAAACACCTTCAAGGCTAAAAGACTATCTCCTAACAAAAAGGGTTTTGTAAAGCAAAATATGAGTTTTCATACAATTTCGGACTTAAGAGATTTTAATTCCAGAGTATGAGGTCGTAATATTGTCCAAAAACGGAAATACGTTGGTCGGTTGGTCTGAGTGACGGTTCTAACGTTTGAGATTAAAAGCTATTGTTCATCGATAAGGTGTCAGATCATAATTACCTTTTAAATAGTTAATATTCTTATTTGTTTATTGTGAATTTGAAGTAGTTAGATAATTGAGATTACACGAGAGTTTTCATGTTGGAATTAAACAAGTGCAACTACTGTAAAATAGATTATACAAAGTTCTCTAGGTGTAATTTAGAGAGGAATTTACATTTCATAAAGAAAAATTTGTATGTAACTATTCTAATAAGCTTTGCAAATTCAGTTTGAGAAATTTCTCATTGATAGGTATGTAAATAGCTTACAAAAGGAAGAAGTTACATTTCACAATTTAAAAATTTATAAAACGTGCTACAGTAGTAAAAATCAAGGAATTCTCTACAAATTCTTTGATAAATTCTGATATTTGAAGTAATTTATTTCAACTAAAAAGAAAGAGGTCAAGTTAAGCCAAAAAAATATTGAGATTAATTGATTTTGTTGAATTTTAAAAATATTATATGAATAATTTGGAGACTAAGTGTAATTTCAGTTTTTGTTCTTTTTTTGATTGAAAAATCTAACGATTTTAAAATTTGAAAATTGTATTGAAGTATTTAGCTTAAAAAATAATTGTTTTCAACCAGGATTAATTATTGAAGTCATTGATAAGTGAAAACTCACAGTAGAATAATTCTTCAGATATTTGAACTTGAAAATAGTTTTCTATTTGTAGATCTACTAGATTTGGTACCTTTTTTCTATGAAATAAGTAAAGATTAATTCCAAAAAAAGCAAAAAGAAAACAAGAGTTTTTTGATATTGATTATGGGTGAGGAACTCTTAAATGGTCTTGCAGGGATTGGAGCTTGATTAGTGCTTGATTGTTGCCGGATTATTGATAAATTTGATCTAATTGGTGCATGAATTTCATTGAAACATGTAAGGTACAAAAATATATACTCACATTTCTGACTAAGGTCTTCTTTTAACCTTGTGTGAGTAGAAACTTACGAGTGAAATCACAGATAGTGCAGTGTACACGGTTTCTAGTTTATGAAAGAATATAGCGTCGGTATAGATATCTCGAAAAAAGAAGAAAATATCCAGCTAAAGGAATTATCTTTGAAAAAAAACAATAGACTATGGTTATTTTTAAATTTGGCTTGATGATCGTTTTAAAATAATAGATTATTCTTAGATTATGAATTGATTTAATAGTGTATGCATATCACGGACTTTAAGTGTTCATTCTAATCTCTTACGATTCTTTCTTTCTTCTGGTGATATTTGCATAAATATCACTTTCTCAATATCCATTTAATTAAAAATAATGTTTGAAAACTTTAAGATTTCGAAATAAGAATAATAAACTTTCGGTAGTGAAAAAAAAAAAAAAAAACATAGGTATCATGAATTCCAAGTCTTGTTTTCAAAAGGTGAGAAAAAAAGCGCCATTTTAACTTAGGTTATAAGACATGATACCGTAAATTTTAGAAATATTAATATTCGTAAATTTTTCAATATCGAAATTACTGAAATTAAGAAAACAATTTAAAAAAGAGTTAAAAAAAAAGCAAATATTATTCGAAAAATCAATAATGAACAATCATATTTTTCAATGAATTCAATCAGCTATTTCAAAAACAACGGGTAAATCGAATTAAAAGTCTCAAGTTAATAAAACCTATCTTAGTTGTATGATTTTTGTTAAATCACTATCGCATTGAAATTATTTGGTTATAAGAGAAGCTATCCGAGACAAATATGTCTATAAAAAAAACTTTTTTGTTTCATTGTCTATATACAGTTGGGCATTAATAGCCTATATATAGCCTATTTGTTACAATTCCAAGATATATATATATATATATGATAATTAATTATCTTCCTGATAGAACCAGCAAAAACCATTCTGAATCGATTATATGCAGAAGATATACCATCTTCAAGGAATAATCAATATTTGGAAAAACGATAAATTTTACAAAAAGCAGTTTAATGAACATTTCTAACTTTGTTTCTAATTCTTTTTATATTTTTCTTAGTTGATTCCAATTCTGTTTCAAATTCTACTTCCATTTCGAATTCTAGTATTTTAACTGTATCAAACAAATTGATTCATAATATTTTTTTGTGAATTTAAGATAAACTGATAAATAGGAATAGAAACTGAGCGCAGAGTAAATTGTGCAAGTATACCTCCATCCAGTCCTTGTAGACCGGAATATTGGTAGCTTCTTACTGCCATTTTTGTGCATGCAGCCAATTTAAAGTTGAACAGCCATGCAAGGTACGTTCTGCAGCTGACACAATATTGGAACTACCACCAAGATCCAGACGACCGAAAGATAAAACACCATTTATTGGCTGTGTGTGCAAATTCTCTTTCCTTACAACCACAATCTTGTAAAGAAAGAGAATTTGAGTGTTTGTACACTAAAAAGGATTTTTTCAAAAGAACTTTCAATACTATATTTTGAAAGAATATATTTATACTTTACAATAAATTTAAAATGAAGATAAAGAACAATCTGCAGTATTATTATTTATTTAAACCATGTGATATTGTTTGTTTTTTTCACTCTTTTACCTCGTTTCAAAATTTCAATATAAGCTGTTTCAAAATATTTTTATTATTGAGTATAAATTCAGCAAAATAATAACAATTTGAAACTGGAAAAAGCCAAGACAAAAAACTCAGCCAATCAATTTTCAATGTCACTCTAATGGCTAGTCGCCATAAAATTGGAAAAGCTTTAATGATAAACGATCTTTATAAAATCCTGCTATAAACATTCAAGCAAAAGCCATAGGGTCCATTCAAGTTAATAACTTCCGTATTTATGAATCAATTCACATTAAGTCACTCAGAAAGGTTTCGACGATCCTAAAACCGGTGCGGCCCAGTCCTATCCCCTTTGTCCCAAATCAGGATTCTGATTCTTCAGGCTCCAGAAATTTTACTGAAATCTCAGAGCCGCCGGCGTATTGTAATTCTTTGCTCTATTAATAGTTGTTTTTTCACGGAACTCTGGAAAAATTGAACATTTGCAGTATTTGTCCTAGCTTTATGCTTTGCACAGCGTTTTATAAATTAAAAAGTATTCAGTATGTCTGCAGACGCGCGGCGGATCTCACTAATTAAATATTAAGCGTCATAATACACTTGAATGCTATTATTTGATTTTCATTTTTTTCAATCTTTCTAATCCGGATGATCAGCATAATCAGCAGAATATTATGCGTTAAAGGTCAATGAGCAGAAATGCCATGAAAATATAAAAACCACAATTTTACTATCTTTGCCTCAATAGCTGACGCCAATCTCAGAGCACTGTCAATATCAATCAATCTCAAAAATTTCCCGCTAAATTTTCGTAGAGTTAAATATACCATTTTCAAAGGTTTTTTATATTTGAACCAAATACTACTGATGGTATGGTAAATATAGTAGCATTAGAGAAAATAATTTGTAACTATACAGCAATGTGTAACTGTTCAACCCAAGACATATTAGTTTTTTAAGCTTGAAAGTTAAAGAAGCTGCAAAGCGACAACTCGCAACTTTCATTTATGAAGAGGAAAAATAAAAGGAAGCTGTGTTGCCTCATATTTTATGAGCAAAATAAAATAATTCTCAAAATCATCCTATTTATTCGAGTTCTATTGTCAATACCCCTATCTGCACAAAGTGGAGAGCAAAACGTTATAGTCTGCATAAGGCTGTATAATTGTATGTTCGTCTGTATTTTGCTGTAGTATTATTTTCAAAATTTTTACCTATTTTTCTTCTTATATTGAGCTGCTTCCGTTTAAAAGAGGTGTGCATTTAAGGTTAATTGAAGAAGAAAATATATTTCCTTTTTTAATTTATTCAGCAAAACAAGAATCAAACATAAGAACTCCTTTGAACACGAGCTTGAGTGGATTTGCTTTATTTTTTCTTATTTTTCTAAATTTAATAATTATAATAATATTAATGAAAGATAATTGAATCGAAGCTTATACTTTCATTAAAGAGCAGCATTCACTCCATTAATTGGAAACTTTCAATAGCCCCAAAAGAGTTCTTTTTTTTCTTCTTTCATCCATGTCTTTTAAAAAGAAACAAAGAAACAATAAAAAAAAAATTTTGCCTAATCTACAATAAAAACAAATATCATTATAACTTTCGCTATTTTATGTGAAGCACCTAAAGTTAAGCATCCTTGCCTTTTTTAGTAGGTCTAGTTTTTTTACGTAGTGCTACAGAAAATGCTGTCTAATATTGTAAAATTCTTACAAATACAAATTTCAAAATAATATATTCAAAATTTTTCTTTGTCACATACAAAATTTTAGTACTAAAGAGAAAAACCATGCTACTCAAAAAGAATTCTAATACAGAAAACAAAACTTTTAAATTCTTTTGAAAGTTTTAAAATTAAATATATTAGATATTTTTAAGATATTTATCGTAGAATTCATGGTTAAATACAATATATTTTAAAAGAATAATATCAAAATTCCTATTTCTCAATTTCTCATAGATACGTATGTGATTTATCTTGATATTCACAATTTCACCGGTTAAAACCAAAAAGAAATATAATTAATATTTATTATTTCAATCGGATTATAGTAATTTATATGATTGACTGTCTGAATGAAAATATAATTCAGTACCATAGATACCATTTTTTTTTTCCAAATTTTGAATTTTCAGAAAGATAGTTTATAACAATAATTGTAATAAAATAAAATATTACACTGATTCATACTGTTTTCAAATTTCTAAGTGATCTCATTTTTTGAAATCACTCTCAGAAAAAACTTGAAAACTATTCGAAAAACAATTTGGAGCTGCACAATATCAAATCTTTTTTGTTTTTTGTTGATCATCAGAATAAATTCACATTCATGTACTTTACTTTTAGTTTCTAGGTTTGCCTGGGATATAATTACAGCATATCGATATCATCTGTTTAATGCTTTATTGTCCAAAAGTAATCCACTTTTCAAAGTTACAACTTACAATTTTTAAACATTTTCTTTGAATTCTAATTCTCATACCAAGCTTCATTGTACAGTTAACTTACTGTAGCGATCGCTGCCAACGGTATATCTTAATAATACCGTTTTTTTTTACCCTTTTGAACTTCTGATATGCTTTATATAATAAAAGAAATTTCTTTTTGACTTTTATTATAAAATGATTTTCTTCTGCCAATCTTTTTTTTTTCCATTTCTATATTTTTTATTTTGTCTTCATTTATTGTTTTCATTTATTTTCTTCATTCATTGTTTTCATATATTATCTACACTACTAATACTACATACTCTATTTACTTATTACTGTACTACAGATTCTCAAAATAATCATTTAATACATTTTTTTATTAATTAATTACTATACTTTTTATTGTTTTTTCATTTTTTTTATCATTATTTTTCTTTCTTTTGATTTTTAATAATCAAATTTATATGGAAAAAGAAACTATTGTTTAATCAAAAAAAGATAATATAATATATATTATAATTCTCAAATTATAAGTACTTTAAGGAATTCTCTTCATTTTAAACCACTATAAAGACTAAATTTATTCTAAATTGAAAATCAAATTCTTCATCTATTTCACTGATCTTTTTTCTTAATATAATAATTAGCATTAATAATCATCAATACTTCATTTTCGGATTTTCATAAATAAATCTTAAATTAATTTCAGATCTTTGATATTCATTAAGTATTAAATTTATACTACAAGTATATACATTTCTTCATTCTATTATTCATCTTTAGTTAATATTCAAAAAAAAAGGAAATTTCAATCAAAAAATAATCATCTTAAATCTTTTTCTTTGGGGTAAATTACTTTTCAAATTTAATAAAATTTTCTATAATTATTATAGTAATAAGTTTAAAAGGAGTAAACAAGTTCTGGGAAATGTTCATTATGTCTACACCACCCAAACCTCCTTATAATATATATGATAATCAATATAATAATCAACCCAATAATAATCACAATAATCAAAATAAAGAGGATAAAAAAATAAAAGGGGAAAACCAAGACAATAATACTTCAAGAATGAGTTATGTAATAAAAGATTTGCCAAATAATTCTGGACAGTATAATCAGTATAACGCAAATCCATCACTGCAATATCAAGATCCTTTAAATGCAAATCAATTCATTACTCAAAATAATCTGGCTTTCAATCAGGATTTTCAAGTATTGGAACAACAAAATCATCAGCAACAGCAACAACAACAATCTAATCAATTGCAACCTAATCAAAGTTATACTATTCCAGCAAATTATTTACCTCAGCTTAATCAACAACCATCAACATATTTAAATCATCCATCTCAATTTCCTCCAACAATATATTCAAATCCTTCTGCTTTTCCACCTCCACAAATATATTCTCAAGCTACCTTACCATATTATCTGTCTTTACCTCAATGGTCTACTGCGTATTCTACTCAACCTTCCAATTCATCTACTCAGGGGCAATTAAATCTTCCTAAACTGGGAGAAATTAATACAAATTTTATTCAAAGTCAATCAAGCACAAATTTGGGTTTAGATCCTAATGCATATACTAATTCTCAAAATCCTTTCTTTTCTAATTCATCTTCAAACATTCCACCAATTAATTCAGTACCTAACCCGGTAGTAACTCCTACTCAAGAACAAAATCAACAAGTTCAATTTCCATCTGTTTATCCATCGAATAACACGTCTAATTCATCTCAGTTTTTCTCAGGTTATTCAACATCTTTTCAGGCGGCTCAGTCTTTCAAACAAGAAGACACACTTCATATTCCTACAATTAATAATGTATCACCAAATTCTACTTCAAATCAGAATTCCTTGACTGGTATTTCAAATAATATTTTAGAAACAAATAACCAACTTAATTTTAGAACTTTACCCAATCAATTAGGAAATCAAAGACTAAATTATCCTTTAGCAACGGATTTCCGAAATTTAAATATAATTACTAATTCACAATTAACTTCTCTTCCTGAACAATCATCAAGTTCACCTATAGGACATATATCATCACAAAGTATATCAATGCCAAATTCTGGAACAAAGATAGGCTCTTTAGAAGATTCCTTACCTTTGTCATCAAAAGTAACTTCAACAGGAAAGACTAGAAGAAGGAGAAGAACAAACAGTTATGCAACAACATCTGGAATGACTCCCGAAACTGCTGCTAGAAATCGATGCCAAAAATGTCGTAAACAATTCAAAAGACCTTCATCATTACAAACTCATGTTTATTCTCATACTGGTGAAAAACCATTTCAATGTACATGGGAGGGATGTGGAAGATTTTTTTCAGTTAGATCTAATATGACAAGGCATATGAAACTTCATAAAAGAGATCAAAAGGCTGAAAAAAAAGAAGAGAAAAAAGATCATAAGAATAGTGATAATGAAAATGAAAAAATTGATGAAAACAATTGCATTGGAAATATCATTAACAATAATAATGCTTTATCGACTGAAAAATTTCTGAGTCAAACATCTAATGATAATCAACAACAAACAAATTATTATTCTGGGTCAAATGGTCATCCTAAATAGTTAATTTGTTATTTAATTATATTTTTTTGATTGAAAACAAAGTTTGTAAAGGGATGGAATAATGATGTAATTTGCTAATATTTTTTTTTTTAATTCTTTTTTTTATTTTAAATTTTTGTTAATTCTCACTCTTTGAAATATTTGTCATTTTGTTTTTTTGTTATTTAACCATATTTTTGATTTTCCTCTTTCAATTTTAATTATCTTCGTTTAACTCAAACTAAAAAAAAAAACTCCATTTATTCTTTTTTTTTTTATTATTTCATTTTCATTTTCATTCTTATTTTGATTCTCATTCTCATTCTCATTCTTTATACTTTCATTTTCTTTTCTTTTCTTTTCTTTTTGTTCATAAGTTCCACTTAAAATCATTTATTTTTAACTTCAATTTTAATTTAACCTCACTCGCTTAATTTATTCTGGTCTCGAATTTAATGTCACTATCACTCACTCTTTCACTGATTCACTGATTCATGATTCAATCATTTTATTTCTCAATTGAATATTCTTCATTCTTTATATAGTAAAACATTAATTAGGGTTAAATTATTTACTTTCATAGAAAAAATATTTAGCTTCTATTTCAAAAAAATTTGTATATATTATGATCAACTTCTGTTTTTCTAACATGAAAAATAAAACTGTAAAAGATATTACTTTTGATTGAAAGCATTTCTGTTTTATTTTAGTCTATTATATTTTTATTTCAAATTATTTATTGATTTTTAATTATTTACATTACAAAGTTTTTATCGTGAATTGTACCGTATTCGAATAATAAGTATTATATTGTATTAACTTGTGAAGCGAACATCATTAAAAGCAAGATCGAGTAAGATTGATGAAAACCAGTGAAAATCTTTCTGAATTTTTTTTTTTTTCTTTTTTTGTTCTTAATTACTATCGGTAGTAGCAAAATTATTGAAAATGCTTGAAGTGAATAATGTAAATGTATCTTGAGATTATAAATCCTAATTTCAAAACAAGACACTTAGAGTTTTCAATAATTTTTCTTATTGATGAACAATAAAAAATTATTTACGAGAATGTATACTGTAATAAATGAAAGAAAGATTGAAATATTTGTACTTTGAAGTGAATATTGAACCAGTTAGATAATAAAATTGAAAAAAAAAAAGAATCTTCATCAAATTAAAATTTTCATCAATTTTCATTCAAAATATAGTTATTAATCAATCTAATCATTTAAGATTAGATCCATTGAAATATTTCGTATGTATTGAAATACAGAAATGTTTATTTTTCACACAATAATATTTTATAATTGTTATTACTAATAACTGTTAAACTGGCTTCAAATATTTTCCCAATTAACGTTTGTGGTAACGTAATCAAGCACAGAATTGGAATCAAAGTAACGTTGACATTAACGTTAACATTAGCTTTATCTGGGACAACGCTTAAGATCAACGAATAGCAAGACACCGTCACGAGAGACGGAGGACGGCAAGGTGGCGCAACGGTGATTGTAGTTCGAGCGAAATATCTAATTATTACTAAGAAGATATCTAATTCGAATTATAAACAATTGTTAATTAAAATATAAAATATATAAAAATTATATAAAAAATATGGGAGGTAAGTGCCCTATTTATATTAGTGGAAAATAGGAGCGGGTAACCCATCTTAAGAATAAATTTGTAAATTTAGTATGTGAAAGTTCACTTCCCATACTTAAGAAAAGAAATAGAATAAAGTATTGTTCTATGCACACAGAAGTTCTGAGAACGCAATATAATGTAGTCGTAGAACAATCTATGCAATCTGAGAAAGTCTAAGAATAGCCTAGAATATTCGAAGACAATTCCAATAAAAGAATAAAATGATTAACAATCACAGTCAAAGGGCAGCCGTGGCACGGATTTCCGGTTGCTTTTGCATTTTAAATTTAGAAGAAACTCAGCGCACGCGCCACCGTTCCCCCAGAAGTAGTTTTAGTGGCAGTGTAGTACCTTCAATCCACAGAACTGGTCTCCAAAGCAAAATTGGTAGTTGTGGTCTCTCTTGTGTCACGTTTCCTCTCGCCGTCTAGCTTTATTCTCGCTGGGATCTAGATCTGCCCTTCCCAAACAGGCAATTGGTAAACAAACAAACCCCTGCTTCTGCTTCTGCTTCTTTTTCTTTTTATTTGCCTGGCTCTGTTCTAAAACTGCAACTGAAACTCAAGATCTGATAAAAGCTGAGAAGGTTCAAAACAGGAAACAAAATAAACAATAAAAAACAAAAAAAAAACAATAAAACAAGATCACAACAATCTTAAAATCTTTGTTTATTCATTAATCTCCTGAATCTGGTAATGACAACAATTTGAATAATCTGGTTAAAATATTTATATTCTCTTCGGTAATTTCTTTGCTTCTTTCTTTCTTTCATCTTCCTTTACCATTACCTTGTTTTTCATTTCATTTCAATTCAGTTCAATTCAATTCAGTTCAATTCAGTTCAATTCGATTCAATTCGATTCAATTCGATTCAATTATTTTCAATTCTCTTTATTTCTTTTCTTTTATTTATCTTAGAAACCAATCTTCCATCCTAGAAACAAAAAAAAAAAAAAAAAAAATATTTTACCAGTAATTAGTTTCTTTTCTTTTCTTTTCTTTTCTTTTCTTTTCTTTTCAAATCTTACAATCGAAGGCTTAAGATATAACAATTATAAACAAAGAGAAATCTTTTTTTGTAATATTCAAATTACTTAAAACTTAGTTTTTAAAATAAATATTTGCTAATTTAATATTTTGCTTTATCATCAACATTTTTAATATTTTTAATATTTTAAATGGAATTAACTTCTCATCCATATATATCCCCGAAGAGATCACCTTCAAATCAAAATTCTATTTATGATATATCTTTATCAAATTTAAATAATGATTCTTCAACTTCTTTAACAACTCCCTTAACTCCAAAAAGAAATATTTCAAATATTTCAAATATATCAAATAGATCAAGTTTTCAAAATAATCAAAATAATCAAATTACTAATTCAAATTCTCCAAGATCTTATAAAACTTTAACACCTTCAATGAGTAAAGTTTTAGATTTAAATAATAATAATGATAAGAATAAATTAGATTCAAATACTTTAATTGATTATAATAATAATAGTAATAGTAATAATAATATAACAAGTATAAATACAAATAATTCAAATAATATAAATAATAAAAATAGAAATAGTTTTGTATCTTCAAGACATTCTTTTGTTTCTCAATATTCTGGTCAAGTTGTTGAAGGAATTCCTGTTCAACATTATTCAGGTGGTAGTAATGAAAATTATAATTTAAATCAAATTTTAAATCAACAAAATTCAAATCCAAATTCTCCTTCTTTAAAAGATTTAGATTTATTTTATAATAAAAATATTAACAATAACAATAATAATAATAATAATAATAATAATAATAATAATAATAATAATAATAATAATAATAATAATTCAATAAATATTGATAGATCAACTTCATTTAAAACAAATCCAAGAATTAAAAATTTAATTGATGATTCAATTTATCAAAATTCTCATAATCGTTCAAATTCTGAATCTAATTTAGATGATTTAAAACCTCCAAATAAATTTCAACATGATTCTTTTAATTTTGAAAAAATTTCACCTTTAAAAAATCAACAACAACAACAACAAGAATCTAAAAAAGGTATTAAAAATTTAAAAGATATTCAATCAAATTCTTCTAATGATTTAAATTTAAATTCAAATTTAAATTTAGATTTAGATTTAGATTTAAATCATAAACCTTCAAATATAATTACTGTTTCAAATGATACAAATGATGAAATTTCTTCTTCAAATTCATTACCTTCTATTGATACTGGTATTGAATCAAATATAGATTCAAATTTAGAATCTAATTTAAATTCAGAAAAAATTTCAAATTTAATTTTATCAAAAACTGGTAGAAAAGATGTTAAATCAAATATAAATAATGTAGAATCTATAAAATCTTTTAAAGGTAGTATTTTAAGTAATAATAGTAGTATTAATACAAATGATGATTCAAATCAATATAATCAATCAAAAAATTTTCATTTTCCAGTTAATTCTCAACTACCACAACAACAACCACAAACTCCAACTCATTCAACTTTTAATTTTAAAAATAATAATATTAATTCAAGAAGAATTTCTCATTCAAGACAACATAGTTTAGTTAATAGTATTCCAGAAGAACCTGATATGGAATCAGTTTATTCTTTAGAAACTAAACCAAATTTACTATTAAGATTAAATAGTAATAACAATACAAATAATAATAATAATAATAATAATATTAATAAAAGTATCAATCAATTTAATTCAAATCTTAATCCTAATTCTAATCCTTTTAATTCTCATAAAAGATCAAATTCAAATCCACTTTATAGATTACCTGATAGAACTGATATAATTGAATTAAATTCTCCAATTCCTCCAAGATCTGATAAAAGACCAACAAGTTTTATTTTAGCTCAAAATGATGATATTCAAAATCAATTACAACATTCTATAAGTAATTCTTCAAGTAATTATCAAAATAATTCTTTAAATATTTCATCATCTCCTTCTCAAAATAAAAGAAGACCATTACCAAGTATTCCACCTCTTAAAAAACCAGAAAATTTAACAAGAAATGAACCTAATTCTTCAACTGCAGATATAACTACTGAAGAAGAACTTTCAACTTTTATTAATGAAATTAAAGCTTCAAATGAATCAAAAAATCAAATTTTAAATTCAAGAAAAAGTTTAACAACTGATAGTAGAAAAACAAGTAGTGCAACAACTCTTAAACCAGATGATTTATTAAATCAAAAAACTAGATCTTCTAGATCTCAATCTAATTCAACTTCACATTCTGGAATGTTATTAATAAATAATCAAAATGAAAGAAATTCTTCCATGATTAATTCTCCTTCTAGAATTACTTCTAAAGATATTTCTTCTAAAGATATTTCTCAATTGAATAAAGATTTAAATCAAAATTTAAATCAAAATTCAAATCAAGACTCAAATTTCAATAATTCCTTAGATAATTCAAATAATTTTGAAAATAAAATTAATATAAATAATAAAGATTTATCAATATATAATACAAATCCAGGAAAATATAAACATAAAAAATCATCTTCATATGTTACTGCAATTTCTTCAATGGAATCTTTTCAAAGTGCGAATGATGAAAATAAATCACCTTCTGGTTCAGATAATTCTAAATCTAAACCTATAAGAAAAGCTCCAAGACCATTGCCAATACCTTTAGTTAAACTTAAAAAAAATTCAAATTCTCCAAAGAAAATGAATAATTTAACCGTTGAAGGAGATATTGTTGCAATAAGAAATTCTGCAAGTTTACAAGAATTAACTGGTGCACTCAATAAACAATTAGAAGAACAAGAAGCTATTATTAATGATATTGATGAAAATGGAATGCCTGTTAGATATAGAGTGGTTGAAGGAAAATTAATAAGAATTATTGAAGATGTTCCAGATATTCAAGAAGTTGAAGACATTCAAGAAATTCAAGAACCTCAAATTAAAAGAGAAGAAGTAACTGAAATATTAAATCCAAATGATTTAGATTATGAAGATGAAAATGATGATATTCAAATTCTTGGTGTTGTTAATTTGAATGAAGAAAAAAAACAAAAAAAATCCAGTAAGAAAAAATCTTCTAAAAGACATGTTAAAAAGAGATTACACGAAAGAGAAAAAAGCAAAGAAAAAATTCGACCATTTTCATATTCTACACTTTCCAGACTTTTAGATGCAACAGAAGGAACAGTTATTGGTAATGAATTTTCAGGGTTAGATTTACCATTAAATGAGAAAAAATTATTAGAAAAAATAGTAGATGCATTATCAAAATTAACTGCAGATATGATAGCAGATCCAGATAGATATGATGAAGGTATAAGAAGATTAAGTAATGCATTAAGGGCTTTAGATGGGTTTATTTAGAATGAATTTTATCATAATTTAAACACAATAATCTGTAAAAATTTTTTTCTTCATTCTTTTTTTCATTTTTTCAATTTTGGTGATCATATTTTTTTTTTATTATTTCTTTGTGAGAAAACGAATGTTTATAAATGACCTTTGAATTATATTAACGATTGTTTTCTGAATTCAGTTTTTCAATTTCTTCAAAATATTATATTTTTCTTATACTAAATTTGTGTTAGTATTTTTTTTTTCAGTTTTAAAATTTTTATTTATTTTTTTTGAATTTTTTATAATATTAGATAGTTTAACTTTATTTTTTAAATTGTATTTATATAAACTTATATATGTATATATATATATATATGTATATATAAACGTATATTTTCAGTTCTTGATACATATTTACAAGTTCACCTTACAATCATTGAATTAATTTTTTTAAAGTTGAAACATTTTCAGTACCAACTAAAGAACCAAATACTAAATTTTTAATATCTGAATTAATATAAGGATTATTATTTAAAGCTAATTTAACAGTATTATGATTGAATTTTAAATCTCCTTTGATATCATTATTTGATTTTAATTTTTGATCAATAATATTATTATTATTAAAATCATTATTAATTAAGCTATTTTCATAATCACCTTTAACAATTGAATTAAAGGTATTTTTATTATTTTGATTTTTATTTAAAAATGAAGAAGAAAGATTTTGAATTGATTTAATTGGAGATATATTTGAATGACTATCAACATTAAAAGAATGTAAAGAAGGAGGAGGTAATTTATTTGGAAATTTTTTTGATAAATTTAAATCAATATTTTTTGATAAAAAAATTGTATTAAATTCTTTAAAAGCTTGAGAATTATTTGATTGATCAAGAATAAGTGGAATTGAATAATTTTTTTTTTCAATTATTGAAATTACAGATTTTAAAATTCTATTATCAGAATTAAATGGAATTAAAGGATTATAAGAAATTAAATTTTTTGGATTAATTAAATCAGAATTTGGATTATAAATTTTAGGAGTATAATTTGGTAAATCAATTTCAATTTGACTTTGATCATTTTTATATTGTTTTGAACCTGCATTATTTAAAGATTTTGGTTTTGGTTTTGATCTTCTGAAATTATTATTATTATTATTATTGGTATTATTAGGGTTATTTGTATTATTTGTATTATTATTGAATGAACCATTTCTTTGATTGAATCTTTGACTATTATTACCAAAAGTTGAAGAACGAGAAAATCTTGGAGATTTTGAATTAAGATTATTTGGATTGGAGTTTAATTTTAAATTCTTTTTCTGAAATGTATTTACAGTTGCAGCTTGATCCATTAAGTCAGTAATATTGGTTGAACCTAAATTAGATAACTTTTTCATATTGTTATTTCTTATAGGTTTATTGAAATTATTTCTATTATTATAGTTATTAGGAGTATTACCACTATTGGCATCATTTTTATTATTAAATCTGAAATTATTTTTATTGTTATTATTATTACTATTATTTATAAAAGATTTTCTAGGAAAATTTCTTGATGGGTTTTGAGAATTATCATTAGAGAAATAATTAGATCTATCTGGTTTATTTTGTCTGGATTGAGTATCTTGATTATCAGAACCATTTTTACTATTATTTCTATTGTTAAATCTATTATTATATTGTCTTGGTTTTTCAAAATTGTTATTATATCCTTTGTTACCTGCTTTTAAAGCATTTTCTGTATATGAAGTTCTAGGTTTTTTTTTATAATCTTTTGCATTATTTGCAGAATTTGAAGATGTCTTTGAAACTCTGCTTAATATTTTATCTAAGAAGTCATTAGAAAAATTTGATGAAGGTTTTGAATCAGATGGAGGTTCAGTAGCAAAAGATCTTGATATAACTCGAAGAGATTTGACAGATCTGGCTGTTGAAGAAAGGTTTTTGGATAACATGTCTTGGAAAGAGAATTGATAAATGGATTGTATCTGATATATTTGGTTCTGATTCAATCTCTTCTTTAACTTCTTGATCAAAATGTCTTTCTTGACTTTCTTGTCTTTCTTGTATGCTTTGCTTACTTCCTCTGATGATTGTTCTGATCACTGAAATACTCAAACTGGCAACAAGAACTTGAACCGGTGAAATATCAAATTTTCTTTTCATCCACCAATAAACAAGCTCGTTTCTTTTCACCGCGTTTTCAATTATGGTTTTATAAATATCGCACGTGATATTTGAATATTTTTTGAAGATTGTGTCCAGTTTTGTGGGAACTGTTAAATGAAACCAAATTTGTGGGTATTTTTAATTTGAGACCAGTTGAAGGGAATCTCTACACTGAGACCATAATATTGGATCTTCTTATAACGAGACCAGGGAAACGGTAGTTCTTTTTTTTTTTTAAAGTTTCCGGGCTATGTCTTTTCCTTGGTGTTTCCGCAGTCCGGCACCTGACTTTTTTTTAGTTTGGCTCTGGTTTCAATAAAGTTGGCTATTTCATGGGTATTTCAATAACGCTCCACGAACATATCTCAGGCACCTGAACTTGCTCCCAGCTCTAGAGTGTGAATTGGTGATACGAGTGTGATACTCGCAGACTGAAATAATTAAATAATAACTAAATAACTAAATAATTATATATTTAAATATTTAAATAATTAATTGATTTAAATAATAAAATATTAATAATAAATCATATTCATAAAAAATAAATCATAATTTAATAATATAATATAAATAGAATAGTAAATCTACTTCAAGAATTCATTTACTGGAAAAATATTTCAGACATATATAGCTTTAAAAATCTACTAATGGATATCTTGTGAATATTAATCTATTAATCTATTAATGCTATTTCCTTCTTTTCTATACCCTTCAATTTTTTATTTATTTTTGCTTTTGAAATAATGCCTCCAATATCCCCTTTAAGTTCAGTTGGTTATAATCCTTCAAATAAGAATAAGAATAAGAATACTAAGAGTAACCATAATAATAACAATAACAATAATAATAATAGTAGTAGTAGTAGTAGTAGTACTTCAAATTCATTCCTTAATAAACTCTTTTCAAGATCATTTGCTTCTACAAAAGTTCAATCAAAACAATTACAATTACAACTTCCACCTTTTGTTGGAGGTTCAATTGATCAATTTGAATTATTAAATGCTTTAAAACAAGGTAATCAAGAACAAAAAAAAGCTTCAATTTTAAGTATAACTACTGCAATTCAAAATAGATCAATAACTTCTATAACTCATACTTGGTTATCAGTTTCAAAATTATTTGATCATTCAAATTTAAATGATTCTAAAAATTTCTTAAGAAATTCAATTCTTGATCTTTTAATTCAATGTATTGAATCTGATGATTTAAATGATATTTGTATAAAATCAATTTATTATAAATCAATTTTATCAAATATTTTAATTGATTATGATAATAAAAAAATTTTAGATCCAAATTTTGAAAAATTCTTAAATGCTTTAATTTTATTAACTTCAAATGGTACTTATACTGAATTATATTCAATTTCTTTTTATCTTTCAAATAATAATACCCCTAATAACACTAATAATACTAATACTACTAACACTACTAATAATAATAATAATAATAATAATAATAATAATAATAATATTCATAGTTTAAATAATTCTTCAAATTCAAATAATAATAATTTCATTTTAAATAATTTAATGAGAAATTTATCTGTCAATAAAGATAATAATGACATTAATAAAGATAATAATTCTATAAATGATAATGATATTAATAATAGTAATGAAAATAATAATGAAAACAACAATGAAACATCTTCAATTCACTCAATTGATAAATCAGTCCCATTGATTCCTTATATGGAATCATATATAAAAAATAATGAAAAAAGTTATAGTAAAAGTACTAGTGTTTCAATATATGATATTAATAATCATTTACATACTAAAGATTTCATTAACTTAGATAAAGATAATGATTATGATGATGATGACAATGATGACTTTGATGACATCAATAATAACGATAACGATAATAACAATGATAATGATATTTCGAAAAAAGAAAAAAAATCAATAAATTCTAATAAAAAAAATTTTATAACTTTTACTAAACTTATTAATCAAGTTTTATTAAATGAAGAACTTTTATTAGAAAAAAATGAACAATTATTAATAAATTTTTTAGAATTTCTTTCAAATTCAATTTCAAATTATGATTTTAGTTTAATATTTATTAAAAAAATTTTATTAAAAATTTTATTTTTATCTTCAATTACAAATAGTCAAAAAATTTTTCAAAAAACTTTAATAATTATTCAAATTTTATCTGAAAAAAATTATTTACCTTTTGATTTATTACCTTTATTAATAAAATATCTTTCTTCATATTCAATTATTAAAATTCAATTAATTAATTTTGATAATCTTATTTGGAATATTTTATCTTCTTTTGCTAATACTAATCAAAAAAAATTCTTAATTTTAGATTCTTTAATTAATACTTTAAATGGTAATAATGATACAAAATTTGTATTTAATAATCAATTTAATAAATTAATTCCTCGATATAAATCCAATTTTAATTCTAAATCAAAATCTCAACCTCAATCAATTAAAAGAGATTATTCTTTTAATAAAAGTTTATCTCATTTTCATTCAACTTCTTTACGTCATTCTTCAAGTAATTTGGATAATATATTATCTACAAATTTTAATAAAATTACAAATACATTAAATTTTTTTAATTCAATAATTGGTTCGATTTATTTATTAACAAAATTTTTTCAAACTTATTATAAAAATAGTGATCTTAATATTTTAAATAATAATATTCGTAAAAGAAGTTTTAACAATATTAAAAATTCAAGCAATGATTTATATGAAAATGATGAAGATATTTTAAAAGTATATTTATCTGATTTATTTAATGCATTAAATATTGCTTTAATTAATCATCCAAATGATTTAATAATATCTTTAGAAATAATCTCATTTATTAAAAAAATATTAGAAAATCAGAATTTATCACATTTATTTACTTATCCATTTTGGTGTTTTATTGATTCTAATAATGGTGTCAATGATTATCTATCAACTTCAACTTTAGATTCAAATTTAAGAAAAAATTCTGATTCAACTTTTAATTCTAGTTCTAATAAATCAATATTTCATGTTTTAAGTAATATGAACTATACACTTACTCTTAATCCTGAATTAAAAACAGATTTCGATAAAAAAAAATTGGATTTAATCATTTTTACTGATTCAAGTTTTGATAAAGAATTTACTTTACTAGAATTCTTACATTCAATAATAGAAATAATTTTAGAAAGAAAAATTGTGGATAAATATGATTCAAATTTTATAAATTTCTTAATAAAAAATTATCAATATTTAAGTTTTGGTAATTGTAATATAATTTTAAACTATTTTAAAACATCATCAATTATTGATATTTTAAATTTCAATTGGAATGAATTAACATTTTTGAATAAGATTTTTAATTTGAAGTATTTTACAAAAATTTCAAGTGAATTAAATTTTTCCAAAGAATCATATCAGGATCTTAAGTTAAAAATTTTAAAATTATTCAAAAAATATTTTGATACAGCCACAACAATTGAAGCAGAAGATAAAACTATTTTAAAACTAGCTAAAAATATTTTTGGGATTGAAAATAATTTATTAATTGATGATGATGAAAGTAATCCTATTCCATGTTATTTAATATCAGAGCCAGAAAATGATGAAAGATATTCTGATTCAGTTATAATTATTCTAATAAAATATTTATTTCATGTTTTCAATAAATTATCACCAGAATTATTTAATGAATTTTGTTCAAATATTATTTTAAAAGAATTTCAATGTATTTCTTTGGATGATTTATCTCAGTTATCAATGAACATTATTTATCAAACAAGTGGACAAAATGATAATGAAATATCATATTTACCATCAAATGTTCCTGTTTTATCTAAAACTATTAATGATAATAACAAATTTTATTCATCTTTCAAAGTAGATGATGTTGATAAAGAGGATAAAAAAATTCTGTTAATAACCTCCCTTATAGATAATAGTCTTTTTTCAACAATAGTTAAAGGATTAATAAAACATTTTGTTGGTTTTTTACAAACTGATGGAAATAAATGTGTTGTTGTATATAATAACTTAATTAGAATTGCACATTATTGTTTAATAAAGTTAAATCAGATTGATTCTTTAAAAGGTTCAAGTTTTTCATTACTTAAGTATAGAAATAAACTTATAGAAATTTTACATTCCATATTATCATGTTTACTTAGAATAAGAGCAACAAATGAAGGTTTTATATATTTTAAAGGAAGTACATCTAATTTAGAAATTGATCCATTTTCAGAAAAAAATGAGGATAATTATATTCAATTTGATAATAATAATTCCAATTTTTTTGATATACCTTCCTCAAAAGTTAAATCATTTCCTACAGAAGAATTTGAATATTTAAACACTGATCATATTCTTATAATTTCAAGAATCATAATTATAAAAGGACTTCATTTAGAAATTTATGAATATATTTGGTCATTATTAGATTGTCAAATTTATAATGTAACATTATTTAAAAATTCTAAAGAAAATATAGAAAATTTAATGTTAACAATTTGTGATTGTATTTATTCAAAAATTTCCACAGGTATAACAATGAATACAAATACTAAAAAAATTATTCATAAATGTTATATAAAAGTTTTATTTTCATTAGTACCATATAAAAAATTTTTCACAATTGAAAATAGAAATTTAATTGTTTTATCACTTTTAAAAGGTTTAGATTTTCTTCATATGGATGCAGGAAAAAGTTGTATACAATGTTTAACATTATGTTGTTATGAATATCCAGAAGCATTAAAAAGATCATTAAAACCAATAATAACCAAATTACAAACATTAGTATCTAATCGTAATTATGCAGCAGATATTCTTGAATTTTTACTTTCATTAGTTCATTTACCATCATTAACATCAAATTTCAATTATGAAGATTATGTTTCAATATTTGCAACAGCATTTACTTATATTCAATCATCACAAGATAAACATTCTCAAGATATTCAATTACATCAAAGTAATAATTTAAATAATAATTATAAACATAAATTGATTGGAAAACAAAATTCTTCATTAAGGTCATTAAATTATATTCAAGAAAATAAAATTTCTGATTATCTTATTGCATTATCATATGATGTTATAATTACATGGTTTTTAGCAGCAAATTTAGATATGAGAAGTAAATTAGTTTCATATATAATATCTAAACTTTCATTAAATTTAAAAAATGAAGATGGTAGTAATAGATTTAATTTAAGTAAAAGTCAAGCATTTGTTTGTTTAGATTTATTAAAAAGATTTTCATATTCTAATTTTCCATTAACGGTAAATTTAAATGATGAAGAAATTTTAAAAGATAAAGATTATAAATCAGGTACATGGATTTATAATAATAGTATAATTTCAATTCATTGCAATCAAAAAACTAGAATTTCAATAATAATTATTAGAAGACCATCTGGAATAATAAAATATAAAATTGAAATGTATAAGAATAATATGGAAGATTATATGGATAATTATATGAATAATTTTAATAGTAAAGAAGGATTAAATATTAATCCAAATTTTATTTTTTTACAATTTTTAAATTCAGATAATTTTAATTTTAAAAATATAGAAACTAGACCAATTCCAGTACCAGAAAATTATTTAAGAGGAATTAAAACTAATTTAGATAAAATTTTAGTTGTTGATTATTTTAAATTTGGAATTATATATATATCACCTGGACAAAATAATAAAGAAGAAATATTAACAAATTTAAATGGATCAAAAGATTATGAAGAATTTTTAAATGATATTGGTAAGATTATAAGGTTAAAAAATAATAAAGAATTTTATAATGGAGGATTAGATTGTAGTGAAGATGAAGATGGTAAATATTCATATATTTGGACAGATAAAATTACTCAAGTTATGTTTTTAATTACTACATTAATGCCAAATTATAAAGAAGATATTCAAAGAAATTATAAAAAAAGACATATTGGAAATTGTTTTGTTAATATATATTTTAATGAAAGCGGATTAAAATTTAATTTAAATTTTGGAGCATTTAATACAGTTAATGTTATTATAACACCAATTGATTTATTACAAATTGGATTTAATAAAAATTCAATAAATAAAATAGATGAAGAATTTGATGAAGATAATGATAATGGTAATGATAATGGTAATGATAATGATAAAGAAATTAATGCGGGCATTAATGAAGATCATGATGAAGAAGAAAAAAATAAAAAAGAAAATGAGAAATTTTTTAAAGTTGAAATAATATTTGCAGATAAAAGTATACCTAGATTATTTTCAGCATGTGATTATAAAATAGTATCAAAGAAAAATCTTGGAGGATTTATAAGAAATTTATGTTTAAATGCAACAGATTTTTCATCAATTTGGAGAGAAAATACATCATTTATATCAAATTGGAATAAAAGATTTGAATATATGATAAATTTAAAGAAAAAAATTATTTCACAAAATTTACATAATTTAAATTCAAATTTAAATTCTAATTCTAATTCTAATTCTAATCCAAATTCCAATTCAATTTCAAATTCACAACAAAATAATTTAAATATAAATTTAAATATTTCAGATCAAGATAATAATAATAATAATAAAAGAAATTCAGAATTTAATTTTAGTTTGTTTTCAATACCATAAATTTACAAATAATGAGAATTTGGTTTTATCCTGTTTTTTTTTTTTTTTTTTTCATTTTCATGGGTATGGTTATGGATATTTTTAGTTTATTTGTGAATAGTTTTAAGATTTGATATTGTAATATGATATTAAATTTTTAGAAAAGAAAATTACATGTTAAAATTACATGTTAAAATTACATAGGAAAACTAGATAATAAAATAAAAAAAAAAGGATTAAATTTCACTGGTATCTACAGTATCTATCTCTGATATGAAAAAATGATTATATTCAAAATAGATGATCTGTAGCCAGAACTGCGGTAGTTCTTTAAACTTCCAAAACGTGACCATCGGAACCGGAAGCTTCGGAAGGAAAACAGTCGGAAGAAGTTGGATCCATAGTCACATGACACACATCCGTCCGTTTCCGCTGGCTCTGGTGTTTGATCCGTGTCTGTTTCTGGATTGTGTGCACGGGCAACCGCAAGAAAATTCAAATTCAAACTCTTTCCCACAGCGCGTGATCGAAGTGGATAAAACATGCCTCTGATTCAGAATCCTGAGTTTCTTCTTCTTCTTCTTCTTCTTCTTCTTCTTCTTCTTCTTCTTCTTCTTCTTCTTCTTCTTTGTCATCTGAACTTCCTGCAAAGATCCAACTTCATCTCATATCATCACAATCTTCCCTTCAAAGGCCCTTACAGCTCGTTTTATATCTATAGTTAGTCCAGATTTCGTGTATATAATCTTTTTCTCTCTCTTCCTGTATCTTTTTTTTCTTCTATTTCTCTTGTATTTCTTTTATCTATCTCTATTGCTTGTAATTAATTATAAAATTCTTTTCTTGTTAAATAAACTAAATTAAATTTAATTTAAAAGATGTTAGATGATAATAATACAACTTTAACTTCTCCTCCTGTATCTGTTCCTGTTAATATGTCTATGCCTATGTCTATGCCTATGGGTATGAGCTTAGGTTCAAATCCATGGAGTCCATTTAATACTTCTTCCTCTACTCCAAATAACAATAATAATAACAACAATAGTACTAATTCAACTACCACAAATGAATTTCAAAATGCTTTAAAACAAATGGATAGACAAATAGATAGTAATATTATAAATTCTGTTTCAAATTTTAATATTTCAAGTCTTAATCATTCTTCAAATAATTTATCTTCTGGATTTTTCTCAAAACCAAATTCTGTAACTGGTGGTAGTATTAATGGTAGTGATGTTGATAGTGATATTTTTGGTAATAATCAATTTGGTTTTACAAAAGGTACTTTATCTGCAATTTCTGCACCTTTAGGAACTTTTAATAATTCAAGAACTCAATCAAAAATATTTGGTGCAGCTTCTGTTTCTGGTGGGTTTCCAACAACTGTTTCAAATCCTGCTAAATTTTTAGAAAAATTTTCTTCTGTAGCTGAAGCAACAAAAGAAGTTGAATTATTAGGTAATTTAAATAATTTAAATAAATTATCAATTGGTGCAAATAATATAAAATCTGGTATATCTTCAAGAAGAACAAGTTTTCATGATCAAAATAATATTAATAATAATAATAATAATAGTATTAATAATAGTATCAATAATAATAATAATAATAATAATAATAATAATAATAATCATTCTCCATTTTTATCAAGAGATTCAAATTCATTATTATTATCTAATTCTCCAATTTCTGCAAAAGGTTCAACTTCTTTAAATCTAAATTTAAATTCAAATTCAAATAATAATATTAATAATATTAATAATGATAATAATAGTTCTAATAATCAATCTCTTTCTGAAAGAATTGATAATTTTTATAATTCTCCTGTACATTCACTTTCAACTCTTGATAATTCAAATTTAAATTTAAATAATTTAGGTTCTGCAACTAATAATCAAAGATCTTTATCTTTTACTTCTGATACTTTAAGTCAAAATGGTAATATTATTAATAATTCTAATTCCTCTCAAACTAATGATAATAATAATAATAATAATAATAATAATAATAATAATCATACTTCAACAAATCAAATGTGGAATCCAGCTTCTGCTCAAACTTTTACTCCAATGTTTTCTCAATCTCAATTATTCTCTTCTCAACAAAATCAAAATCAACTTCCATCTCAATCTCAACTTCAATCTCAATTACAATCTCAACTTCAAAATCAAAATCAAGCTCAACCTCAACCACTTTATCAACAAATGTATAATCCTTTTGGTTTTCCATTTGGTAATTATCCAATGCAAATGATGCCTATGCAAATGAATAGTTACCTTCAACAACAACAACAACAACAACTACAATCTAATTTAAATTCTGAAAATATTAAAAATTCTATTGAAAAATCAGATGACTCAATTTCAAAGAATAATGATAATACCATAAACAATGAAAAAGAATCAAATCTGGAAAATAATAATTTAAATAAAAAAAATTTAGAAATTCCAACAACAACAACTACTACTACTACTACTACTACTACTACTCCTACAAATGATTTAAATTCTTTAAGAGCTTTTCAATATATGTTTCCTTCTTTTAATCCATATTTATTTCAACCTCAAATTCCATTTTCTCCAAATCAAATTCAATCTCCATTATCTCCTCCTTCTTTAATTCCACAATCTCCTTCTTTATCTTTAGATAATCAATCAAATATTTCAAATCAAATTCCTATTAACAATAGCAATAACAATAATAATAATAATAATAATAATAATTCATCATCTTCTTCATCTTCTACAGTTCCACCTACCAATTCAAGTTCGAATTCTAAGCGTAATCGTAAACGTGATCAAAATAATCTTAACCCAAATTTAAATTCAAATTCAAATTCAAAATCTAAATCTAAATCTCCTCCACCTCCACGTTCTTCTGGAAAATCAAATGGTACTGGTGGTGGCCATATTTATAGAAGTCCATTACTTGAAAAATTTAGAGCAAATAAATCAAATAAAGAATATACTTTAAAAGATATTTTTAATCATGGTATTGAATTTTCAAAAGATCAACATGGTTCAAGATTTATTCAACAACAACTTGAAATTGCTCCAGAAGCTGAAAAAGAAGTTTTTTTTAATGAAATTAGAGATATTTCTCTTGAATTAATGACTGATGTATTTGGTAATTATGTTATTCAAAAATTTTTTGAATTTGGTTCTGATATACAAAAAAATGTACTTTTTGAAGAAATGAATGGTAAAATTTATGAATTATCTTTACAAATGTATGGTTGTAGAGTTGTTCAAAAAGCAATTGAAGCTGTAAATAATAATCAAAGAATTTCAATTATTAATGAATTAAAAGATCATATTTTAATTTGTGTTAAAGATCAAAATGGTAATCATGTTGTTCAAAGATCAATTGAATTAATACCTTTTGAAAAAGTTAGATTTATTTTACAAATTTTACAAAAACATATTTATCATCTTTCAACAAATCCTTATGGTTGTAGAGTTATACAAAGATTACTTCAATTTGGTAATGCAGATGATCAAAGAATTATTATGGATGAAATTTCAAAATATGCATTTTTTTTAAGTCAAGATCAATATGGTAATTATGTTATTCAACATATTTTACAACATGGTGAATCTTCTTATAAAAATGCAATGTGTGAAATTGTTCTTGGAAATGTTGTAAATTTTTCAAAACATAAATTTGCTTCAAATGTTGTTGAAAAAACAATTGTTTATGGTTCTAAAATTAATAGAAATAGAGTTTTAGATGAAGTTCTTGAAGGTAATGAAAAAGATGATGATAAAGAAGTTGAAGATAATTCTGCTTTAGCTTTAATGATGAAAGATCAATTTGCAAATTATGTTGTTCAAACTCTTGTTGAAATTAGTGAAGGTACAAAAAAGAAAATTTTAATTAAAAAAATTAAACAATATTTAAAAAAATTACCTTCATATGGTAAACATTTAGCTTCAATTGAAAAATTAATTTCAATATCTTCACTTGATGATGAAATTGATTAATTAATAAAGTTTTTTTTTATTTTATGTAAATACCTCTTTTTATTATCAATTATACTTCAAATTTCCACCTTTTTTTTTTTTTTTTTTTAATATATTAAACCTCAATGTTTGATAACCTATTATTAACTGTTTATAACTTTAAAACTTTTACTTTTACATAATTATATATAGATGATATATATATATATATATATATATATATATATCTAATTTTTTATTTTATTTTATTTTATTATTTGATTGATTTTTGTGAAGAAAAATGAAATTGCTATTTAATGATGATATTTATTATATGAAATTTTTTAATTATGAAAATATGTTTATTAAATAAAATAATGAAAATGAATGGTGATGAGAAAGAAAAAGATGATAAAAACAACAAAAACAACAAAAAATTAAAAATAAATAATAAAGAAAAAAGAAAAGGAAAAATCAAAAAACAAAAAAAACAAAAAAAAATACTTCTTGGATATAACAAAAATACTGAACATAGCGCGATATAAATTTTTTTCTATATATTATTATTATTTTTTTTTTTTTTTTTTTTTTTCAAAAATTTTTATTTTTCTTCTTTTCATTTCATTTCATTTTAAATACTATTTATAGTTTAAATAAAAGAAGAGAAATTTTGAATAGAATAATTATTGAATTAATTATTGAATTAATTATTGAAGAAAATTTTAAGCTTTACCAACTTTAACAATTTCAACAGCCCAATTAAGTAATAAATGAACAACTTTATCATCATCAACGAATTTTGAAATAGCAGCATAAGTACCTCTTGCTAACATTCCAGAAGGAGCTTCCATTTCTGGTAAAATTACTTCATAAAATGGTTTATCAACAGTATTTGGAGCATAAGAACCTAAAGGTTCTTCTAATTTATCTAAAGTTATACCAGCTTTTTTAATACCTTGTAAATATTTAATACCAGTTACAATTTCATTTTGTATTTTAAATTTAATTTTTAATTTATAAATTGATTTTTCTTCAACTTTAAATGGATTTTTTGGTAAAGATTTTAAAGTTTTTTCATTTGTTAATTCAACAATTACAGGATTTTTACCATCAACTAATAAAGCCATTTCTTGTACTACAACTTTTCTTTTATCATTTTTATCAACAGGTAATAAAGCGCTTGTATCTAAACCTAAAGATTTTTTCCATTTAACTAAAGATTCATCATTTTCATCTAATTTATTATATTCTTCAAGAGTCTTTTTTTCACCAACAATATAACCTGGAGCATCTTCAGGAATTAAATCATCATCACCAGCCATTTTTTGAAATATATTTTAAGAATTTGATTATAAATGAAAATGAAATTTAAAAAGGAGATGAATAAGTGAATAAATAGATAAATGAATGCAATTGAAAAAGACAAGTTTAAAATAATATTGAATTTAGTAATAAAAAGAATATCTAAATATAAAACAGGAACAAAAAGAATAGGAATAAAATAAGAAATAAGAAATAAGAATTATGAGTTATGAAATGGGGCCAGAAATAACCAAAAAGACACAGCATTATCAATTCACAGTCCAAAACAGCGTAAAACAGCGCTAAGTGAGTGTTATAACATTGTTAACTAGGAGAAAACACGAAAAAGTATGAGACAATAAGAAAAAGAACGAAATCTCTGGCAATTATTCACTTAACTGCTGACTGGTGACTGGTACCAGTTAGCTCTTAGCTCTTAGCTGTTGAGTCTTACCAGCCTGGAATTGAACACAACCTTCAGATTCAGATTCATTATTTCATTATTTCATTATTTCCTCCACAAAACCACCAATTTGCTTTCGTCCCATTTAAATATTTAGGACGACCCGCAAAATGAAGAGGCCCCTGCGGACCAGCGCATTACCTGGAACAAAAACATGGTTTCGCGTGGGTCACAAATGCTCATTCAACCGTGACTTAATGCGTCTGTTTTTTGGTTATGCATATTTAATGCCTTCAACTACATAACTAACTCACGTGTATTTTATTTCCGACCAGTCACCCGATTTGATATTTTTATTTATTTTAGTTTCCTTTTTTAGAATTGCCGCTGCTTCTTTGCCGGGTAACGCCTCTTTGTTAACTGTTAAGCTTTTTTATTTGATTTTTTTCACGTCATCTGCCAAAAACGTTAATAATAATAAAAAAACATTTAATTTCAATGGACCCTTTTAATGATTTTACAAATATTCATTCTTTTATCATTTATTATTTTTATCAGTTAATCAATTTATTAATTAATATCATGTCTCCAGATTATATATATTGGCCTTCTGATTTATCTTTAATTCCAAATAATAAATATGCTTTATTTGGTTTAAATATTAATATTCATAATTATTTAATTATTTCAATAATTAAATATTCAAATTCAATTGATTTTATTAAAGATTTTAATAATATTATTAATAATAATAATAATAATAACAATTATAATAAAAATATTAAATTTCAATTATTAGGTTCAATTAATGATAAAACTTTTAAATTTTCAACAATTAATAATCCAATTTATTTAATTTATAATTCTTTAAATTTCATTTATCCAAAATTATATATATCTAATAATTTAAATTCAAATTTAAATTCAAATTTAAATTATAATTATAATTTTATAATATTTAATCCTCCTGATCCAAGATTAATGCAATTTTATTCAATTAATCCAATAAGAATTGATACTAATTTATTCTTAAATAATTCAAATTTTAAAAATAATAAAATTTATCCAAATTATTATTTAAATTTTAAAAATCATTTCAAATCTTCTATAAAAATTAATAATACTTTTAATAAAAAAATTATAAAAAATTTAAATAATTTTCATTCTTTAAGAATTAATTCAATTTCTTCATCTTCATCTTCATCTAATAATAATAATAATAATAATAATAATAATAATAATAATATCAATAATTATCAACTTAAATATCAATTTCAATTTAATAATTTATTATTCAATTTAAGTAATATTATTTTTAATTTAATTAATTTAATTTTAAAACTTATAACTTTAAATTTTAATAATTTAATTATAAAAATTTTAATTAATCTTTTATTTATTTATCAAATTTTTTTATTTTATTTAATTTTTTTATTAAATAAATTAAATTTTACAAATTTTACAAATAATAAAAATTTTAATTTTTTAACTCAATTAAATTTAAGATTATATCAACTTTATTTTATTCCAATTTTTTTCTTAAATCAATATAAAGTTAAATATAAATCAAGAAATGAAATTAATAATAAAATTAATAATGAAATTAATATAAAAAATTATTTAAATTATATAAAACTTTATAATACAATTTGGTTAATAATAAATGATATAATTATTGGAATTTCAATAATAAAATTATTTAATTCAAATAAAAATTTTAATTCAATTTATTTTAAAAATTTTATAATTTATTTATTTAATAATTTAAATAAATTTTTAATTAATTTAACATTTTGGTTAATGAATAATCCTGGAAATATAAAATTAAATGAAAATTTATCAAAATTTTTTGGAGATTTAATAATTTGGGTTATTCAAGTTTATTCATTAATTTTAATAAAATTTATTAATTTAATTTTTAAAATTTTTAAAATTTATAATATATTTAATTTTTTTTTAAATAAAATAATAAATTTAATTTTAATAATTGGTGGATCAAGTTTATTAATTTCAATTTTTTTTGATTTTTATAAAATTTTAACAAAACAAATTTATTTAATTTATTATTCATCATCAAAAATATTTAATTGGTTTATAGAAATGTCATTAAGTTTAATTAGATTATTTTATGGTAAAAAATATAATATTTTAAGAAAAAGAATAGATTTAGAAAATAATTATAAATTAGATGAATTATTAATGGGAATTTTAATGTTTATAATTTTAATATTTTTATTACCAACAATTTTTGGATTTTATTTTTCATTTTTTTTATTAACAAATTTTTTTATAAAATTTATTGAATTAATTATAGAAATAATTTTAATTGATTTAAATTTATTTCCAATGTTTTTAATAATGTTAAAATTTAAAGATAATAATAGAATTCCAAATGGAATTAAATTTAAATTAATTAAAAGTTTTAATAATAATAATAATAATAATAATAATATTAATAATAATATTAATTATATTGAATTATTAAATGAATCTTTAAGTTTAAATGATATTTTTTTTAAATCATTTTATTTTTTATCAATTAAAAATTCAGTTAAAAAAAGATTTAATTTAAAATTTTTAAAAAAAGCAATGATTGGAGAAATTTATTATGAAAATGATGAATCAAATGATGAATTAAATAATGAATTAAATGATCAATCAAGTGATAATATAGATTTTGATGAAGATTACAAAATATCGTTTGATAGAACATTGAAATTTAGAGAAGAATTGATGAAAATGAATTCCAATAGATGAATTATATATATATATATATGAATGAGTATATATATATATATATATGAATGAGATATATTTATATATTATTTAGTTATTTACATGAAAAGAGTATATTTTAAAATATTTAATGAATCATTATTTCTTTTTTTTATCACCTTTTTTAATTTTTGCAGGAGCACTTTTACCTCTTCTTTTTAAAGCAGTTATTCTTTTTAAACGATATTCTTCATTTTCATTTACAAAATTTATATTTGGATATAAAGTTTTAATATCTTTAAAAGTTGGGAAATCTATTGGACCATAATATTTAGCAACAGTTGGACCTTTTAATTGTTTTTTTAAATATTTTGCACCAGTTCTTAAATTTTTTGGATTATAATTTTGATTAAAAATTTTTGCAGAAATTTTTGATAAAGATTTTAATTTTTCTTTAAGTTGTGTAAGTGGTATACTCATTTTGAAATTCTCTTTTTGAATGAATGAATCTGTAATTGCTTGTTAAACTTAGAGTCTCATAAACTTTTGATAATAAAGATACTTTCATATATATTTCATGATTATTTTATATTTATTCATTATTTTATATTTATTTCATTATTTCATTATTTCATTAATTGATTGAATTGATGAAATCTGAATAGCCACGTGATTTTACAGTGAAAAATTAGAAATATCCGCAGGGTGCAGCTCGGATACGCATTCCATGGCACGGAATACGTAAACACGCGGAAAGCACGCGGATACGTGTTTCCGGAGCATGGAAGTTAAAAACAACAATCCGGACACCATCCGCCTAGTTTCTTTTCGAGACCATTTCCGCGGGTCTTCTTCTTTTGTGGCTGGTGCTGTGGCTGTGTTTCTGGATCGTGCAGGGTGCAATTCGTCAATTCGTCACTTGCCGCAGCCCAGCATAGTTAACTGTTAACTGTTAACTGTTAACTATGCCACTCGGGCTCCTGACTGATAATTTTGATTATTTTCGAGTTTTTATCTGAACAAAGTGCTAAAGCTGAAGATCTGCTGATTGAAATATTTATTTATTTACCTTTGTATTTATATTCATATTTATATTTGTATTTATATTCATATTTTTATATCTTTATAAGTAAACATTTATGAATTAATTATTATTTTGCTTTTTTTTTTTTTTTTCTTTTTTAAACGAAAAAAAAAATGGAAAAAATACCTGCAATAACTGCAGTTGGTGAAAATTCTGATCCATTATGTGTTATATTACCAGAATCTTTAAAAATTTATAAAACTTCAATATTTTCATTTCTTGCTTCATGTTCTTCATTTACTTTAGTTTATCCATTGGATACTATTAAAACTAGATTACAAACTTCTTATTATAATAATTTTAATCATTGTTTTAAAGATACTTTAAAAAATGAAGGTATTCATGGTTTCTTTAAAGGTATTTATGCTCCTTTAATTTCAACTTCAATTTCAAAATCAACTTCAGTAATTTTATATACTTCTTTAAAACCAATAATTTTTAAAAATATATTTCATAATAATTATAATCTTTTTCAATTCAATAATTCAAATAATAATAATTATTCTTCTTTATTAAATAATATTCCTGTATCAATGTTAACAGGTATGACTTCTGGTGCTTTAGTTTCAATATTTGCATGTCCATTTGAATTTTCAAAATTATTTGCACAAATTTCATTTCTTGAAAAAATTTCAATAAAAAAAAATAAAAATTTATATATAAATTTAAAAAAAATTTCAATTCCATTACAAATTATAAAATCTCAAGGAATCTTAGGTTTATATTCTGGTTTTAAATTTCATTTTATTAGAGATTCTTTAGGTTCTGGTTTATATTTCTCAACTTATGAAAGTTGTAAATTATTATTAATTAATATTTCTTTAAAATTTAATAAAAATAAAAATAATGATAAAAATAATGATAAAGATAATGGTATACCAATTGGTCCATTTATAATAACAATTGCAGGTGCTTTATCTGGTATTGTAAGTTGGATTTTAGTTTTTCCATTAGATACAATAAAATCTTTATCTCAAAGAGATATTGTTACAAATATTTTAAGATCTCAAGCAGGTTTACCAAAATTAAATTTAAAATTAAAATTTCCAAATAAAAATAAAATTTTTAAAGGTTTAGGTATCTCAGTTACAAGATCTATGATTAATAATGCAATGTTTTTTTTTATGTTTGAATTTTTAATGAAAAATATTGATTAAAAATTTATTAATATTTTATTCATTTATTTTATTTACGACTTTTCTCTCATCTATTTCATTATATTAATATTCTACTTTTTCATACCCATTTATTCATTCAATCATTCATATATTCTTTCATTAAATAAAAAAAAAATATTCATTATATCATTAAATCATTAATATTTATTTTATCTTTTTTAATATATACTTTGTAAATAGTGTATTTTTTTTAACTTGTTTTATATATTTCATCAAATTTTTAATTTTAATTACTTACTTATATTCATCTAATCCATTTAATAATATAATAATATAATAATATAATAATATAATCACCAAAAAATATTAAAGCTTTTTCATTTAATTTATGAAAAAAATGAACTATCAATACTGAATACCCTTTCATGTTCACTTTCTGTCGAACTAGGTTCAGCTTCACTTTCTTTACTTTCTTTACTTTCTTTACTCTCTTGATTATCTTGATTATTTTGATTATTTTGATTTGGAGTTGTAGAAGCTTCTAGTGAAATATTAAAAGGTATATTATCATCTTTTACAATTATACTTTCCACCTTTGGGCTTAATTCAACTTTTTCTTTTACTTCTTCCTCTGCATTAGCTACAATTTTTTTTTTTTTTACCTTTTCAATACCCTTTATAGCCTTTGCTTGTGTACTAGTAGAAATATCATCATTTAAAATATCCTCAACTTTATCTTCTTTTACAATTAAAGAACTCAAATTATCTATTTTTTCTTCAATATTATCATTCAATTTCTTATCAATAGTAGATTTATTAATTTCTTTTTGCACTATTTCTTTTGAAGTAGATTTTATTGGAATATCATCTAAAATAACTTTATTTATACACTCAGACTCATATTTACATTCATTTATTATGGGAATATAAGTCTCATTTCTCATAAAATTATTTTCATTAAATTTATCATTATCTAATTCTGTATTTACAAAGGATACAAACTTTTGATTAGTATTTTCTTCATCAATGGTTTCCTTCAATTGAGATGAAAAGGTATCATGATTATCACTTTCTTTTCGTATTTCATTTAAAGTTTCTGAAGATTTCTCTTTTTGTTTAAAAAAATTGGGTTTTACATTTTTTTCATTTATTTGTTCATTCTCATTTTTTGAAATATTTAATTCTTCTGTACTATCTATCTCATTCAAATAAGGATGCACTTTTGATGAACTATTTTCTTTATTTTCGATTTCTGAATTATCCTTTTGGATCTGGCTTGAACTTCCTGTGAATATAAGATTAGATTCTTGTGTTATTATAAAAGGATTCTTATTATTTTCCTCACCTTCTTGGTTCATATTAATATCATTTTGAAATCCAGACACAGCTAAAGAAAGATTTTGTTCAATTAAATTTGTATCTATTGAAGAGTGCAAAGATGGATCAATCTCAAATTCTCCTGGATTTGGAATAATAATCCCAAAATTTTCATTTATCAAATTAGAATTCATATCTGGAAAGTTATTGATTTCTCTTTCAATTTCATTTGAGATATTTTTGGCATCATTATTTCTCGAAGAATCATGTACTATTTCCAAATTGTTTTTTCGAGGAATAAAATGGTTTGAAAATTGGTCAATATTATTTAAATTCTCTCTTTCGTTTATAATATTTTCTCCAAAAAAGTGATTTGAAGACTGCACTTGATTATTTTGAGCTGAAGGTATAATATCAGTTACCTCATGCTCCATTGTATTAGTAGTAAGAGATACACTCTTGTTGATAGGCCTATCGAAATCAATAAGAATACCTTCACCTTCTTCACTATTCGAGGAATCATCGTCATCATCTGAAGATATATCAACAATTTCAGCGTTTTTATCAATTTCTTCTCGTTCTGAGCTATAGTCTTGAAATTGAGAGTTTTGAGTTATAGAGTTAGTTATTTGATTTACTTCTTTTTGAACGATTTCTGAATTTTCAAAATCTGTAGGAAATACATTTCTAGAGGCATTACTTTCATAGCTAAAAGATTGAGAATCTTGGCTATAGTTTTTGTTTCTTTGAATTTCTATTCTATCCTTCAAATCATTTTTTGTTTCCGGTTTTTCATCTTCTTCTTGGTAATATTTCCCATGATCTGTCTCGTCATCTTCCTCTTGATATTCCTGGTACTTGTTTTGATCTTCCTTCCGCTGAGAATCTTTTTGGTAGTAATTCTGATTTTTCTTTTGAAAATCATTTTGGTATTCTACCACCTGGTCTTCTTCTTCGTTGTCTTCCTCCAATTTTTGTTTTTCGTTTTCATATTCTTCATAATCATCAGAATAATCACTATCAACATCATTATTGTCTTCTTCAGCTTCGTTGCTTATATACTGATTCTGAAAATTACTGTTTGCATTTTTCTCAACATTCAAATGTCGACTTGAGACAATTTGATTTCTATTAGTTTCAGCATAATTGTTTACGTGAAATCGGTTATTTATATTTGAATTTTGTTCATACTCAAACTGATTTTCATACTGATCTTGATCTTCATTATCTTCTTCATTAATAGATTTTACCTCATCACTTTGATTTTCATCATTTTGTTGAGTGCCATAATTTAAATCATCGATTTCTTGTATTTCATAGTGCTTTTTCCCCTTGTTGTCTTCTATTTGATCGGGATTCTCATTTTCATATTCCACTTCTTCGGATTCTTCTTCAAATTCCTCTTCGGATCCCTCTTCGAATCCCTCTTTGGATTCTTCTTCTTCGGACTCGATACTCTCATACTTGATATTTTCAACTTGATTAGATCTTTTATCAATAAATTCCTCAGATGTGCCTTTACTAATGTCTTCGTCATATTCTTCGTCGTAATCTTCTTCTTGATATTCTTGATTACTCATGTTATCGCCTTCACTATCTTCATTATTACTTTTTAAATTATATGGTTCCGGAAAATATGGAATTTTTTGATTATTATTAGTTTCTATTGTGTTGTGTCCCTCTTCTTCTTTTGAGGAATATTCATCACTATAACTATTATTTTCTTCAATTTCTTGGGAAAAACTATTTTCATAGTTCTCATAATCTTTAAAGACATTTTCTTCTGTTTCATGCTCTTCTATGACAGGTTCTGAAATGATAGGAACAAAACTTGCAAAATCTATTTCATCAGTTTCCTGAGATTCCTTAAACCGTATTTCTTGAAGTAGTTCTCTTGCACTTTTCTTTGCTTCTTTTATCCATATTATCAAATCATCTAATTCGTGTTCCATTCCTGATATATGTTATTAATCAATTACGATACTTAAAAAATTAAATTCAAATCTTTCTCTTGTTAATAAAAAAATGATGTTTGTAATAGTTTTATTTCAGAAGCGTCTTGAAAGTAACGACAGTTTTAAATATTACTGTAATATTGCATATAAAGTTTCGAAAACACTAACTTTACCAGTATGGATACTTTAAAAAATGGTCACATGATAGACACGAAAATTCAGATTTTCCAAACCCTACCGGTTCATCAACCAAAAAAATAATTTGAAATTCAGCTAACTATTTAATAATTAAATGTAATGATAAATAACTTTCTCAAGAAGAACTAAGATTAATTTTATTATCTTTTTAATCAAAATCTTTATCAAAAAATGTCTAAAAATACTCTTTATGTTACTGGTAAGTAGCTCATTTATCTAAGATACTTTGATACTTTTAAAGTTTCTTCAATTTTACCACTGTCTATACCTTTCTAGCGCTAAGTACTAACATTTTTTTTGCAATTTTTGAAAAGGCTTTGGAAAAGCTGTTGATTCTAGTGTCCTAGCACCTTTTTTTGAAGGGTAAGTTTTAAGCTCTCATGGAACCAGATTTTTGTTTTGATTTTTTTGGTTTTTTTTTGGTGAAATTGCTGAATAGATTTGCCATTGTTTTTTTTTTCTTTCTTTTGTTGAAAATTTTTTGAACAGAAAGTATTTTATTAGATGCGAATACTGGTTTAAAATGCAACCTTTGATTGCGATAAAATCTCTCCTTGTTCTTGTTCCTCTTCTCTTTGTTTTGCCTTTTTGTTCATTGATTTGACTTTTTGGATTATTCTTCTGATTATTGCCCTTTGGGATTATCTTGCTTTGATGACAACCATTTTTTTTTAGATTGAACTTTTGAATTATTGATTTACTAATTTGGTTATTTATTTTGGTGCTTTGTTTTTTGTTATTATTCTCCGAGTCTTTATTGATTCATCGATTTTCAAAATCCGTTTTATGATCACTGAATTTTTCTTTCATTTTTTCAAAAAAAAATAATTTCAAAAACAATAACATTGCATAAATATTTCAAGAATCATCAAAATCACTTTAAATCAATAAGAAAATAACTCAAATGTTTCTCATATTTTTTCCAATTCAACTTAAATCAAATTGAAATCCATTTCCATAATTTTTTAATATCATTTTCAAATCTTTATTTAAATTACTTTTTCCTTCTCTACCTCCAACATCATAATCACCTCTTCTCATCATCAAAAGAAAGAATCAAACAAACAATAGTATATTCAATTTCTCAATTTCCTTTCAAATTCAAAAATCGCCTTAATTTTATAATCAAAATTTTCAAATATTAACATTACTCATATAAAATATAGATATGGAGATTTAATCAGATTGGTTGTTCCCCCAACCAAAACTCCAGATGGTCCACCTTATGCGTTTGTAGAATTTGTCAATCCTGAAGATGCGGAAAAAGCATTAAAAGGATTGAATGAAACTCCTGTTGTTTTGCCTGAAGAACAAAGACATCAACCTCAACCTGGTGAATATGGTTATGATGATCCAAATAATCCAAATCCAGACCCAGATTATCATAATAATGCCACAGATGGTGTTTTAAGAGTTCAATGGGCAAGATCTCTTCCTCATCCACCAAGAGGTACATTTGGTGGTGCTCCTAGAGGTGGCTATTTCAACCCCAGAGGTGGTTATGCACCAAGAGGAGGATATATGCCTAGAGGTGGTTTCAACCCCAGAGGTGGATTTAATCCAAGGGGAGGATATATGCCTAGAGGTGGATACATGCCTAGGGGAGGATACATGCCTAGAGGTGGATATATGCCTAGAGGCGGTTATTATCAAAGAGGTGGTTACAATAACTTTGTTCCTAGAGGAGGATTTGAATATGGAGCACCAAGAGGTGGTTATCAACCAAGAGGAGGATACGAACCAAGAGGTGGCTATGAATCCAGAGGTGGATATGAACCAAGAGGTGGTTATGAACAAAGAGGGGGTTACGGAATGAGAGGAAATTATAATAACAGAGGAAATTTCAATTACAGAGGAAGAGGTGGTAGAGGTGGTTCTTATCAAGATAGAAGAAATACTCAGAATTATAGTGAAAGAGACCATTCTCCTGTAAGAGGTGAAGAGAGTTCTGAATTTACTAGAGATAGAAGTCCTGCCCCTCCTAGAAATGGAGAGCAAGAACAACAAGAACAACAATCAGGATTTGATTATGATTATGATCATCAACAACAACAGCAACAACAACAACAGAATCAAAGCCAGGATTTCAACGGTGAATATAATAATGGTGAAGAATTTTTCAATCAAAATGGTTCATCTGGACCAGAAGCTAATAAGTTTGAAGAGGGCGATTCTAATCATCAAGACGAAAAGGTTTGAATCAATCTCCAATACTTTATTGTAATATTTGTCGATGCAATGTCGAAAATCTATATAATTTATCATTTTTTTATCTTTCTTTCTCTTTGCAATTGTTTTACTAATTTTCTCAAAAATATATGTTTTGTACAGTAGTATAATCTATCTGTTTATTTAGCTTTTTCAGATTATTGTATCTTCAGAAAAAGATTTTAAATTGAAATTTTCCTTAAAAATTGTGCCTGAAATTATTCAGTTAAACCTTAGATATTTTGATTTTTCAAGAAAAAGACAAAATTATTATTTTTCACTGTGCGGTAAACAACAATGATGTGGCAGTTTAACGTTATCGATACTTCTAAAAAGGAACTTTTGAAAATTGATAGAAATCAGGTTTTAATCATCAAGTTTGTTATTTCGTATCTACAAAATATAAATAAAGCATTGAAAAGTAAATGTCTTTGTTCCAAATTTGCATATTTGGATCTTTTAATGAAAACTATTTGAGAAATGGTCCCGGAAAAGAATGAAAATGCTGAGACGTTTGTTAAAGTAGCTTATTATGATCCATTTGATATATATAAACATATTAAAGAAGATTTAGAGTCTAAATTACCTTTAACCAATCTCCATTGGAGATTGGAAAATTCCCCTTTAAAATCTATACCAGTGTTGCCAATTAACATGATTGAAGAAATCCCCAATTCAATAAACGCAAATGCAATCAGATCAAATAATAATTCCCTAGAGTTAGATCCTGGATCTCAATCACAATCAATTCTTTTCAATGATCTTATAAATTCTGTCAATGATCCCTATTTAAAAATTATGTTTTTTTTTTGTACAGAGGGACTTGAAGAGTATAAAAACAAAGTACGACCTTTCATTAAGGAATGGTTCAAACAGTCTATTGATAATGCAAAGCTTCCTACAGATTGGTTATTGATATTTTATGTCCCTAAAGGTGCTAAAGACGATGTGGAAACAAGATTTAAAACTACACTATTGGATAAAATAAGATTAGACTTTAACAATTATGTGTCACCATTAAATGCAACTCATGGCCAATCCAATAATCAAACAATAAGAGTCTTAAAAATAAAAGCAGAATATGGAAGTAAAATGGATTACGATTCAAATTGGAACAACTTTTTATCGAAATTAAAGGATGGAATTTTGAGTACATTTTCAAATAGAATAAAATTTTATGAATCGGTAATATCTGATTTATTAAATACAGAATCCCAACAAAAAGGGGAAGTCGAACCAACTGAATCTAAGATTCTTTCTCAAAGAACTTTTCATTCCACTTCTATATTACCAAACTTTCAATCATTAACTTCGAATGTCAATCTTGGGCTTTATTTATTGTTGAATGAAAATTTGGGAATTTTATTCAAGCATTTGACTTTCTTTGATGATTCTTTAGCTTATTATGATAATTTGGAAAAAATATTTAATTTTTATTTTGACAAATTTATTTCAAAAAATTCTAAAGCTATTGGATCTTTCATTAATGATATAGGTTTTGATGATAAACTAATCTCTAAAAATTTATTGTATTTTGATCATAATCTGAAAAAATCTTCTGATAATCTAAAAGATAGCTTTTTAAATATTTTTTCAGTGATTGACAATTCCAACATAACTTCGAATAAAAAGCATAAAGATGGATTCACTTACATTGACTTATTTAAAGAAATTCGTCTTAAAATTCTTCATAATACTATTTCTGTATTTGAGCTGAAAGCCTACTTATTTTGGAATCAGTCAATATTAACCTTTTCACTGATATTATCATATTTGGATTCCAGTGTGTATTCTCCTTCAACAATAGCGTCTCATTTATTTGAAGTTTTGTCTAGATTGAAAAGTTTTATTGTGGATATAAATTTTACTTTATTATCTAACAAATCGTTCAAGAAAAATATTTTCAAAGTATTTGAATGGAGTTTTGCTCTTTTAGACAATTACATTTTACTCACAGAAGAAGTTTTTTTAAAACCAAATAGATTAACTGAAGGAAAGTTCGATGCAAATTCCGTTAGGTTTTTCATTCAGGAAAAAAGAGTAAATGATATTTTAGGTGATTTAACGTTATTCAAAAGATATTTTTTGGTTAATTTAGGAAATATATATAAGTACGAAATTGTTTTTTTTTCTTGCGATCCCTTCATGAAGTTGGATATATCTAATATTTTGAAGGAAATAGGTGAAAGACCAGAAGAGAAAATTCCGATAGAGTATATGACCTTAAAAGAGAATTTATCGAATGTAGATAATTTCACTGAAGCTTTTGTCCAAGAAACTGAGATGGCTATAAACAATTTCAACATTGCAGACAAGCCTCGAAGTGTAGATATATTATCTATAGATGTTGCATTAGTTAATTTTCAGAATGGAAATTATAGGGATGCTCTTTTGGTTTTACAAAATTGTCCTGCTTTCTATAATGAACAAGGCTGGAATTTTATTGGATTTTATTTACTCACCGTATACGTTCAATGTTTGGAAAAAATAATTGCTGAGGAAGAAAGTAATTTACTGTCAACTGATACCTCAAGTGGAGATTATAATGTCTTATATCTAACACTTGAAGATAATAAAGCAATGCTACTTACTAGTTATCTTGATTTACTTTCAACTGTTGTTCATTCATCGATGAAGCTTAATTCTTTTTCACTGTCTTCATTTGAGGGATTTAATGCAATGGACTCATTTTCAGAAATAAGCCTAGATGATGATAATGATGAAGAAGCACTAGAAACAAATAAAACTAAAATATTGAGTGAAGTTAACAATAGGCTTAAAGAAATTTCTGAAAGTTCAATAAATATGAAGGAGATTGAAAGCACAATGAAAAAAATAGTTATTTTGAAGGATAAAGTTTCAATAGAGTATGACTTGGAGAAACTTTTTCCTGTCAAAGTATCGAGATTCCTCTTTAGTTTATCTCCAAACACTTACAACTTAAAGTTAATCTTAAGCAATATTCTTTTTGAGTTTGGTATAAAGAGTTCAGCATTAAGTTGTGATGATATAAAACTCACATTAAAAAACTCAATTGATGTTGAAGAAGTTGTCACCTTCTCTTGGAATACCAAATCGCACGAAGACTCTTTTCTATTAGAAAAAAAATTAAATGAAATTGTTCTTGATTGTAAAGATTTAATATCTGGAAGTTTTTCTCTTCAGAGTTTAGTTATTAAAATTGGAAAAATAACTTTTACAAAAACATTTTCAATAGAGGAGTCCAATAATGTGTTATTTGATAATGATTGTGAGTCAGGGAAAGTTCTCAAAAACCAGACATCTAGTAAAGATATTCAATTATTTCCTTTTTTCAAAAATTTACTGCTTGATTTAAAAAATCCCCTAAATTTGACACTATTACAAAAAAAGTTTCTTGTAAATGTAAATGTTGGTAGAATGGGTATAAAAAGGGGATTTTTAGAATTTTGGTCTGGAACAGATGGATTTGAAATATTTGAAGATAATTTGCAATGTACTGTCAATTCTAAAAATGGTGAAGATGAAATTGATCCAACAAAAGAACTTATCAGATATAAACAATGGAATTCATTTTCATCTGAAGAGGTTACTGATATAAAAGAAATGAAAATACAATGTCAACATGGGGCCAACGGTAATACCACTTTTAATTTTGAAAATGTAGATATGAATTCTATAGCTGGAATTGTTGTTCCATATAAAGTTGAAGATGTAATACCAAATCCTGGTGAAAATAAAAATATAATTAAGCTAAAAACTAAAATAACATATTTTATTGATATTGATGGTAAAGAGAATTGTTTTAGTTTAATTTCTTATGATGATATTGATACAGGATTGTCAGTTTCAGTTTCAGTTCAAGATACTTTTAAATCTTCAAAATTATTTTCAAAATTTTCAGTAGGTACATCTGATTCTACATTACCAGTTAGAATTTTATCTACAAATCTTACTTCAAATGAAAATTTTCATATATCAACATCTTCAAAACCTAAACCACTTGTGGCATTTGGTGATCAACCAGTTTCATTTTTTTTTAAAATTGAACCAACTTCAACAAAATATATAATAAAAAAAAATGATAGTGTTAATTTAACAGTTGAATATAGAAATTTAAGTGAAGAAGCATTTGAAATTTTATGGCTAATATTTATAAACTTTTATTTATTAAAAGAGGAAAAAATTTCTGAAAATATTTTAATTTATATTTTTATATTAAAGAATTTTTTTAAAGATATTTTAAAAATAGATTTAAATTATTATTGTTTATTAAATGAAGTTAAAATTTCTTCAATTTCTGATAAAAAAGTTGAAAATTTTTTATTATTTATTAATCCTAAGATTAGAAAATTTTTTAATGAAAAAATTGGATTATTTTTTAATGATATTATTGATGGAAAAATAATTGAAAAAATTTTAAAAGAAAAAGAAGAATTTTCTTTTAATAATTCTAATTTAATTGAAAGTAATAAAAAAATTAAAAAAAATGATGTTAGATTAAAGAAATTTTTTAAAAGAATTACCAGAAAACTTGAAATTTCAGTACCAATTCCATTAATTGAAATAATTCATATAGTTGAGATAAATTTTGATGTTAAACCTCAATATATTATTGGACAACCAATATTGGTAAAATTAAGTACAAAGACATTAATAAATTGGAGAGGAGAAGAAAAAGAGAATAAAAAAGAGAAAGAAAAAGAGAAAGAAAGTAATAGTAAAATGAATAAAAAAAATAAAAAAAGAGTTTTATTTATTGATCCTAATGAAGATAGAGAATTAGAAGAATTTCAAGTTGAAATTCAAACTAATCAAGATGCATGGTTAATTAGTGGTAAAAAAATGTTTCAATTTAGTATTGATAAAGGTAAAAAAAATACATATGAATTTATTAATGAAGATATTGAGATTGTTTTAATACCATTAAAAGTTGGGAAATTATTAATGCCTAAAATTGATATTAAATCAATTAATAATCATTTGAATGATTCATTTACTATGGAAATTGATTATAAAAATGAATCTCAAGTTGTTTTAGTTGTACCTGAATTAGATCGTGTTACATTTTCATTTTAAGTAAATAAATAGATAAATAAATAAATAAATAAATAAATAAATGAATGAATTATTGAATAGAATTAAATTTCAAAATTTTGTATTGAATTTAAAAGAGATGTAGGTTCAGGTTTTGAAGAAGTTATATGAGTAGCTATACCATTATTTTTTAAAAAAAGTTGAGTTGTTGGACCAATAGTTGCAAATTTAAAATTTTTAAAATTTTTAGAATTTTTATTTTCATTTAAATAATCAACAATTTGAGAAGTTCCTTGAGAAGAAAAAAAAATTATCCAATTATTAGTATTAATATTAAGTTTTTTCAAATAAGATTGAAAATTTTTATTAATTTGATAATTTGGTAATTCAATTGTTTCATAAATAGTATATTCAATTAAATTAAAACCATTTTTTTTTAAATTATTTGGTAAAGTATTTTTTCTTTTTTTACCAGATAAAAAAATTAAGTTTTTATTTTTATTTGGAATTTCAGAATTTATAATTAATTCAGATAATTTTTCACTTGTACCAGAATTTAAATCACCATAAATATTCTTAAATCCAATTTCTTTTAATAAATTACCAGTTGTTAAACCAATGACATAAAATTTTTTATTTAAGAAATTTTTTAAAAAATTTTGATTAAAAGAATTTGAAATTAAAATTTCTTTAAGAGATTCAACAGCTCTTTGACTTGTTATTATAAAAGCATCAATATTTAAAATTGAAGTTTCAGAATTTATAAGATTTATAATTTTATCATGATTCAAAAAAATATGATTAATTAATGGAATAAAAGTTAAATTTTGAATATTAAATGATTTTGAAAATAATTGTTCATATTTATCAGAAGGAGTTGATTTAGTTTTTAAAAACAAACAAGTTGTATTGGGATCCATCTCTCCATAATTTGTATAATATTAACTTCTTTGATATTCCATTGATGATTAATTATAAACAATTTACTGAAATTCAGATCATTGAATATCATTATTTATATTATAATTACAATTCGATAATATTGGAAATTGATTAAATTCAAAGAAATATTTCTGTATCATGAAGAAAAATGTGGATCAAATCCGGAATCAAAGCAAAAACCCGTATTTCCTGTTGCCGGTGTCTGGAAATAAATAAACTTGCGCTTGTTATTTCCTGAGCGTGGATAAGCGCGGACTGCTGGATTTGCACTCACATCCGCAGCTGCGTTGCCCGGGAGACGAACGAGGCAGAAACTTCTCTTCTTCTCTACACCAAGCAGGAAGAAGAAGCGAACAACTCTACACCAGCTGAGACTCTTCAGTGCTGTTTCTGCTTCTGCTGCCATCGTTCGAATTCTCAGTCGCCACCAAGATCATCCTCGTCTTCTTCAGAACCATCCATCAAATCTCTTTTTCTTTCTTTCTTTCTTCCTCTCTTTCTCTAATGATCACTTCTTTAGAAGCACCACCAACAGAAGATAGTTCTGTATTATCCCTAACCTCCATTCAAGCTACTAAGCATTTGCTAAATAATGAGAAACTTACAATAAAAAATTCATTAGTTCAAAGCTCTAATGAAGTTTTAGAATCAAATACTGGAGTTGAAATTATTAATAATGATAATAATGGAGATGATAAGACAATACAAGTAGATTCTCAGTTGCAAATAATTAGTATTAAAAATACAAATATCAAAGAGTCAAGTTCAGCTTCAAATATTGATATGCCTTCAGTCCATAAATTACATGAAAGTCAAGATCAAAATGATGATCAAGATAATGAAGAGTATCCAAATAAAAGAATTTGCCAAAATATAAATAAGAATATTGATACTAATGCCATTAGTTATGATAATAGTAATAACAATACAAGTCTGAGAAAAATATTTTTTAATGATAAAGAAAAAATTCCATATAAATTTCATATAATAAAAAATACTTTAAATCATACAAATTTAAAAAAATTAATTCAATTACATGGTGGTGAAATTATTGATTCAATTCAAAATTTAAATTTAAATTCAAATTCAAATTTAATAGTTATATCATCAAATATAAACAATGAAAATTTAAATGATAATAGTTTACTAAATTCAACTAATTCATATTCTCCATTATTTATTTATGAATCAATAAAAAATTCAAAATTTTTAAATTTAAATAATTTTAAAAATAATAAAATTAATTTCATAAATAAATCAATAGATTTAAAATCAATTAAAAAAGAAAAAGAAAAAGAAAAAAAAAAAGAAAAAATTTTAATTTCAAATAAAAATTCATTTACAGAATCTGAAGATGAATTAATTTTAGAATTTATACGTAAAAATCCAAAAAGAAGATCATCACATAAATTATTTAATGAAATTGCAAATAATTTAGGTAAACATACTGGAAATTCAATAAGATTTAGATTTAGAAATTATTTAAATAAAAAATTAAATTATGTTTATAAAACAAATAAAAATGGTGAATTATTATTAAATAATTTAAATGAACCAATAAAAACAAAAATTATGCCAAATACTTTAAAAAAAAAATTCACATCATATGATGATTATATTTTATGTAAAACAATTTATTCAAAAATGAATAAAATTAATGAAAATAATGAAAATAATGAAATTAAAGAAATTAAAAAATTTTCATTACCAAATAAATTTTTTGACATTTTTGAAATTCAACAACCAAATCATACAAAATCTGCATGGAGAGATAGATATAGAAAATTTGCAATGGAATTTGGAATTTTAAATTATATAAAATATTATGAAAATGAAATTAAAAATAATAAAATTCCAGAACCTATGAAAAATTATACAGGTAAATCACATAAAAAATTAAAAGAAAATAATGAAAAAGATATAATTAAAAAATTTTCAAATGATATTGAAAAAAGTTTTGAACATATTAATGATAATGATAATGAAGATGAAAAAATTGAAGATAAACTTGAAGATAAACTTGAAGATAAGAGTGAAGATAAAAATGGAAATAAAAATGGAAATAAATTATATGCATCACAAATTTCATTAATTAATAGAAATAATAATAATAATAATAATGAAGATAAAAAAATTTTAAAAAATTTACAAAATCTTAAAAAATATTTTTCACCAGCATTTTTTGATTTACCATTTTCAAAAGTTATAAATAAAGCAAATGAAATAGTTTCAAGAGATTATACAATTCAAGGAGCAGATGAATTATTAGATAATTTATATTTAGAATTAGGAGTTGAAAAAGAATTTGGTATAGAAATTTTAACAAATTGTTGTGGAGATTTAAGTTTAATTTCAAAATATATTAAATATGTTTTAGTTACTGGAATTAATCCACCAGAAAATATATCTGGAATTTGGACAATTGAAGATGATGAAATTTTAAGAAGAATTGAAGAGAATTTTAATTTGATTGAGATAATGAATGAAATTAAAAAAAAATCAAGAAATTTTAATTATGATAATTTTAATAATAAAGAAGAATTTAATAATAATTTAAATTATTTATTAGAAAAACATGGAATTGAAAGAATTGAATTACGTAAAAGTTTCATGGATAATATATAAATTAAATTGTTTTCAATGGTATTATTATGTTTAATATATTTAATATATTTAATATATTTAGTATATTTAGTATATTGATAGTCATAGATCGGGAATATTAAATTGGTACATCACGTGTTTCAGGTACTTTTTTTAATTTAATTTAATTTAGTGATTTAATAGATCATAGACACGAAAATAATAATAATGGTTATTTAGTGGTTGTTTAGTGGTTGTTTAGTGAGAGTGGTAGTTGAACGAAGGGGTTGTTAATTGATGGCTCAGAACTTTAACCAGCTTTGATGAAATTGAAATTAAGTTTTTGTTGAAAATTAACCCATGTTAATGTTTTATTTCAACTTATTTCAATTCAATAACTAATTTTATTTTATTTTAACTAATTATTAAATCTTTAATCGTACAATTCTATTGAAAATAATTATTGAAAAAAGTTAATTTATATTCTTTAAACAGTTGAAATTTAAGGACCGAGTAAAATAAAATTACTAGGATTATAAAATAATAATTGTAAAAAATATTTTTTCAATTGATAAAATTTGAGAATTGACTTCAATGTAAAAACCAGAAATTTCTAAATATGGAATAATATATTTGGTATTATTTCTACTAATAACTTAGTAACGTTACTAGCAGTTTTACTACAGTAGTATTTTAGTACTTTAGTGCCAAGGTACTTTAGTGCCAAGGTACTTTAGCAGGCGGCTGCGATCCCCGAGTCAGGAGCGGTGTGCGCAAAAGGCTGGCCACTGCACCGCGCGCCGCCACTCCAACCACCAACACCACCACCAACACCACCACAAACTACCTCCACACCAACCACAAACACAAAACCGAAGTGAAAGAGACGAGGCAATCACCGATCAACGTTACGCGTCTTCTCCCTGGCACCGGCACTGGCCCTGGCACTGGCACTAGTACTAGCACCGGCAACAAATGCTTAATGCTTAAACCTGATAAAGAGTGCCTGACGAATAAGGAAATAACGTTACAATTAAACAGATGAGAAATCTGCAGCAGAAGTATTTTCGAGTGTTTTCTTCTCTCAGGAAACTGCCATGGATACTTGAGTTAGTTCAATCACCAGAAATGGTTCTAGCAGTGGTTTTACCAGTCTTCAATCAAGAAATCAATCAAGAAATCAATCAAGAAATACAATTATTAATTTAGTCAATTGATCTGATTTAAATCCATTTTATATAATTTTCGTGTTATTGTCATTTTACATTATATCTTCTTCTTTTTCTTCTTCTTCTTTTTCTTATTCTTATTCTTATTCTTATTCTTATTATCAATTCTCTTCTTCTTGTAATCTGAATTAAAACTGAATTTCAATCCCAGAAAAATTTCAACTAGCTTAAAAGTATCAAAGTTAACTAATTCCTATCAAAATTCATATAAGAAAGAGTTAATTGATTTTATATTCTTCATTATTTTTCTAAATTCAATTCGATTCCTTTAAAAACAATTCAATTCTCTCTCAAATATATTAAATATATTAAATAATCATTTCAATTCATTTCAATTCAAATATAAATTTATAAATATAATATATTAAGATATAAATTATCAAATAAAATATTCAAAACTTACCGCGTCTAAATCCTCAATTTTAAATATATCCTTTAACAGCATATTTTCATATTGAATTAAAATATATATTCATATCTTCTTTCCTTTTCATATCATCAATCTCATAATATTTTCAAAGTATTTTATATTATAATATTATTAAATTAAAAATAACTAAACTGATTATTATAATTCAATTCATTAAATATTTCAATATTTCAATATTTATATTAATAAACTACTATTTATCGATTATAATTATACTCACGTTTTAARAAAAAAWAAAAAAAAAAAAAAAAAAAAAAAGACCTCCTTATTAATCCGTAGATCAAATCAGATCAAGATCAAATTTTCAATCATATAAAAACTAATCGTCTAATTTATCATATACTCTATTAATACTCATTACTCAATAATTATTATACACTTTACATTCAATACTTTATACTTAATACTTAATACTTAATTCTTAATTCTTTATACTTAATACTTAACTTACTCATTTATGAAAAAATAAATTAAAATTAAATCAAATCAAATCAATTAGAAATAATTCCTTTTTTTACTAATTAGTCTCATTTTTTTTTTTTTATCTCTCTCTCTCTCTCTCTCTCTCTCTCTCTATTTATTAAACTTACTAAAATTGGCTATTAAAATTACCTATTAAGATTATCTACAAATATTTGCTATTAAAGAATTTAAATTTCAATTTCAATTTCAATTTCAATTTTAAATTGTAAATTATATGCTATTTTAATAATATTCAATTCAATTCAATTTTTTCTTTCTTTCATTAATAATAATAATAAAAACTAAAAAAATTCATAAAATATTTTAAAAATGACTTCTGAAATATCTTTAACTTCTTCTTCAATTTCAGATAATATTAATATTAATAATCAAAATAATAATAATAATAATAATAATGAAAATGAAAATATAAATGAGAATATTAATGAAGATAATCAAAATGATTCTGAAATTGATTTCAATAATAACAATATCAATTCAAAAGAATATGATAATTCAAAACTCAATTCAAATTCAAAAGAAAATTATTCATTATGTTCTCCATCTTTAATACGAACTTCAACTTTACCTGATATTCATTCTCATATTATCCCAGATTTAATTCCACATTCTTTTTCAAATAATAGTTTAAATTCAATTTTATCTTCAAAAAGATCTTCAAATATTATTAATAATAAATTATCTCCTCCAATGGAATTAAATGAATCTCAACCAATTAAATTTCAAAAAATTAATTCTTCTTTTTCTTCAAATTCAATCTCTTCTCTTAATGATTCAATACCAAGTTTATCTAATTCAAATTCTTTTAATTCATTTTCAAATAATTCATTTTCAAATCATTTAATTTCTCCTAAAGTTAATTATTTTCATCAAAATTCTTTTATAACTCCATTAAAATCATCAAATAGACGTGCTTCAATAAGTTATTATTCAACACCTCTTTTACAAGATCAAAATCAAAATCAAAATCAAAATCAAAATTTAAACTTAAATTTAAATTTAACTAATTTTCCATTATCTTCAATAAATTCTCCTCCAAAAACTTTTCGTCCATTAGCAACACCAAGAAGTAATACAACTAGATCAAAATCAAAATTATCTTTAGATCTTAATAGTAATCAATCAATTTTATCAATTGATAACTCAAACCGTAATAATAATAATAATAATAATAATACCAACAATAATATGACTCCAACAACAAATTTTAAATCTCCTTCTCATGGTATAAATCCTTTTTATACTCCAAATTTTATTTCTCCAATAAATACAAATATTTCTCCAATGGTAACTCCTTTAACAACACCTTTAAGAACTTCACTTGATTTAGATTTAAAATCTTCAATTTCTCCTTTTAATTTTTTTAATACAAATGAAAAAAAAAATGATATTACTGATTTACAAAATCAAAATCAGAACCAAAATCAAATTCAAAACCAAAACCAAAACCAACTTCAAAATTCAGTTTTAATTCAACAAGAAGATATTCATCAAAATTTATTGGCAAATCAGAATGATTCTCAATTTCAAATGCAATCTTTCAATCAATTCCAAAATCAATCTCAATCTGGAAATGATCTACAAAATCAAAACAAATATCAAAATAATTTTAATAATTTAAATCAAGATCAAAATATTTTAGATTCTCTTCAAAACAATAGTAATGAAACAATAACTCAAGAAACTATTACTAGAGATAAAACTGCAAATATTAATGAAAATATAATCTCAGAATTCTCAATTAATCCTGTACAAGTTAATAATATTAATACAAATAATGAATTAAATATAAGATCTAATCAAGAAGATAATAATCATGCATTCTTAAATGCAGCTGATATGACTTTTAAAATTGCTTCAAAATATGTTTCAAATTCTGGAGGTTCAATGTCTTTTCCTAAAAATAATTTTACAGATAAAAATATGGAATTTCCAATGTTATGTGATCCAATGAATAGTGATTTATTATTACCAACACCACCAAATAGTGCAAATTCATTTTATAGTAATAATCCATTATTATATAATCATATAAATCAAAATTCTATAAATCTTGCTGCTCAAAATCTTATAATGCAAAATAATATTCAACATAATCTTTTTAATTTTTCTAATCCTCAAAATACTCTTCAACCATCTTTTTCAATTAATGGTTTAAATTCATATCCAACATTATCTAGATCTGAAAGTATGAATTTAAATTCTTTTACCAATCCTAATTTTACTGGTAAAATTGAAAATATTTCTTCTGAAAATTCAACTAAAGAAAAAGTTCAAGATACTGTTACTTCAATTAATGAGGAAGGTAAAACTGAAGAATTCAAAGTACCTATATTAAAACCTTCATCAGTTAAAATTACAAAAGATTTAAATAAAGTAATTCCTCCAAAATCCAAAAGAGGGAGAAAAGCCAAAGATCCAGCAGAAAAGAATAAAAAAAATCATGCATGTCCTCTTTGTCAAGCTAAATTTCATAGACCAGAACATGTAAAAAGACATTTAAGATCTCATTCTTCAGAAAAACCATTTCATTGTGATCAACCAGATTGTAACAAAAGATTTAACAGAAATGATAATTTAAAAGCTCATTTGAGGAAAATTCATCATCTTAAAATATAATGTAAATTGATATTATTATAAATGCTCATCATTTTTTTTTCATTTGTTTAAATTTCATTAAGTTTTTATCATCAAATTTTTTATCATTAATTTTTTTTCTTCTTAGGTTTTTGTCTCGTTTTACTATTATTCGGTTCATTTACACGTTAAGGGGGTTTAGTCTTTTTTTTTTCACCATTGTATCTATTCTTTTTATCAACACCTTTTTTTTCAAACTTTTAGGTCTTCTTTCCTTTAAATCCATTTTTAACATGTCATGTATATTATATTGTCATTTATATAATCTGCAATTTTTTTCAACTGTTTTCTTTTTCATTTTTTTTTATTTTTTTTTCATATTCTTTTGAATTCAATTTCATAGAACTCAAATAAATAAAAATTTCAGTATTTTACAAATTAAATTAATTCTTTTAAATTCAGTTCTTTTAGAAGAATGTCAAATTTAGATGAATTATAAAATTAAAAAAGGAAAATACATCTATATAATACAAAAAAACATAAGTAAAATCTTAAAGTTTATGTTGTCTTCTAAGTTCAGAAACATGTTTGTTGAAAAGTTTTTCAGCTTTAGTCCAAACATTTGCAGTTTTTCTATTTGGTAATTCTAATAAACTTGGTAATAAATCATGAGCAAAAAATTCACTAGCTTCTCTTGGTAAAAGACTTGGTAAATGATCAATTGAAATTACAGATATTTTTGGACCTTTTGTAGTTTCAACTAAAACAGTTGGTTCTGGGAAAACAGTAGCAACAGTATAAACAGGAATTGGATTATGAGGATTTGTAGTATCAGCAGAAACATCAACAATTGTTCTTAATTTTCTATCATCTTTATTTAATAAATCATAATTTATAAAAGGTGGAATTGGTTTTGATAAATAGATACAATTAATGAAAACATCAGAATCTGCAATTTCTTTAAATGGACCACCAGGAGCAGTTTCAGCCATATCCCATTTTTTAATATTTTCATCAGGAATACCAATTTGATGTAATAATTTAATAGCACCAGAACCACATCTACCAAGAGCACCAATTACAAGAACATTTGGTAATTTAACACCAGGTTTAGAAAGAGCAATTTCAAGATCTTTTTTAACATCATTAATTAATTCAGTTTCATTTGGATAAGCAGAAACACCAGGTAAATCTTCAGAATCATTATGAGTTTGTTTAAAAGCCCAATCTTTAATACCTAAAGCAGCACCTGCAAAACCAGCATAAAAACCAAAAGCTGCAACTCTTCTACCTTGATCATTTTCTAAAAATTCTAAATCATATAATAAACCATGACCTTCTGGAAATCTTTTTAAAACATCTTGCCATCCACCTTGTTTTTTATAACAATGAGCAAATTGAATATGAGTATGAATTAAAGGAAATGATTGTTCTGGTAATTCTTTTAAACCAATAATTATTCTTTCTTTTGGAGCAGAAACCCATGAACCTTCTGGTACAATTATAGCACCTGCTTCTTCATATTCTTTAATATCAAAAATAGATTGAGAAGATTTTTCAACATATATTTTAAAACCAACTTCAATTAATTTCTTAACAGTTGTTGGAGTTAAAGCAGAACGTGCTTCTAAAGGTTTAGTTTCAGCTCTTAAATGTAAAATAACTTGGTTTACCATTTTTTGATTATAATAGAGAAAAATTTGAATTGAGATAAGAGTATTTTTATAGAATGAAAAATTAATGAAATTTATTAAAAAAAAATGAATAATTCTACTCTGTAAACAGCGTATTTATGGGTTTTATATGAAATAAAGATAAGATGCTGTAGGTTAACCCTAGGTATTGGGCAAAGAGTAATAATTGCAAAAGAAAAAAAAAATTCCAGAACCTTATGAATCATAACTAGCATAATAAACAGCATAATAATTAACGTTTACTGTGTAACGGGCGCACTCAAATCTGAAATATTGAAAATTTACTCACAAATTTCAAGACAGCGGTGACTCACCTGTCCGGGAATCCAAGACACGGACAGTGCAAGGGAAAGCAAAGTATATTCCTTACTCGGATAAGCGCGGTACGCGGAAATAGTGAAATATCCATGGAAAATAGAAGACCCGTTAAATCGGTCTCGGTTTTGTATCTCCCCTTAAAAAAACTTGACTTTTTCAGCCGATCGAGTCTTTTCCGAGAGATTCTCTGTTTTCATTGGACAATTCCATTTGAAATACAAATAGATTCATAATCTTGAGCTTTCTAAATAAATGGAGCTAAAATAAGCAGATATAAGAATAGATACATTTCTCGATGTCTAATGATGATTTCATTCAATCCTTCCAATATTTTCAATACACAATTCAAGATATTTGTTATTTGAATTATCAATTTATTATATACTACTTATAGATACTAATCAACAATGGCTAAACCTGTAACTTGGAGTGACGTTGGTGCAAAAGGAAATAATTTACTCTCCCCTGCCTATATATCAAATGGCCATGTTTTTACTGCTGGTCATGTTGGTCAAAATGAAAAAGGTGAATTTCCAGAAGATGTTGGTGAACAAACTCGTTTTGCAATTCAAAGATTAGAAACAACTTTAAAAGCTGCTGGTTCATCATTATCTTCAACTCTTAAAGTTTTATTATTTATTTCTCATCCTTCTTATGCTCCTGCTGTTAATAAAGTTTATGCTCAATATTTCACAACAAAACCAGCTAGAAGTTGTATTGTTGTAACTTTTCCAAATCCAAAATTTAAAGTTGAACTTGAATGTATAGCTGAATTAGATAGTTTGAAATCGAAATTATAATTACAACATATCTAAAATGCACAGTTTCATTATTTTATTTTTATTTTATTTTTTTTTTTATTAAAACACTATAGTATAACAAAATCCATTAAGGAAAATTTAAAATTGAAATTATAAAAACTTTGAGAAAATGAAAGAAATTCTTCATTCTTCATTCTTCATTTTTCATTTTCAAACCGATTGATTAACTGGACCATAATTTCAGATAAAACCTTATTAATAACAATAATAAAAAGTATAAAATTCCCTTTCTAAAAACATTTAAAAACATCAGTATGAATAACTTCAAGTACATCAGCAATAACTCTTGAATCACAAACTATTCCATCTTTTTTATCCTTTCCAATTTGAAATAACATTAAATTCCCACTAGAACTTTTAATTTTATTTTCAATTGAACCAGTGGTAATAACTTTTTTGAAACTTTCTTTAAATATATTTATTTTTTCATTAAAATCTTTATTCCCTATAAGATTAATACTAACTAAATCATTTGATGAATCTGATTCATTACAAATCGTATAAAATCCATTTTTTCGACTTTTTATAACAATTAATAGTGAAAAAATTGATTTAGAAGTAATTGATGAAACTGTTTTTTTATTAACACTTTTATTTCTAGAAAAATCTGCTTGAATATCATATATTAATCCATATTCTAAAATATCATGACAAACAATATTAAATTTAATATTATGTTTGAAAAATAAATTTTTACCTATATCTTTTGTTCTTGAATCACGATAAAATTCATCATGTCTTATTTTCAATTCAAATAAAACTTTAACTAAAGGTAATATATTCATTAATGATTTCAAAAATATTGAAAATCGACTTTTATATTTATTTTCCAAATCAAAAAATTCTGCATTATTATCACTAATAATATTTTTATCTTTGATATTCAATTTATTAGATGTAATAGGACCATTTAATATATCATTTAAAGCAGATACTGCTAATACATGTGGATTGTTCTCAGGTAATTCTAGTCGAAGTATATAATTATTAACATTATCATCAAATACATTTAACTTTTTTTGATTTATTTTTAGACTTTGAATTTTAATAGGCTTTTTAACAATTCTAAGTACTGCTTGATAATTCTGATCATATTCAATTATTACTCTATCTAATAAAATATTTTTGATTTTAACTTTATAATATGTTAAAATATTTAGGATTGATGTGATTCTAGATAATTTTTGTAATTTAATTACTATATCTTTGAAAAAATATAATCGATTTGGATATTTGTCTTTGAAATTATCAACTTCTTGTGTATTTAATTTAATTATTGATTCAATTTTAAAAATCTTTCCACTTTTATCAAATGAAATATGATGATTTTCATTTTCATTTTCATTTTTAAATAATTTTGCAGGTGTTTTTAATTGTCCTAATAATTTTATAACTAAATTTCTTTTGAAAAACTTAATATTGAGAATTAAAACTTTTGAACAATTTTTAAATTTAACTAATGAATTTGTTTTTATTAATAAAAAAATTTGATCTTCGTTTTTTGTAATATTGATGTTGGATATTCTAGGATTATATATAATTTTATTACTAGAACTCGAAATTGTATTCGATAGAAATTTTTTATTGGAATTTTGTTTATATTCATTTGAAAATACATTGAGGAAAGTTTGTATGTAAGAAAATCGATCATATGAGACCTCTTTCCATTTGACATTTGTATTATTTAACTCTAAAATAACCATATGTTTAATAATTCTTCTTGTTGCTTCTTTTATTAATTTCATGGATAAAGAAAAATCAAAATGAATAGTTCTTTTTTGATTTTTATTGTTATTATTATTGTCATTATCATCATTATCATTATCGTTATCATTATTGTAGTTATTATCAAATAAATTATTACAATATATTGGTTTAAAGAAATTTAAAAACCATTTATTTTTTATTGATTTAATATTTGATATCCAAAAAAATTTATTAGTTTTAAAAGTTGAATCAATATTAAATACAGCAGTCATTAGTACCCAACTTGAAGGCCAAGTATTTATACGAAAATATTGTAAATGAAAAAAATTATCATTATTAAGAGGTAAATTAAGTTTCATTAATTCACTTTGATTTAAACTAATTAATGAAGAAGTTACCCAATTTGTTAAATTGAAGATTTTAAAAGTTTCAGCTTTTAATAATTCTAATCTTATAGATAATAATTGATTAGAAATTAAAAAACTTTGAGATATTAAAGGTTGATTCTTTAAAAAAGAAGATGTATAAATTGATGGAATATTATTTTTATGATGAGTATATAAAAATTTGAAACAAGTATTTGAAATATCTGAATTACCTAAAATGAAATTATCAAATTTGAATTGAGAACAAATGAAATTTAATAAAGGAGATGGATTTATAAAAAAATAAAAACCAGTTAAATAGTCTATTGAAAAAAATAATGATTTTTTATTATTTATTTTAATTATTATTTGATTTTGATCTAAATTTAATTTTATTGGTATTAAATCTTTATAAAAATTATTATTATTATTATCATTAGTATCTTTAGAAGTATTCAGTTTATTATTGATTATATTATTTTTATAAAGTGAAGCAAAATTTGTAAATGAGTCAATTAATTTTTCATGAATTTTGGTTAATAATAACTGAGCATGTTTATTTAAAATTTTTGATAATAAAATGGATATATTAAAGGAAGAAAAATCTTCATTATTAATATCTTCATTATTATTAATATTATTATTAGTACTATTATTAGTAGGAGTAATGGTAGTATTATGATAATTTAAGGAATCAAAATAATGATTAAAATTATGATTATTATATAAAATTCCATTTTTAAACCAATTGAAGTTAATTAATTTTTTTGAATGATCAATTTGAATTAAAATATAAGATAATTTTTTATTAATTTTTTTATTAATCCAATAATTAATTTTAATTAAATTTAAATCTGGATTATAAATATAATTTAAATTTGAACCCCAAGTTAATTTATTTTTTGATAAATTTAATAGTTGTTGATTAATTAAATTTAATTTATAATTTAAAGAATAAGAATATGAGAAATCTAAAAGATTTAATAATTTATTTGAGTTAGAATTAATTGATATTGAATTAAATTTTTCCAAGAGAATTTTATTATTTATGAAAGATTTTAATGAATTAAAAGAATTTTGATTAATATTTTGATTAAAGTTAGTATTAGTATTAGAATTATTATTAGTATTTGAGGTTAGTAAATTTTGTGGGATTATTGTTGAAGTTGCAGAGTCCAAGATAAAATTGAATGAAAAAGATAATAAAAAGAAGGAGTAATTAGATAAAGGTAAAGAAAAGCAATTTTTAATTGGAGTTGAATTATTGTCAGAATTAATAGTAGTTTTAGGTTTATTTAATGATTTAATATCAGTTGATTTATCATTATTATCATTTATTTTATTATCAGAATTTTTAATATTATTATTATTTAATTGAATACGATAAAAGTTATCATAATCATTTAAAGTTAAAACTAAATTAAATAAATTATTAATAATTATATATAATTTACCATTTTTAATTTGATAATTATTTATTAATAAATTAAATAAATTTGATTTATAATTTATATTTTCATTATTATTAAAAGATATTAAAGATAATTTTAAATTTAAAAGAGTTGATAAATTTTTTATTGATTTTATTAAATAATTATTTGATAAAGATTTATTTTTAAATAAATTATGAGAAGGTAATAAAGATAAATTTTTATTTGGATTTTTATTATTATTATTATTATTATTATTAATTGATAAAGTTAAATATGAAGTTAAAATATCTTCCATTGGTAATTTTGCATTATTTAAATTAAATTTTAAAATTTTTAAATTATTAATTAAATTATCAAAATTTAATTGATTAATTTTTAAATAATTAAATAAATTTATTAAATTATTAAAATTTAATGAATTTTCACACCATTTATTTAATACATATAATTTAACAAATAATCTTTTTAATTTAATTATTGTTATTAAAAAATTTTTTTTATTTTTTATATTATTTGAAATATTTGAAATATTTGAAATATTTGAAATATTATTATTAGAATTTGAATTATTTGATAAATTATTATTATTTGATAAGAATTTAATAAGATTAAGTAAATCATTATAAGAATTTAAAGATAAATTTTGAATTAAATGAGAATATGAGAATATATTTTCAGTAATTTTTGGTATTAAATCTTGAATTTTTTCATTATTAGATTCAATATTATTATTTTGAATTATATCATTGCTATTTGTATCTGTATTTGTATAGTTATTATTAAATTGATTTAAGTTATTTGAAGAATCAGGAATAATTGCATTCATAATGAACTGATATATTATATTATATTAGATTGATTGTAAATGAATTAGAATAGATATAAACATATAAACATATATACTTTATATATAGATGTAATATATTTATTATAGTATTATATTGAATATAATATCCATAATTTCCAAAAGTATTGATAGATTAATAAACAATACGTAAAGATAATGAAGATTATTATATTACTTCTTGTTTATTATTAGTTGTTATTATATTATAATCTATTCAATTATTTGAAATTAATATACAGAATATTATTGAATTATTGAATTATTGAATTATTGACTAAATAAATAAATAAATAAATAAATAAATAAATAAAATACATCAATAACAGTAATAATAGTAATTTCAGCGATATAATAATAATAAATGTGAATCAAATTTAATACTAAATTGATATTATTAATTTAATGTGATGTTAGACCACGTGCTGGTTGCAATGTGAGCAATCTCAGTTACGTAATACATGAGTAATAGTAGTATTAATAGTAATATTAGAAGAATAGATTATTATATATTAATTATATTATAATTATATTATTATTATATTATTATTATATAGTATAATAGTTATTAGTTTATTAGAGCTAATATCATATTATATAAGTAATAAAAGAACATCATTAAATGAAAACCTAATTTAAATAAAGATTCTTTTTTATGTTTTGGTAAAGTTCTAAAAATTTCAGTTGCATCTAATAAATAATTTTTAATAATAAAAATTTTATTAATATTAAATAATAATAATGGTAAATTTAATAAAAATGAGAACCAATTACCATTAATTAAGAATATAAAATTTAAAAATAATTGAATTGAAGATTCTGGAAATATATATGGATTAATTTTATTACAAAGTTCAATTGGATTAATATAATCACATTCTAAATCACTAAACATTATTGTGAAAAAAACTTGAAGGAATAAATTTATTGCATTTAATATAACTGCAATTATATAAACCCTTTATTGAAATTAGAAAATAAAAATTAAATAATTATAAAATGTTAGTTATCTAGTTAGTTATTAAGTTAGTTATTGATAAAAAGGATTTTAAAATTAAAATTGAAATTGACATACCAAACAGTGGCACTCATTGTGAAATTCTTATATGAGTATTATATTGTCTTATAGCCTGTAGATATATTATTAATGTTATTAATGTTATTATTGTTATTATTATTATTATATTGATTCTATTTTCTCACAAATACCATAATTTTGATGAAGTTGAATTCAAATTTGTCTTTGGATGATTAGTCTCTCTGCAGCGCAAGTTCAATAAGGCTATTACAATAGAATATTGTAATAAAAGACAAGACAAGACAAGACAATATAATATAATGTAATGTAATAGGAACTGAACTCAGCCAGTAGCAGCACACAGACAATTTGAATTTGATCTGGTTTTACGTCGAAGTTATCCAAATCCACTTCTTCTTCACAGAAGCTGCGTCGACAGAAACAAACCCAGCTCTGAATGGATTTCCTCTCGTTTTCTCTCCTATTGAATCCACCGCCAGGGGTCCCGTCTACAGCAGAACAGCAGAACAGCAGAACAGCAGAACAGCAGAACAGCAAGCAGACTGAGACTGGCCAAGTCACGCGGTTGGTCTCGGTCAGACCAAAACGGCCACCGCAGCAGAAGCAGAAAAAGGAATCTGCATCCGTGATCCGTGATCCGTGCTCCGCTGCAGTATCCGGATTGGCGACTCTGTCCATAATTCTACTTCTACTTCTACTTCTACTTCTACTTCTGCTTCTGATTCTGCTGCAGACAATTCAATTCTCTCAGCTTAACGGTCCTCACTCTCAGTCTTCATCCTTCTCCGTTACTCACTTATCAGATCAATCAATCCATCTTTTTTTCTCGAAATCCAAGATCTACTTTTATTATTTATTATAAGTTACTATTATATTATATTATTACTTACTTACTACTGTACTATTTTAATATATTGAGTAAATTGAATTAAATATACTAAATATCCATTATCAATCAAATATTATAACTGATTATTATATTTCTATATATCATCAATTAATATAATCCAATTCAATTTATTCATATCAATATTTCAACAATATTATATTTAATAATGGATAATACTGATTTTGATGTATTGAATTCTTTAGATTTAGATTTAAATCTTGAAGATTTTAATATAAATTCTCTATTAAATAATAATAATAATAATAATAATAATAATAATAATAATAATAAAACTAAAAATAATAATATATCTAATATCCCTAATATACCAAACTTAAATAATTTAAATGATTTAAAAGATAATGATTTTGATATTGATGATGATGATGATTTCTTAGATGAATTCTTAGATCCTAATGTATATAAACATAATATCAACAGCAATAATAATAATAATAATAATAATAATATCAATAACAGTAATCTATCTTCTGATTTATCTTTTAATGATCTAATAATCAATCAAATTAATAATATCAATAATATCAATAATATTGATAATAAATCTTATTCAACTAATAGTATATTAAATTCAAACTCAAATTCAATTTTAAATACTAATAAAAACACTAATATAAATACCAATATTAAAACTAATATTAAAACTAATATTAAAACCAATACAATAATCAAATCTAATAATACAAATAATAATAATAATAATAATAATAATAATAATAATAATAATAAGAAACTATATTATTCCTCAATATCTCAAAATAGATCAATATTACCAAATAATTTTAATTTTAATAATAATAATAATAATAATAATAATAATAGTAATACTTTCAATAATTTCTTACCACAATTAGATAATTCTCCATTTGCAAAAGAATTAAAAGAATATCAAAATTCAAAAAATATTTTAAAAAATTTAAAATTTGGTAATTCAACTAATTTATCTAACCTTTCAAATTTATCAAATTTATCAAATTTATCAAATCTTTCAACAATTTCAAATATTTCAAATATTTCAAATTTTCAATTTAATAATTCAACTTCAAAAACTTCTTATTTACCAAAAGAATCAAAAAATTGGTCACCAAATTTAAATTATTTAAAAATTAATGATAATTTTGATAATTTACCATATAAATTAAAAATTTCAAATTTACCAAAATTTTCAAGAGTTGAAACTCAAATTAAAGTTAATTTATCAATTTATCCAAAACCTTCTCAATATCTTTTACATATACCTTCACATTTAATTTCAAAAAAAAAATTTTCTTTAATTAATGATATTAATAATTTACCAATAAATATTAAAAAAAAATTCTTATTTCTTGATTGTTTTGTAATTTCAGAATTAAATAATATTACTAATAATACTAATAATATTAATAATATTAATAATATTAATAATATCAATAATATCAATAATATCAATAATAATGATTCAAATGATTTAAATGATATTAAAGATACTGAAGATATAAAAGATATAAAAGATATAGACAATAAAGATACTAAGAATATTATAAAAGATAATAAAAGTCTTAATAATAATAATAATAATAATAATAATAATAATAATAATAATAACAAACTTTCATCTCCTTTATCAAAAACTTCAAATTTTAAATCTTGTTATATTTGTCCAAGATGTATAAAAAGAGAATTAAAAAGAGCTTCAAGAAGAAAAAATGGTATAAGTGAAGATGGTTTAACTTGGTTAGATTCAACTCATAAAAAAGCAATAATTTTTAATTGTAAAGAAGTTTTAGCTTTTCCTTCTCCTGATCCAAATTCAACTTCTGCTAATGCTTCTTCAACTGATACTCCATTACCTTCTAATTTAAATGCAAATGCTGATGCTTGTTTAAAAAATATTATAACTTCTACAAATAATAATAATAATAATAATAATAATTCTCCTATTTCTTCCTCTTCTTCTTCTTTTTCTCCTTCTCCATCCCCTGATCCTTCAACACCTCTTTCTTCAACACCAAATTTAATTCCCGATTCTACAAATTCAAATTTCTCCACTAATTCAACTTCTATTTATAATCCTTTACCTAATACTAATACAAATACAAATACTGATTCTAATTCTAATTCTAATTCTAATTCAATCAAAATATCTGAATTAAATTGTAAATCAATTGATTTATCTGCAAGAATTGTTTGTTATTGTCGTCATCATCAAGATTCAACTGGTTTTCGTCTTTTATTTATTTTAAAAAATTATAAAAATGAAATTATTGCAAAAAATTTTTCTGATAAAATTATGATTATGGATAGAAAAAAAAATACAAGTTCTAATAATAAAGATATTAAAGAAATTAATGAAATTATTGATACTAAAAATATTAAAGAAGATAATAAAATTAATGAAATCAATGAAATTAAAGAAGATAAAAAATTATTAGTTGAAAAAATTAATGAAAATAATAATTTAATTCAAACCAATAATCAATCTATCGAAAAATTAAATTCTATAAAAACAGAAGAAAAAGATAATAATAACATTAACAATAATAATGTTAATGAAGTAGAAAATAATGATATAAAAGAAAATATTATAGAAAATATTCAAAGTAAAGATAATAATAAAGATAATAATAAAGATAATAATAAAGATATTGATAAAGTTATGGATACTGATACTGATACTGAAATGAAACCAAATAATTCTATTTCTCAATTCAAACCATTTTCAAATTCTTCATTTAATTCAAAAAATACTACTTTAAAAATTTCAAAAGGTACTCATTTTCCTTTATCTCCAAATTCATTAGAAGATTCTTCTTCTGATCCAAATACTAATGAACCAAGAGCTTTTAAAAGAAAAAGAATTGCTTCTCCTTCTGATGACTATTCAAATTACACTCCTTTACCTGTTTCTAGAAGATCTAATAATAATATTATTCCATTGACTTCTATTCCTAGTAACAATAATATCAATAATATCAATAATATTAATAATATTAATAATAATAATAATAAAAATAGTATAATTAATAATAATAATAATTTTATCAATAACAATTCTAGAAAAAGAAATGGGAATAATTCTCAATTTGATCCAACTTCTTCAGATTACAGTTCTGTAAATCCTATATCCTCAAGAAATTCTCTCGTTTTATCTGATAATAATATAAATACTTCAACTACTAGTCAAAGCTCAAGATCAGTTAATATGGATAGAAATAAATCTGGTAATAGTTTAATTGATCTAACAACATCGTTAATGAATAGAAGTAATATAACTCAATTACAAAACAGAATTCCAATGATTCAAAAAGTTATACCTGCAGAAGGACCTTTAAGAGGTGGAATTGAAATAACTTTATTGGGTTGTAATTTTAGATCTGGTTTAGAAGTTAAGTTTGGTGATAAAAAAGCTTTAGGAACACATTGCTGGTCTGATAGTACTATTTTAACTTTTTTACCCCCTTCTTCTAAATCAGGACAAGTTCTTGTGACTTTTGAAAATAATGCTGTATTTTCTCAATCTCTGAGTCAATCTCAAGCTCAATTAAATTTTGAAGGTTTACCAAATCAACCATTGCAAGTTTTTACTTATCAAGATGATACTGATAAGCAATTAATTGAATTAGCTTTACAAATAGTAGGCTTAAAAATGAATGGAAAACTCGAAGATGCAAGAAATATTGCTAGAAGAATAGTAGGTGCAAATAATGATGGATCTTTTAATTCTCAATCTTCTAATTCTAATTCCAATTCCAATTCCAACTCTAATTCTCATTCAAATAATTATTCCCATAAAGTTTCAAATGATTTTAATAGAAATTCCAGTGATGAAGATGATATTTTACACTGTATTAATATGTGTGACTTACCATCTGCTCCATCATCACCAAATTGGCAAGTTCCAACTAAAGAAGGTCAAACAATGCTTCATTTGGCATGTTTGAAGGGCTTTTCAAGAGTTGTTGTAAGTTTAATAAATCGGGGTGCAAGAGTTAATTGTAAAGATCGTAATGGCTATACTCCATTACATTTTGCTAGTATGATGGGCTTTACAAATATTATCAAACTATTAATAAAATGTAAAGCATCATTGACTGTTAGAACCTCTTTAGGTTTATCTATTAAAGATGTAAGTAAAGATAATTATACCCATAAATTTATTTCAGATTTTGAAACTAGGTTACAAGCACAAACTGAAGAAGAATATGAACTTGAGAGAAGCTCATATGGCAAAATGTCTATGTCCAGATGCTCTTCTTTATCATCCTTATTTAGTGAAGATGATACTTTTAGATCGCATGTGTCTAGAATGGTTACAGCTGAAACTGCCAATTCTCCAGTGGCTCTAAATGAAGTTCAAAGTTCAATTGCAGATGAATCTAATCAATCACATGAAGAAAGTGATATTGAAGATGAATATGATAGTAGTAACAATGATATTCAACTTGATGAAAATGGAACATTAATGCCTCCTGACCCTTCAATGAAATTATACATTAGTGAAATAAATTCCTTTCATGAAACTTCACTTTCAGATTCAGACGCTAGCTTGGATCATAATAATAGTTCTGGTACAGAATCATTATGGAAAAAAGTGCGAAATGCTTTCAAGCCTCAACTTGTGCCACCACAAGATGATCCTCCTAACTACAATGATTTATATCCACATGGTGATCCAACAATAGAAAAGCAGTTTACGTTTATGAGACAGCCTAAATTGAATACCACTAAAAGTTTGGTAAAAATTCAAGAGCCCCAAAGTGTTATCCCTTCTAAATTTAAGGCAACCAAAGTTAATAGTTCTTCTAGCTCCTCGACTACAGAAGAAAGCTTGAATGAAGATGAAGCGACTGATAAATTACAGTCATATTTCACTCAAAGAAGAGGTTTTAGAAATGATAAAATGCTTTTATTTTTTTGGCTTCCGCTTCTCATACTGATTGCATCAATTTATATATATGTTAGCATAACAAACTCTGACTTTGTTGAATCTTCAGTTTATTGGATTGGTCAATTCTTTAGGGACACTTTAGGAAATATAATGCTAGGTAATGATCGAGTGCGAAATGCTATAGATTCTCATATGAGCCAAGTGGTCAACACAATGTCTGGGATACGGTCCTAGATCTTCGTATCTTAATAATTTTTAATTTTTCTCTTATATTTTTTTTTCTTGTTGTTTTGGTTTGTCTATTGTATATTGTATTCTCTAGTTTGTCAAAGGTTTTTTTTCTTAATATTTAGTTGGCTTTTTCTACATTCTAATCCTTCAAAGAAAAGTATTGACTAATAATACTTTGATTAATTTTTTTTTCGGTTAGTTAGAGCTTTGAACATTTTTTTTGAACTTATTTTATAAATATATATATCTGATAATTTAAGTTTGATATTTACTAATAATATAAAAAAATATTAATATATATGTATATATACAGAGTTTGCTTTTCGTAAAGGCTTTATGATTATTTTTTTAAAGATCTAGCATCAGAAACAGTGTTTAATAATAATGCTTCATTGTCTAATAAGATTTTATTAGGAGAATTAGATAAAATTGTAGCAATTTCTCTTGCAGTGTCTAATCTTTTCAACTCAACATAATCTTTCGATTTTTTAATAGCATCACCAATCAATTCAGCAGATTTGGCTTCACCTTGAGCTTTGACTACCATTTGTTGTTTTTCTTGTATAGCTTTATCAACAATAAAAGCTGCTTTTTGAGCATCTTGCTGAGCAATTTGTTTGGCCTCAACAGCATTTGTAAACTCAGGAGAGAAAGTCATATAAGTTAAAGATACATCATCCAATAAAATATTAAATTTGGAGGCTCTTCTAACCAAATTTTCACGAACTAATCTAGAAACTCTTTCTCTTTGTGTTATTAACTGAGAAGCATTGAATTGAGCTACAACAGCTTTCAAAACTTCATTGATTAAAGATGGTAAAACTCTTTCATCATAATCAGTACCTAAAGTTCTAAAAATTGTAGGAAGAGCTAAAACATTTGGCTTGGAAAGAACTCTACAAGTGATATTTACCATTTGTAAATCCTTTGTTCCTGTCAAACTAGAAATGTTTCTTGGTTTAGCTCTAACATCGTAAATAATTGGAGTTTGAAACCAAGGAAGAGCAATATGAGTTCCTTCATTATAAATTGTTGGTTGAATACCATTTATTCTTGAATAAATAATTGCCCTATGACCACCATCGACATTGAAAAGAGAAGAATTAATGGCAAGAACTGTACCTCCTAAAAGAAGTAATCCACCAAGACCAGCAATTCCTTGAGGTGACTTAGGTGATTTTCTTTGAACGTTACGAGCTTGATCTCTCAATTGCTTTGCAAAATTATTCCATTGAGGGTTATTCATCTTGAAGATTTATTAATTGATTAACTGATTTTAACTTATTGAGTTTTTTGATGTTGTAATCACTTTAAAATTTGGAGATTCCTTAAAATCCTCTAATTCACTAATTAATTTATTGCTTACTCCAACTTCAGTTCCAGAAGCAGAGGCAAAAGATTATAATGTTACCCTGATATCATGTGACCTTTTTGTTATTTTAGATCTCAGATCCGGATGTTTCAAGGAAATCGAAGCAGCTAACGGTTACGGTTTTTCACTAAAGAAGTATTTGAAGAAATAAATTATCTTTTTCAATTGCTTGAGCCAAACCAAGTTTTACTACTGGTGAAATAATGAAAAATAAATATAAGAATATATTTATTCAAATTTTCTATTATGCTTTAACAATTTGAAGTTTTTCTATTTTTCAGTGAATTCAAATGCTTACAATTGTTTTTTATCGTAGTGTTTAAAAGAATATTCTTGATTAAAGCAGAAAGTCAAAAGCATACCCCGAGGTAATTAATTGTATAAATAGAGTCTTTTTTTGCTCTATTTCACTAAATAAACACTGAAGCTTTTATTTAATATCGATATAATTGAAAAAATCATTGACAAAAACCAAATTTTTATAAAAAAATGATAAGAATAGGTTCTAAAATGAGCTCACCCATTTCTGCTAGGGTTGGTATTTCTTTTATCAATAAATTCAATAAAGTTGGAGTATATCTGTTTCCAATTCGTCATTTTTCAATTAAGGAAAAGTTTCGAAAGTTAAAGCCAATTCCTCAGCCTCCAGGTTATATTGTTGGTACTGTAAATGATGCTTCTGTTATTCCAAAACCAGATTATTATCATGGATCATATCATTGGTCCTACGAAAGAATAGTTGCTGTATCTTTAGTTCCTTTAACAATAACACCATTTGTGGTGAGTGCAGATTTGCCAATAGTTGATTCTCTATTAAGTATGATGCTATTGATTCATTGCAATGCCGGATTTCAATCATGTATTATAGATTATATTCCTAAACGAATATATGGAATTTGGCATACTGCTGCAATGAGGCTATTAATGTTTGGAACTTTGGTAAGTAGTTATGGGATTTATTTGATGGAGACCGAAGATTGTGGATTGTTTGGCTTAATTTCTAAAATTTGGAGCGTTTGATAACATGTATAATTCTCCTTCATTTATTATGTATATACTCTATTTCTATTTATCCAACCATATTTAAAATCCCCAATTATATACAAAAACGCTATTAAATATTCAGTAAATTTTGAAATAAATACAAATTTGGAAACCCAAATTTGTATTTATTTCAAAATTTAAAATCAATTAGCATACAATATACTCATAAAAAAAATATAATATGAAAATCTATATAAATCAGTATGTCGATAATTACTCTAATATCAATTCTGATAGTTATCATAATTATCATAATTATCGTAGCTATCAAAGTTATCATAAGTTGCTGAATTACTTTCTACCCGCGGCCCTGTTGGAAACTTTGCTTTTTCCAAGTGAGTTTTTTCAGAAACTGTTTTAAAACTTTTAGTAACTTCCTTTTCTGAATTTTCATTTATAAGACTCGAAATTCCCTGAACAAAATCAGCTGCCTCCTTATTTTCTTGGATCTCAGTACCTTTATTATTATTCACTTTAATAGAAATATTTTCATTATTATCATAATTGTCGTAGTTATCATAATTATTGTAGTTGTCTTTATTATTATATTTTTCATAATTATCATCATAATGATCGTAGTTTGTTCTATTATTATATCCTTGATTAGTCTCATAATTGGAAGTTGAGCTTTTTTTATCATAATTCTTATTTTCATAATCTCTGTAATCACTTTTTTTATTTTCGAAACTGTCGCTCTTCTTATAAGTAGATTTTGAATCATACCCATTTTTCCTATCACGAGAATTTTCTTTATGGTATCCATTGCTTTTACGATAATCACTATGTTTATCATAAAAGGTTGATTTGTTGAAATCATCCTTTCGCTTATAATTTTCAGCCTTGTTTTTTCCATAATTTTTATCGTAGCCTTCTTTTCTCTCATTGCTATTTTTTCGGTCATATCCATTTTTACTTCCATTTTCCCATTTTTTGCCATTAGAGTTCCTGCTCATGTAACTGCTTTTTTTATCATATTCATTTTTTGCCGAGAAGTTATTACTATCATAGCTATCATCTCTACCTCTACTTTTACTTCTTGGGTCATATGAATTTGAATTTCTTTTCGAATCTTTAGGCTTTTGAAATGTATCATATTTTTTATTTTCTCTTGAATAATCGAACTTGTTGCTATTAGAATATCTTCCACTGTTCCTATTATCAACTGCATCAAAATTACCTCTCGGCTGAATTCTAGTTTTATTATTACTTCGATAATCGCTGCCTCGTGAGCTACCTCTCTCAGGTGCTTTCAGTGCAGAATAATTATTTCCTCCATCATAGTTCGAATCATAATTATTATAGCTAGGAGTATAGTCATAAGGATTGTATTGAGGTTCAGGTTTTAAAGTACTTTCTTGTAAGTATTCGGGATAATATGTTTGAAGATAACTATCATCCTGGTTTGAATAAGGGTTGACGAAATTAGTAGGAGGTTGGGTTATAACTGGAGTAATAGGAGATTGTACTATAATCGGAGTAATAGAACTATTTGAAGCATTCACATCTGGTAGGTTTTTGCTTTTCACTTTCTCTTCCTCGTCAGATGAAGTCGATTGAAAAACATTGATACGATCACCAGTTTTTGCCTTCAGCCTAGCTTTCTGTTTCAATTCTTTAATTTTAGCAGCTTTTTCTTCATTAATAAAATCTAATAAGGTTCTTGTCTTTTTCAATTCTTTAGGCTTTTCAATGGGAGTCGTTGTTTTACTGCTATCTACACGTTTGTGCTTTTTAATTTTGGATAGATCCAATTTAAGCGACTCCTGAAATTTTTGCATCTCCTTTTTAGCTCTGATTTTATTTACTTCTTTTTTTGATCTTTTCAGAAAAACTGTTTCGGGTTTCTGTTTAGCTTTTACTTCTTCTTTTTTAGATTTTTCACTAATAGCAATTTTGGAGATTGATCTGGATTTCCTACGAATGTTCATTATTGGTGTATCAGAATCAAAGTCTGAATCATCATGCGTTATATTTTCTTTTTTTTTTGCCTTTTTTTTCAAATTTATTTCCCCTGAAGGTTCTATCAGATTATCTGAATCAAATGCTGGATCATGAAGCAGCTTTTCTTTATATATTCTCTTTCTTTTCATTTTTATTTTTCCTGAAGATTCTTTCAATTGAAGTTTATCTTGAGAACTTGAATCATGATCGGTCTGGGGAGAAAGGTCCTCTTGTTTTTCAGATTCCATTCTTTCGTTGCCGGATTCTAATTCTTCAATATCTTTAGAAGGTCGAATTAAGTTGAGTTCGATTACTTGATCTTTGTACTTGGTATTTTTTCCTCGTAGTTCAGGATTATATCTTGCAGTTGAAAGTTGAGCATTTTTATTCAATTCAACTAATTCATCCGAAGTATGATCCCATTTTCCAGGTGGAGCCATATCTATAGCCAAATTTCTGAGTGTTTTAGGGTTCATATACAATCCAAGGTCAGATAGCTCAGCAGTTTTTTGAGATCTTCGTGTAGCACGTTTGCTAATTGGAACAGGTATATCGTCAGAAGCATTTTTTTTTTGAATTTCCTTCTTTGATTCTAACTTAGGACTTTTTTGAGAAATTGGTTTATTATTATTACTTCTAGGCTTGACTTTATCCAGATTAATTTTTTTAGATTCTTCTTTTGTGTAATTACTGCTGTTAATATTCAATGCCGGTATATAGCCTAAGCAATATTTTGAATTGCAATAACATTTTATCTTTGAAGCATGATCAGCATTTTTTTTTTTTTTTTCATCCAGTTCCTTTTGAATAAAAAAACTGGATCCATAGTTGCAAGTTATTTCTTCCCCTTGTTTAATCCCCTTAGGTCCCGCAAATAACCCTATTTTGGGTTCACTATTAACTAACCATCTTTCAATGACTGAATTAGAATCACAAGAATGATTAATAAATCTAGCATGTGAGCTTTTCTTACTTATATCTAAAAAATAATTATTATCTGAATCTAGGTTTAGAAAATTAAATGAATTTAAATTTTTGTTTTTCAAATGCTTGGTATTAGTAATTTCTCCAGTATATTCAATAATAAAACTATATGGTTGAAACTTTTTAGTAGCTATTAAACCAAAGCCCTTCATATTTATTGGAGTAATTTCATATCCTAAAAGAGAAGGTATCTCTTTTTTTGTAATCGAATTGTTATTTATGATCAGGTACAAATCCTGAAATGGGGTATTACCACAATTTTTACCTTGAAATGGACAAATTTTAGTTGTACATTCTGTTTTTAACATTTTATTAAGACATGCATCTGAACAATTAGAAAAACATATACAAGAATTAAAACTAGAGGATAATGGTACAGTTTCATGGAATGTATTTTCAATAATCCAAATATTTTGTTTTAAATATGATAAATCTTTATCACCAAATGGTTTATTGTTTTTTAAGTTATCTTTAGGTTTACTTTTTGATTTCAAAGAAGGTGATAATTCAAAAGGAGATTGTAATTTTTTAACGCTATTGAAAGGAGTTTGTGGTGAAATAGAATTCAAATCGTCGTTTAAATTTTTATTTTTGAAAGCTTTGTTAGGAGAAGTGAGATTTGAAATTCCAATATCGGTAAGACTTAAATTATTTTCAAAATTTTCATTTTTGTCTTCATTATAATCTTCAACTTCTTTTTCTTTTTCTTTTTCTATTTCTTCTACCTGTTTTTCTTCCTGATTAATTTCACTTTCATCTACGTAATTCATATCATTTCCATTATCCTGAACAAAATCGTAATCATAATCGCTTAGATTCTCATTATTACTGTCATTCAATTTGTTAGAGAGTATTGGAGTATCATTATCAGGCGATTTTTTCTCAATGGGATTTTCATTGTCAATATTATCATTTTGTATATTCTCATTGTTAATATGAGAATGTACATTATTTGATTCGTATTCTTCAGAATCATATGATGCATAATTTGCTTCTCTTTGTAAGACATCTCTATCTACAACAGATCTTTCAAATAAAATCTCATTTTTATCTCCACTAATTTTTCCAACATAATATAACCAGTCAGATGCTTTTTGAACACCCCGTAACATTATATTATTTTCAAATTGACTTGGAAGTCTTGAATTAGAAAAAAAATCATTGAATTCGGCGATAGCAAGCTTTTTAGAATAATTTCTTGAATTTCGTGACATTGAAATTATTGATGATGTTGATTTTAATTGAATTAAAGATAAATATTGTTAATTACTCCCATTTATAATGAAAGTTGGTTTTTTTTCAACAATCAGTTGAATATTTTTCACTCGAAACTTAAGCTTGTTAGAATATAAATTAACTAATATGATACAGTTGAGTTACTCGGTTCATACTTGTACAAATAGAGTAAGTTTATTTATTATTACCGACAATTATGTTAAATGTGTGAGAATACGCAATAGACTTAGTGAGAGTGTGGGTTGGAGTTCAAAGAGGAAATTACTTAGAAAAAAAGCGGTTGTGCGCACTGCTGTGAATCTCACTACGAGCCACGGATTTGGCTCACACAAAAAAAAAATGGTTTAAATCCTCACTTGCCCAGTAGAACAAGGACCTTCATAAATGCTGCTGGAAAGTGATTAATACTCTGTCGTTAGTTAATTTCAATTTTGAAATACTTTATATAAAATTGTGCTTATTCAGAGTTGCAAGGGTCTGACTTGTGTCAAAGATTCAAGGATCTATAAGAGTTCAGAATATTTTTCAACAAGAGGATGCAATTTATTCTTTCCATTTAGTCTTAATTTGATATCTTTTTTTGCCACGTTAATTTCATAATACTTTTCAGAAAGCACATTTGTTATGTTTAGTTCTTTTTTGGCGTTTTCAAATAAATTTTGATCATTGTCTTTTTCAGTTTCACTTCCAGCATCACTTTTTTCAGAAAAACTCTTCTGTTGTAACCTATGGTCTAATTCCATTCTACCAATTATCTCCCCAATCTGCAAAGCCAACTTCCCACCATCTATATATCCATCATCAAATCCATTTTGTAATCCATCTTCTCCTGCTTTTGAGAGTCCATCAAGATAACCCTGTTTGCCATGAGTTCTTTTTAAATGTGCAATATTTATATTCTCAGGCCCATCAAACTTTCCGTAGTGTTCTTTATCGTCAATGTTGCTTTCTTTAACTACAAAATCGTCATCTGCCCAAATATCATCGTCACTAAGATTATTAACTTCATTGCTTGTCATATCTTCTGTAATCTTGTTTTTGTTCTTGGAATCAATAATTCATCTGCTTCTTCAAATATAATCTTCTAGGCACATTTGCTCATCTCAAAATTTTATCCAATTTTTATCGGCTTCTTGCCATTTCAGATTTTTTCCAGTTTAGTTCCGGTAAAAGTTTCCGCATTCATCAAGAAATACACCGGGTAACATGTTTCTAAAAATTAAACAAAATTTAATGAAAGAAAACTGGAGGAAACCAACATACAGAAAGCTATGAAAGTATTTAGAATAAACAAATAAGCTAACCTTATTCATTTGAATATTGAAAATATATTGATGTTTATTCAGAAAAATTACCATTAAATTCTAATTCAATTGCAAGATAAATTGGTATTCACGTTATTTTGACTTGGATAAATAATCAAGTTAAATTCCTGATTGCAAAATATATTCAAAAATATATGTTTGGTTAGGTCCCCATCAAATATCTCATAAAATTTTATATTTTTATATTTTTATAATTTATAACTTTATATCTTTATAACTTTATAATTCTATAATCTTATAACTTTGTAATTCTGTAATTTGATAGTTTGATAAATTCCTATTTCTCATTCAAAAATGTCAAATTCAAATATTCTTACACAAGTTTCTCAAGATTCAGGTCCAAGACCATTACAAGTTTCTACAAATCAAGAAGATGAATATAGTACAATAGTAAACTTGAATATAAGAGGTGTTCAATATACAATCACAAGAGAGGAATTAATTAGTCTTCCTGAAAGTATATTATTATGTTTATTTCCAAATGGGTTATTTTATGATATAAATGGTCAACCTATATCAAATTTAACAGAAAATGATATTGTTTATGTAAACTATCCTCCAGAATGTTTTGAATATATAATGAGTACATATGCAGAAGCTTCAACTCATCTTCAAATGAGTAATTTCAATTTAAATAATAATAATAATTATGAAATGAATTCAACTGTTAGTTCAAATGATGCATTATTAGATAAACCTTCAATAATTGTATTAAGAGAAGATCTTGATTATTATTGTATTTCTCCAATTAAAGGTTTAACTGTTGATCAAATGAAATTAATTAAATTAGCTGCAGGCAGCCTTTTAGTTAGTAATAATAAAGTATTTGATGGTCTAGGATATTCACCTGGTAAAATTTTAGGAGCTGCAGAACAACATTTATTAGATATGTTATCTTCTTCTGGTTTTCAACTTGATTCTCAATGGGGTCATCGTTCAATGGAACCAGGTAGAACAGTTATTGAATCTCTTTGTTTAGTAATTTTAAAACGTGATCCTCCAACACCTGAACCATCTTCACCAAATTTAAAACCAATTACTTCTCTGAGTTCAAATACATTAAGAAAGTCAAGAAGTCGATTTGCTAATTCATTAGCTAATACTGCAAGATCAGCTTCAAGATCATTATCAAGAAATAGATCATCATCTACAAAAAGAGGTCCATCTTCAAAATTATTATTATTTTGGAGAAAGCCTGCAAGAAAATGTTGGTGGTCAAATGAAACTCTTGAACTTGAACTACCTGAACTTCAAAATATTTTTCCTTCAAAGAAAGTTAAAGTTTCACTCCATATAAGACGTGTTTGGACATTAGAGCTCTCTGTTCTAGGTTCTTAAATTTTGTTTTTTTTCTTTCTACTTTCTCAAATATAAATTTGGCTTTCTGTCGTTGTTATAATTTTTAATTAATTCCATAATTCTTTTTTATCTTTCAGTTATTTATTAATTATTTATTTTACTTTTCTTTCTATCAATTTCTAAGTTTGTTTCATTTTTTTCTAAGATTTTTTTTACAATTTTTCTCATTTTTTTTTCAATTTTTTTTTGTTTGGCAATAACTAATCTCTAGATGTCCTATATAGTTTGTATTATTAACTCTATTTTGGATATGCTAACTCTATAATCTTTAATTCTACAACTATTCTAGTATAAAATATTTCATTAATATCAATTTCAATCACAAATAAACTTAAAAATCAAAATTTCAAAAAATCCATTATAATTTTGACTTTCTTTGAAAAAGCTATTGATTGTCGTTATATGATATTGTATGAGCCATAAGTAATTAGTGCTGAAGTAGCTTTATCATAGTCAACGGTATTTCACATAAACAAATCCAAAACGTGACCAAGGCGGATCCGTTACCATGGGTGTATTATTTTTTGCCATAAAACGCGCCCGCGTACAAACAGATACATTTTATGACATTTTTCTGCATTTTGTCTGTTTTCATATCGACTTTAAATCAACATCGAAAGAGAAAATGAAATAACAAATGAATAAAAACTGGAATCAAAATTGAAAGCGCCCAACAATAGTAAAAACCCTCAAGAAAACCAAAAATAAAAGAGAAATATTAAAGAATTGATTAATGAACTCCTTTAAAAAATATTAAGTGAAATAATTAAATACATATTTCTTATTAAAAACACACTCGTTTTATGATCCTTTGTTTCATTTTCTGAATGCCCATATGCTAAACTACGGCCTTTTTCAGCAAATCAGCGAATTACCTGTTAAATTTTCTTCTTTTTTTTCAACCATAAAACTTTATACTTGATTTGCATACAAAATCAATGCCTGAAATATTGTTATTTGCTAATACCATAAATTCACTTACAAACTGTCAGCTGCCATAGGCTACCTATCGTATTTATTTTTTTGGGATTTTCCTTGATTACTTTCCTTGATAGTTCTATTATCATTACAACGGTAGCTGAATTGTGAACTGTTGCTCTAAATTTTATTAATCTAATTGTAATCAAAATTAATATAATAATCTGATCCATTGTAATGCCAATTCCACTTTTAGTGCTGAATTTTTCTTTTATTTCACTAGTTGAATGATCTTTTCATTAATTTATATATTTAATTTTACTCAATTTATTTCTTTACTCCCTTCCTTATTAAATCATTCAATTTTTTAAAGTACTTGAATACTCAAAGAAGATAATAAAAATAATAACAATTCTTTTTTCAAAGCTCTCCATTAAAAATGTCACTGAGATTAGGAAATTTTTTCAAAAAGCATCAAAGACCAGCTCCAAGAGATTATAATTCAAATTTATTAAATAGTTCAAATCTTAAACCAGATTTTAATTCAAATGGTCATTCACATTCAAAAAATCCTTCAACTATATCAATTGGTTCTTCAAATTCAAGTGCAAATTCTCCAAAATCAAATTTAAGAATAGATCATCACAATTCTAATAAAAATGGAAGAAGCAAAAGTAACCTGATAACTAGCACAACTTTAAATTATTCTACAAATTATAGTACTGATATTAGTGATGAAATTAGTAATACTAATAGTAATAATAGTAGCAATAATAATAATATGATGATGAATAATATGAGTTTGCTAAATTGCATGAATGAAATTAATAACATAAATCAAACAGATAATATAAACGATATGCACGATATGAATAATATGAATGATATTGATGAAGATTTTGAAAATAGTTTTGACGATCTACCGAGTACTATAACTTTCAGTAACTCTGAGGTTATATTACTTAGAAAATCTTGGAATGAAAATTTAACACCTCCAATAGAAGTAATTGATGATTATGTTCAAATTGAAAATCCAAATTCCAAAGCAAATTCCTTATCTGAAGTTTTTTCTTCAATTCAATTTTGGAATGAAATTCATAATAATGCTTTTAATATCAATCCTCAATTAGAAAGATTTTTACCAAGTTCAGAACATCAAGCAACTTTTTTCACAGGTATTTTAAGAATGGCAGTTTTAAATGCAGAAGATTTAAATGTATTAAAAGATTATTTAGGTAATATTGGTAGAAGACATGGAGTCATATTTGGTGCAGAACCAAATTTTTTTCAAGATTTAGGTGTTGCTATAATGAAAACTTTAAATGAAAGATTTGCAGAAGCTTTTACACCTGAATTAGAAAATATTTGGATTAGTTTATATTGTTTTATTTCAAATACAATGATTGAATCTCAAACTATTCTATTAAAAGTTTCAGATGATGAATTAGAAAATTTTGGTGATCATGGAGATGATATTGCTCAACCTTTCGGTCTTGATTCTTATAATATCAATATAAACAACAATAATAATAATAATAATAATAATAATAAAAATAGTAAATATGATCAAAATAATGAATATGATCTTCATAATTTCAAATTTGAACCTCCAAGTTCTAATTCACCTCTTTACTCAACTTCACATTCAAAAAGCAAATTAAATAATTTTATGAATAAAACAAGTAAAGGAAGAAATTCTGAAAAACAAAAAGTTAAGGATGATAATGAATCAATAATTTCTAAAACAAAAAGACATAATCATAAAAATATGTTAAGAAAGAAAAGTTCTTTAAACTATCTTGTGAAATAGTTTTACTTTTTTTTAACCAAACAACGCTACAATTATACAATTATAATTATTGCTTAAAGCTAAATATAGTTATTATTCAAGTAAAAATAAAAAAAAAAAAATTCTTTCTGCTTTTTTGAACAAACAATAGATAAACTTTATAGATTTTATCTTGTCATGATAATTTAATTCAATTCTTCTTTAATTTTTTCAATTTTCTTTTTTTTAAGATATATATATATATATATATTTCTTTTTATCTTTATATCCTTTTACCTTTATTTTTATATTTCGAGTAAGGAAAACTTAAGAACTCTATAGATGAATACTGAAATTCAGAATATAATAAAAGAAAAAACTTTTTAACCTATTGCTTAGATTTATAGTATGGTCGTGATAATTGTATTATAATTCCTTTCTAGTTTTATTGTGATTATTGCAATTTTACTGAAAATTAGCTGTCCTGCTTTCTTCATAAAGTAGCACATTTTTGAAATTTTTCTTTTCAGGATATTCTGAGTTGATATTCAGTATCTAGTCGGGAAATAATCTCGGAAATTGAGAATTAGTACATTCTTCCTAAAAAGGTAAATTATTTCCGGATATTTTCCTTCAAATAAATTAGGGTTTGTGGGAATATTTTTATTTTTGATTAACACAGCCCAGAGGGATCTACAGTTTTGCACGCTTTTTTTTATCTTAGGATAGATTATTGCGCTAGATGAAATTATGTAACATTATTCAGTTATTAATTCAAACCATCTGTCCAATTTTTATGAAGATTATTGAGCGTTAAAAAATGTGACGTTACGCACCAGGAAGAAAAGTTACCTCCGCATGATTATCAATTGTTAACAGGTCTCGAGATAATTTTTAACGAACGATTATGACATTAAGATTAAAGTTACCTTATGATAATGCTCGCTAAGATACCTAAAAAACGTTCTTTAAGTTTTAACTTTATTTTAATGCAATTAAATCTACAAATAGCTTCAAGAACCTTTGCCCGGTGTTTGATTTTGAATGAAAATGATTTTTTTGTAAGATTAAAGGAGAATAAAGTACTGATAATCTTTGATTCAAAATGGAATCAAAAGCAAGATTGAATGCTATTACATTTTCTATCACAGGGGGGAGTGTTCAATATTATCGTCTATCTAATTTGGTTTGTCAATTGTGACATGATTTTCCTTAAAGCATTAATTCTTGACTGCTTCAAATTTAATTTGGAATTAAAGTCTGTTTTGGTAAGATTTCAAACTGAAGAAGCAGTTCCAAAAAGTGGATTTTATAGAGAAATAACTCATAATAAACCGATGATTTAATAGTAATTTAATGTTTATGAGCAGCTTATTATAACCCATAAATTAAAACAGTAATACATAAGGCAAAACCTTCAATCAATTTCATTTCTAGTTCCAGTTGGAGCACTTAAGGTTAACTCACAAGACCCTTCGTCAAATTTGTTGAATCCAAATGCTAGTAATGTTTCTGAGAATGGTGCAAATGCTGGAAGTTTGGTGGTTCAATTGGCGTAGTAGTGTAAGCGCTGTAAGCTTTACGCGTCACAGGCCGGGCCGGGGAAAACAGTGCTAGGCACCCCCAAGCCGCAACAGACAGCGCAGCCAGCAGCTCTGAGCGCGCTAATCCTGGCTCACTGTCAAAAGGCAATTTTTGTGCCACAACTTCGAGCAAAGGCAACGCAAGGTGTTCCTACCTACCTACCCTCCCTTTCGAATTTGAACCATTACTAATTTACCAGAGAGTAGATACAAAAAAATAAATAAAGGAAGTGAAATTTTGAATAATAATATTTTTATTATTTCTACTAGATTTTGAAACTGCAAGTATGCGATATATGAATTCAATTGTTAAAGAACATTTATGATTAAATCATTGAAACTTCTCGAGGAATCCATTTCTGAATTCAAAATAATCGAAATGGCTATGCCGGAGTAGAAGATCATGCTGTAATTTACAAGCTTTGAAGAGCACAACTAAGAAACTTTTCAATTTAAAAATTCTCACCGAAAATGTTTTTAAACTCATGAAGTTATGACTTGAAATTCAGGAAGAATTCACATTTCAATATTCAGAAATAATCCTGTGAGATAGAGTCTTTATTAAGGGCTATAATAATTAGTTTGTAACATAGATTTATTATGTTTTTATGGGGGAGAACTTTTTCTTTTATTTTTAAAACATTTGACAGATTTCTATTTTGATTTCGGAAATCAATGATTTTATTATTTTACTTTTCTGTTAAGAATTACTACAGCACTACTATTAATACCAACAAATATCAACATTTGTTTATTTTCATGCGTTTCCCCGAATAAAGTTTTTTGGTTAAGAAAATACATATGATTTTGTGATTTAGCTTTTTCTGATAAATTTTATATAAAAAAATTGAATTTCAAAGTCACTTTTTAAAATCAACATCAAAATTTATTAAAATGCTTTATTATGATCTTCCTTTTTGGTTTCTTTCTCTCTTACTCTCTTACTCTCTTTCTTTATATTTTTATTTAAAAGGCCTTTATTGCTATTATAAATAATCCCTTTTTTTTTTTCAAAGTCGCTGTAAAGTTTTTATTCGATCACAAAGAATATTAAAATAAATTAGTGAATAATCTTGAAAATAATCTTTTCAAGAAATAATCATTCAATTAAGTAAATTAATGACTTTAAAATTTGATTTATTCGAATAAATTTATTTGCTTTTCTAGAAATGATTTTATTCTTTATTTAACTTCTTTTACTTCTTTTCTTATTTCTCTTATTTTCTTGATTTCTTGATTTCTTGATTCATTAGTTAAAATTGAAACAATAAATAAATAGACTAATAAGTATTAACACATAAGTGCGTATATACATTTAAAGTTTAATTTATCACTGAGTTCATAAATAACATTATTATTATACCGTAGTACATGTAGCATTTATTCTCAAAACTTTCTTTAAAATTGCATTAGCTAACAAATACTTATTATCATTACCTATTTAATTTTAAAAATAATATTATTTTAACGTCAGCTTTTTATGTATTTAAAAATTCACTAAAAAAACAAAAAAAGATGAAATTTATTTTTTATTTTAAAATGTATCTTTTTATTTTATTATACTTCTTAGCATTTCAATAATTTTGACTTCCAATTATTCAAATTAAATTCTTCAAAATTTTTAGTAGTAATAGTACTCTAATATTATTAAATATTATTAATATAACTTTACTAGTACTGTATATATATATTATATATATATTTCAATTCCCCATGTTTTGTGTTCTGTTACTATTTTCTTTAAATTTAATTTCCAATTCTTATTAATTTTCCATTTACATTTACATTTACATTTATATTTATATTAATACTTATAGTTTCAATTCGATATCAATATCAATAACGATATCAATCCAAATTTCAAATTACTTTTTGTTCATTTACTTTCAGGCTGAAAATTATATATTGACTATAATAATTTCAACATAATAATTATATGAACTAATATTTCATTATACTATATTTGTATTATATATTTAAATCTTTAGAAAAAAGAAAAAAAAACATATAGTGTATATTTGTTTCAAAATTTCTCCAATCTGTTTCAAACCTACTAGCCACCCAAAATTTCACTTTGTGTTTAATATTTGTTGCCAGATTTACCAAACTTTTTTTATTCCTTGCTTTCAAGAAATAGGTCTTTTTAGTTTCAAAACTTGCTAACAATTTCAGGGATCTAAAAAAGAAAATTTTGAAAAAATTTTGAAAAAATTTTCACTTCAATATATTTCTAAATTATAATATACCTTATAATATAATTGTGATTAAGTTTATTAACTGAACTTCTTTAACAATATTAAAATTAACTTTATTTAAATATTCTAAATAATCTCCAATTTTTTCATTTATTTTCAATATAATTTTCACACTTTTAAAAATTTCATTCATCAAAATATATTAAACAATGGATATTAAAAACCTAATATCTACTACAAATCAAAAAAGTTCATCTAGTCACTCTCACTCTCATTCACATTCCCGTTCATCTTCAAATTCTTCACATTCCAACTCATCTCATTCTCGTTCAAATTTACCTCTATCTTCAAAAATGTCATACAATCAATTACCATCAAATCAATATCATCAATCTTCTTTTCAATACTCATGTGTTGGTTCCCCACAAACATTACCATCAACTTCTTCATCTTCACCATATATAAATCAATCCAAAACTTACAGTTGTGATAACTTTGGTCATTTATCTCGTCAACAAATGGAAAGAACTCCAAGTGTTAAGTTACCTGGAATCAAAGAAATTTTACCATCTCATTTATCAAATAGTCAAACAGATATGCAGGAGTTTCAAATTCATCAAAATTTACAGCAGAGAATTTCAACACCTTTAATTCCTCCAATATTAAAATCTCTGACCTCTGTTGCTAATTTTTATAATTCATCAAATTCAAGTAATTTGAATTCTAGAAATATGAATAATATGAGTATGGCAAATATGAATATGAATATGAATCTAAATATGAGTAATATGAATATGAATCAAGCTGGATTTATGATGAATAAAAATGATTCAATTGATTCTTACAATAAAAAGAAGAGAAAGAATTTACCAAAGGCAACTACCGAAGTTTTAATGAATTGGTTAAAAGAAAATTTAGATAGACCATATCCAAATGCAAAAGAGAAAAATTATTTATGTATTCAAACGGGTTTATCACCTCAACAATTAGATAACTGGTTTATTAATGCGAGAAGAAGAAAGGTTAAAGATTTAAGAGATAAAAGTCTTTCAATTAACTAATCCTATATCCAACTATATTATCATTATATCTTATTCTTTATCTTTAGTCTTTTTTTTTCTAACCTCTTCACAAAAAAAATCTATAGTATTTTTACCAAACATTTTTTCTTGGTCAAAAATCACCATTCCATAATGAAATCTGATGCAATTTTTTTTTTAAAAAAATTTATTTAAATAATTTGTTTTATATAATGAGCGAAAAAAAAATGTATTATATTTTGTTTGTCCTTTGTGTTAATCTACTATTTAATTTATATGAAGTTTTGTCATGACCATATTTTTTTATCACTTTTTTTATATAATAAGTTCAAAGTTTTAGTTTGATTCTCATTTTTTTAACTCTTCAAAAAATTTTCTCTTTTTGCATCTAACATTAGTCTATATAGTTTAAAAAATAGTAACTAAGTTAATAATCAACCGTGTAATTAATTCTTTCTTGATTTATATTCGGCTATAATAAGTTGTAAACTCTGAACGAAATTTAATTTTTAAAAATCATTTAACCATTGAAAATTGATTCGAATTTCTTGGAAAAGTAACTCAATGAAAAAGTCGAAGTTAGTTTCCCATTAAATAAAAGAGAATTTGAGACAAGTGGTTAATATTAACTTTATCATATTCGGTAAAAATAAAATCTTAAAAATTTAAATTGAAAAATTATAAATTGAAATTATCTACCATGGTAATAAAAGAAAAAATATCTGATGAAAAATAATAAACAAAGATGATTGGATATTGGATCTACGTATTCATGTCAAGACCTAATCATGTCACAATAAGAGTGATTGGTAATATACTTCAAAAATGTGGAGTAGAAAATTAGTTTATTTCAAACTGTCTTAAATTCGAGTAAAAACAAGTTTTAAAGGGGAAGCTTTCTTAAAATTATTTGACTTGGAATTTTCAAAGACAATTACTTAAGATGTCAAAAATAACAATAAATGCACCTAATTATGCTTTGATTTAAATATGAGAAAGAGAATATCATGATTCATAGAAAAAAATTCCAAACGAAAGTATAACAAAAGAAATCAGAATTTTTTGATTGAAAGTTATATTTAAAATAAGAATAAAAGGAGTATTAATATTTGATTGTACGATTGTATCAATATACCCTTAATAATTTTGTTATTTAAAGGTGTATTCAATAACGATGTCATTTATTAAAACTGATATATTCAGTTATAGACATTTGCATTTTTATTATGAACATAGTAGACCAAAGATAAAAATTTCAATTATTTTATACAAAATTTTAATTTTTAGCGACTCCCTACTTTTATGTATTCACTTTCGGCAAAGACATTGATTACACAATTTAATAATAAAAGACATATCTTTGAATCAAGTAATACAGAAGACCCCACTGTAAAACAAAAATTATGGTTTTCCAACAAAATTCACATATTTTTAATAGAAAACTATTATTTGCTTTAATGATATTTCATTTCAAGTACGGCATTTTGATTATATTTGGAAATTTACCATAGAATAGTTATTTCAAAAAAATAAGACTCTTCTTGAAGACTTACCTAAAAACTTTTGGTAACGTTAATGAGAAAATGTTTGCAAGATTTGTGGAGTTTGTATGTGTCTGTTTCAAATAGATTAGCAATTGACGACAAATATGTTTTGTTTTTACCATAAACAGATTTTGGAACGCTGAATAAAAAAGTCAGACACTTTCTGCTTTTAAATGCACTGGGCATTTTACACTGGCAGAAATTTCAACTTTAGTTCCAGCTTTCCCAAATCTGGTTTTGAGATACTGGTTTTGGAAATCTATAAACCGGGAAAAAAATGATATCAGAGTCAGGCAACAAATGAAACCCCTGGTCGGAAATTATTGAGTCTTTATTACCCTTAACTGAAATTCTATCGGTAAGACGCAAATAATCCTGATAAAATAAAGCAAGTTTCTGACTAAAACCTCCTCTATCAAAACTTGGAGCCCTAAAGCAATATTCTTTTTTGTATTTATGTAATTATTAAACTACCTACCCTTTAGGGAAATTAAAAATGTATGTATCAGTTTCTATAGGTACTTATTTATATAGTTGCATATTTTTACTTTATTTCCTGTTTTGTAAGGATGATTCAACACGTTAGGAGTTTTATCGAAACGCGAAAATAATACAAATCACAATTTCAGTTTTATATTCTCGAGATTTTTTCATTACTTATGTATAAAACACAAATCAAGTTAGAAAAATTGATTTGAAAATAATCCAAAATAAACTGATGGAATTATATTTTATCTAAATTCAAAAATGCCTAGCAAGAAAAATAATTTAAAAATAATAATTTTTCCAAATGGGAGTACCCTGAAAATACCAGACAAAATTATAGATATTCCTTCTCCTAGATATTTTCAAAACAGTAAATATATTTTAAGTCAAAATAAACTATTTGAACTTAAACATATTTCAAATTCCAATCCTCATCTCAAACCTTCTCAAAGAATTGAAACAAAACAAAACCAACCGGTGAAATCCATAATAATTGAAAATATTCAAGAAAAAAATGAGGAACATCTAGAAAATAGTGGATTGATAATGGAAGATCCTTCAATATTTCTTGCAACACCTTTCAATATAACTTACTTCCTAATATCTTATTTTTATAAATATTTTCAAGAGTCTAGAAGATATATGGGCTCTGATGATATAATAGATTCATTAGAAGAAAAATACCCTTCAATAGCCCAGATACCTTCAGATTTATTAATTTCAAAATTATCGGTTATTTGTGAAACTATCAGTGAAGGCGAACAATTCTTTTACAAGTTTTCTTTGATTAAGACAATGACTTTTTTAAAATGTAAAGTAGATAATTTATGTTCAAAATTTCCAGACTCAATATTGAACTCTTGTATATTAGCTAATTTATTTCCAATAGATTTGAAAAATAATAAAATACCCGAAAATATTATATTTGCAGACAAAATTAAATATTCAATTGAGATTTTATCATCATATTTACTTGAAGAAGTGACAATCTTACTTAAAAAAGAATATGAGATTCAGCTTGAAAAATTATTGACTTACATGAAAGAAATGGAAAAAATAAAAAAAAACAAATCAATAGCCCAAGAAAATTTAGAAGAATTGAACGATTCTTTGATGAATGGTGTACTAAATTCAAATAAATCAAAATCAAAATCCAAGCCTAAATCTACTTTAAATCCAAAAAGTCAGAAAAAAAGAGTAGCTGTTGGAAAGGGTGCTTTAGACGCTTTTTTTAAAAAAAAATAAAACTGAACAGTTTCAGTTCACTCATTTGTTTTGCCATATTTTTAATAAATAGATTTTGAATAGACATTAAAATTCTTTAACTTACAAATTTCAAGTTCAATTACTAATTACAAGCTATTAATTACCTATTTATTATTGATTACCTGTTATATAATATTACTTAGTCTTTTTTTGACTCTTCATTGCTAATTTTCTTTTTATTAGCATTTAATGTATCAGACAATTTATCATATATTGATAATCCACCACCTATCCAGGAGCTCATGTCACTAAGACCAGCAGGAATGACAATTGTGTTTGATTCCTTTGCAAGGTTACCAAATGCTTTTACATACTCTTCAGCGACTTGCAATGCCACAGCATTTTTCCCACCTGGTGTTTGCTCAATAGCTTCTGCAATTTGACGGATTCCAGTTGAAGTAGCTTTTGCTCTTAATAATATAGCTTCAGCCTCACCAGCTGCATTATTTATACTTTCAGCTTTGCTTGCTTCTGAAGCTAAAATAGCTGAAGTTTTTTGACCTTCTGCAATATTGATAGCTGATTGTCTATGACCTTCTGAATCCAAGATCTCAGCTCTTTTAGATCTCTCAGCAGAAACTTGTCTATGCATTGCTTCAAGAACATTTGCTGGAGGATGAATATCACGAATTTCATAACGTAAACATTTTATACCCCAATCTTTAGCTGCTTCATTTATAGAAGCAGTTATATTTAAATTCAAAGTTTGACGTTCTCTTAAAACATGATCTAATGTTAACTGCCCAATTTCTGATCTCATTGTAGTTTGTGCTAATTGAGAAATTGCATATTCAGCATCTTCAACTCCATAACTAGCTTTATAAGCATCAAAAACTTTTATATATAAGACACCGTCCATTTCCAAGGTAACATTATCTGAGGTGATTGCACTTTGGCTAGGAATTTCGATTGCAGCTTCTTTCAAAGATTTAACATATTGAATTTTATCAAGGAATGGTATCAAGATAGCTAAACCTGGTTGAAGAATTCTATTGAATTTTCCCATACGTTCAACAATCCATGCTGTTTGTTGAGGAACAAATCTTATTATTGTATTTGCAGGCAAAGACTCTTTTTGGAAAAAATTCAAATTATTTTGACCTGCAAATTGACGAATTTGATTCTTAGAGAATCCAGTCATTCTCTTGTTTTTATTAGAAACTAAGCTGGTGGATTTAGGCATCCCATTGCTTAATAATGAAAAAGCACGAATTGATTGTCTCAATAATACATGTTCATTATGAGAAATCGAATTTTGTAATAATTTACCTTTCAAAGCTAAGGAAAACATCTTAATTTTAATTTATGGTTCTTCAAGTTTAAATTTTGTTCAAGATCTTATAATCAAGTTTGTAATACCTTTAAATGGATGGCGAAGATAATAGAGAAAGAACGATTGCTGAAGGTGGAGTTGGTCACGTGCGTTTGATTAACTGCGGTAATACAATTTTTCAGTTATAATTTTTTTTTCAAGATCCATAAATTTAGCTATATTTTTGAGTGATGTTAAATAGTGAGTAGAAGTAAATCAAAATGGTTAAAGGAATAGTTTTATCCAAAAATGAACAAGATTTTGTATTAGATCTTCTCAGGGAGGAAAAGAGGATCGATGGAAGAAAGTTGGATCAATTCAGAGATGTAGAAATTACGCTTGGTGAAGACTATGGATATGTTGAAGTAAAGATGGGGAACACAAAAGTTGTCGCAACTATTTCAGCTGATGTAGTAATTCCTTATGAAGATAGACCTTATGAAGGTGTATTTGTTTTATCAACAGAAATAAGCCCAATGGCTTCTCCCATATTCGAAAATGGAAAACAAACTGAAGATGAATTAATGATTTCAAGATTAGTAGAAAAGGCAGTAAGACGATCAGGTGCATTAGATCTTGAATCATTGTGTATTGTGGCAGGTCAAAAGTGTTGGTCTATTAGAGCTGATGTACATTTCTTAGACTTTGATGGTGGTTTTATTGATGCCAGCTGTATTGCTGTAATGACAGCTTTACAACATTTTAGAAAGCCTGAAATAACCGTTTCTGGAGAGCAAGTAATTCTCCATCCAATAGAAGAGACCGAACCAGTTCCATTATCTATTTTACATGTTCCTTTATGTGTTACTTTCTATTTTTTTAATCCAGCAGGAGTGGAGCAAAATATCAAGGGAGACAAAAATGAAGAAGTAGTTGTAATTGATGGTACTTTTAAAGAGGAACTTTTGGCTCAGGGTAATATGACGATCACAATGAATAAAAACAAAGAAATATGTCAAATCTCCAAGGCAGGTGGATTACCCCTAAATGCATTAAGTTTAATGGATTGTTGCTTCAAAGCATCTAAAATTATAGAAAAATTAGATGAACAGATCAAATCTGTTTTAAAAAGTGATGAAGAACGCCGAACAAAAGGAATTCCATTAGAAGAGTTAAAAGCAGAAAATAGTCGATGATTATAGATTTATATGTATATTCTTGAAACAAGGATTTTCATTTATATTACTTTTAGCACTATTGATGGCTCTTAATATGTTATATATTTTTATAGTTTTATATTGTAATGATTATACTATGCTTTAGTTTTAGAAAATGAAAGCTAGTTATTCTTTTAGTGGCTTATTTCCAAATAGAAGTTGCTACGAAAAGTAAGAAGGAATATTATTTAAAGGAAGGAACTTTCTACAATTTAAAACAAAAGGATTCCGCTTCCTGTATTTGCGCTTCTCAGTAAACATCAATATGAACCCTTTTCTAAGTCTCATATTGTCTCTTTAAAGCAAGCATAATCCTTAGATTTAATTATTTTGGAGTAATTCAACTCGATAAACAACAATAAAAACCATTATTGTCCCTATTCGGAAATCTATTGGATATATCTGATTGAACATCTAACAAATTATGGGAAATTGTTTTTGCTTTTCAAATTCTTCCAAAGAAGAAAAAGTCAATCCTCCAATTAATAGACAAGTTAGAACTTCAAATAATGTTAAAATCAGAAAGAATAGATTATCAATGAGCACCAAATCACAGCTGAAGGGTCAAAAATTAGGTGGAGATACTGAAAAAAAAGCAACTGACCCAAAAGTTGCAGCGGCTAATGCTCTAGAAGAGAGAATGGAACAAAATAAGCCAAAAGGGGAGTTGAGCAAAAAGCTCGAACAGCAAAGAAGAATGTCAATGCAAACTCATCTGAAAAGGGAGGCTGAAAAAAATCTACAAGCCAGAAATAACGATCCTTTAATATTTGACTAAAATTTCAATCAAGAATATATTAGATTAATTTAACTGGTGCTCGAATAGAGCATTTTTATTTATTTGAAATGAATTAGATATTATTCATATAGATGTAGTAAGTAGTATGACTATAATATAACAAAAACAGAGTAGAATATGAAAAAATAAGAATGTAAGTTGAGAAATAACAATCTAAGGATAGCAGATTTTTATTCTTAAAATATAGATCATTAAAAATAAAACGAATATAAAGGAGACATAATCATAATAGAGACGTGAGAGTTTTGATGAAAAATGAATAAATAAATGTAACCAAACGATAAAAGATTGAACAGGTTTAAAAAGAATATTTACCAAACCAAATTAAAATAAAGTAAGGAAAAAGAAATATTGGCAAATAATACAAAGACAGGCAAACAAAAAAAAAGACTAAGAATTATGAGTAAAATACTTGAAATTTCTGAAGCTTGGGACGGAAATATCACTTACATCTAAATTATCTAAAGAATGTAAGATTGGAAGAATATTAGGATGTTTTGAACCATTGACTTCTGTAATCATATTAAATTGTCTTAAATCTCTACAGAAAATACAATACAATTTGATAATTTTACAATAAGTTTCATTTCTTTCATTTGAATATTTTGCTGAAGCAATTGTAGCATCTCTTAAAGCAGCCCAATCAGCATTATGAATGAATGTAGCACCAGTATTATCTGAAAATTGAAGTAGTTCATTCCATTTGTGAAGAATATGCTGTTCGGATACATTGATATGACCTAAAGCTTTTAAGAAAACTCTATAAGCAACTAATGTTCTTTCAACACCATAAACATCATATGCTTCATTGATACTATTTATGGTATTTGCATCTTCCCAACAGATACATTTGGTCATGATAATATTAAGGAAAGGTTCATCAACTGGTTTAATATTACTATAAATTCTTATGATTTCTTTTAATTTCAAAAAACCCAAATTTGCATCATTCAGATAATTTTCAAAAAAAATAGCTAAAAATAAATCATTTAATGATGACGAAACACCTTTATTAACATTTACACCATAATTACCCCAACATTTAATCCAAATATTTAAAACACGCTCAAAATCATGAGTTTGATTCCAAGTATTTAACATGAATTTTTTAATATATGGAGCTTGTAAATCAACTTTATAAGGCATTTCATTATTTAAAGCTTTTTCAAAAAATGTATTAGCAACATTTAAATCTAATGATTCACCAATAAAAGATAAATGAGTTTCAGTTAAATAACCGAATCTTTTTTCTTGAGCATTTGCACATAATTCTTCAAATAATTCTAAAGCTTTATTAATTTCATTTGCTAAAAGACATGTTCTAATCATTCCAACAGCTAAATTTGGATGATAATAATTAATTTTTGATTTTGAATCTTCAAATAATTGATTAATTTCACTAAAAGAGTTACCATTTTCATACATTAAAGGTAATATAACACCAACAACTCTTGGGTCTAAGAATACATTACCTGATTCAGAATTTCTTGAGGAAGACCAGATTTCAATTGCTTCACTATATAAAACTAATTCTTTGAAAGAAGTGATTAAATGCATTGCACCATATTCATTAATTTTGACTTTATTTTGAATAATATCACTTGAAACTTCTCTTAAAGAAGTACAAAGAAAATCGCTCATATCTTTATGAAAAGATTTTGAATCGAAATCTGGTTTTTTATCTAATCTTAAAGTTTGAGATCTATTTTGTCTTAAACCAGTATGTAAGAGATAAACTAATTTAGAAACTCTTTCAGCGTTAAAGTCAGGAGTACCAGATAATTCTTTATATAAATCCATTGCTTTACCAATTGCAGTCCAAAATAAAGGATCATAATGAGAACCAGATTTTGAAGCAGTTGCACTTTGACTTACACAATCTTCAAAAGCTATTAATTGATGAAACCATGGGTTATCTTTACCATGAGGAATATCATTTGGATTATAAGAATAATTTCTATTTCTTGAGTTTCTATTATTATTACGGTTATTATAATTTCTATTATTATTTTGGTAAGGTCTACCATTTGAATAATTTGAAGAAACAGGAGCTAATTCAACTTTTGAATTTGAGTTTGAAATTGTAGTAGAAGAATTCATTCTTCTTGGAGCTAAATTTAAAGTATTTCTTGTTGAATTAGTGGTGCTTGAAGCAAAATGTGTAGCTTGAGGAACAACACGAGATTTTAAGGTTGTTGAGAACCCAGTTTGTGATACGATTCTAAACATTTTGAAATTATTATAATAGATTTTTTTAAATAAGTTTTATTTGAATAAGTTTTGATTTGAATAAATTAAATTGAATTAAATTGATATTAAAAGGATTTGATAAGTTGATTGAATATGTAATATAAATAATGAATAGATATATAATTTGAGATTTTGATTAATGAAAAGGAATATTTAATATTTAAAGATAAAGAATAGTAAATTTAAAAAAGAATAGTTAATAGATAGAATAATATTAGTTTGAGATTGTTAAGACGAATATAATTTAATTATTAATGTTGTATTATTTGATTATTGGAATATTGCTAATAAAATACAATACTTATATTGTATAATAGTGAAGATATATTTATAATATTTGATTTAATGATAAATTAAAGTTAAATATAAAACAATAGAAAATACAAGAAAGAATAAAAAATTAACTTGAAGGATAACTTGAGGATTAAATAAGTCTTGAATTTCTAAAGTTGAAATATTTTAGAAAGATATAAATAATTTTATATATGAATAATTTAGTCTATAAGAGTTTAAATACTGTAGTGAATATATTGAAATAAAATAAAATAAATCTAATAATGAATATTGAACAGAGGCAAAAAAAAATATATATTATTATTATTATGATATTTATTCTTTGAAGAAAAACGATTAAATTTATAGGAATAATGATTGAATCAAATTGAATAGTTAATAAAGTTTTTATATTATAAGATTATGCGTTATAGTAACGAAATAATATTTAACAAGATTAATTAATTAATTAGATTAATGGATTAATAGATTAAGAGATTAAGAGTTTAATAGATTAAACGTTCGTTATTAATTATCTGTGAATGTTGAGTTTTTCAAGTAAGTTGTGATCTTTGAAGTGATAGTGATAGTGATAATGATAGTTTGTGATAATATTTAGAGTATTTTATAAATGGATTTAAGTGTATTTTAATTCCAGATATAATATCTATCAAAGTTTTTGTTGATGAATTATTCTTAATAGAATTTCTAATAAAAAAAAACGTTGAGTATGTTTCAATCTTTGTAAAGTAAAGATTTAAATGATTGAAAAAAATACAAATTAATGAAGATTTTCTTTTTGATATTAAGATTCTTAGAAACTAAAATTAAAAAAACTGGTTATTTTAATAATTAACTAAAAACTTTACAATAATGAAAAAAATTAAATGAATATTCTTCTACAAAACCAAATCACCTTGAAGAAGAAACTAAAGTCAAATCAAATTTCTTCAAGATTCAACGGACTCAGGCGACTACTGCACCGGTTACCAGCTACTACCATAATTTATATTATTCTCAGGCATATAACAAAAAGCTCGCCCAATTAAACACTTCCAGGCTATTTGCACATCTCTCTAGGCTGTTTGCACACACGCCAGCCCACCGGTCCAATCAGTCATTAGTCAGTCACTGACTACTCTTCCGGAATCACAGCCGGAAGTGCTTTTATTAGTAGTATCACGTGGGCCAATATTTTATGCTCTTGTTCCGGGTAGTTCCGGATTTCCGTAGCGTGCTCTTAGGCATTGTATTCTGGGTATCTGCAAATAAAAAATTCCATAAAACCGTGCTCCGGATATTATTTCTGCTAAAAAAACCGTTGAGATTTAGTAAATTATGAATCGGAAAAAATCCACCAGGAAAAACTAAGAACGGGGGTGCATGCTGTGGGATCGTGGCTAAAGACCCACACTTTTGGAGTTCAAGAGCGCATATGCCAAATATCAAATGCTAATATCAGATTTGTATGTGAAGAAAGCTTCATTACTCCACAAAACATATGAAGAGCTTTTTTTCTGAATAATTGAAACTAAAGAAATGATTTAAAGTAATAAAAAATCGGTAGGGCATTGAACAAGTAATTGAATATATTTTTCTATGTCACTCTTATTTTATAACGGGCTTTCACCCTGCCTTTAACTTTCCTTTAGCTTGTTCCCAACTGCGGTACTGCCATATTAACTTGCAAGCATCTTTAAGAGATGTAGACCGTATTTTCTAGTCGTTTCTAAATCGTTTGCATCTTTTCCAATAGTTTCTATCATTCAAATAGAATTTTTTACTTATAATCTAAATCTCATGATTTTGTTCATTTATTGAGCTTTAAGCCTTATGTTTCTCAAAAAGGATAACCTATTTAATATTACCTGTTTGACTGAGAAATTCTTGAGTTACCCGCCTGCAAAAGATCCCCATAAAAAAAAAGTAAATTTTATGAAGACCACTCGGATAAATTAATTTGTCAATTGAAATGAATTCTTGCTTCAAATAATTTTTTTTCTCTACAATTTATTTGTAATTGATATCTACAGGGCTCTTAAAGGGATAACTGGCTGCCCTACTTTTTGTTAGTATTTTTTTGATTGCGGTTCCGGGGGTTCCGGATCTTTTATGTTAATGCCACCCGAAAAGTTGGCTCTAGTCACGCCGTCTCGCATTACATCAGTCACAAAAGAATCTGCTAATATATTTTCTTTAATATTACTTTCTATTTCAAATTATTTATACTACTAATACTTCAACTGATAATACTTTTTTTTTTATTCCATTTTTTTTAATTATAATACTCTATTAAATTCAACTTAAAAAAAAAAAAAAAAAAAAAAAATTTCCAAAACCAAAAACTTTTTTAAAATCATAACTAAAAATAATAAACACTATTTTAACTAAAAAAAATATAATCATGACTGAAACTATTAAATCTTTATCCAAGAAATTTAATGACAACATTGCCTTAAATGAAGTTACATGTAATAAATTATAGAAACAAATTACACCGGTTAGTGAATCAATCAACAAACTAAGATCTGACGTTAGTGAAAGATTTAAAAATCAAGATTCAAATACCCTTAATTACAGTAAGCATTTTGATGATTTAAGCTCTAATATTGAAAATCAAATATCGGATACAGCGTTTATTAAAGATATGCTTAAATCCATTACATCTTCTTTATCTAAAACAACCACAATGAATGATCCAGTTGCTCAAATTAAACAAAAAAAATGCTTTTGCTTCACGCAAAACTAATGCTACAGTTAATAAAAGAGTTGCTGCTCACCCAAATGTCAATACTACTAATGATCCTGGTAATACTAGAGGTTTTGAAGCTGAAGACAAAATCGAAGAAGAAATTCTTAAATCACCAACTATACCAGCTGCTACGCCTAAAGTTCAAAAGCTTGCACAAGGTTTTAAAGCACCCAAACAGAATAACCAGAGCATATTCACTGAACTGACAGAGGTTAATAACTGGCGATATGGTCTCAATCCAATTAAGTCTGATGAAACAAATATTGATTCTGCTGCTTGGGAGAATCCGAAGATTGAAAGTGTTTTACTTTGGCCAGGTATGACAATAAACAGAGATATTTCTGGTATTGGTATGGATGGTACTTCAAAACCACCAAAATTAAAACAAAATTTAATTATTAAAGGTAGACAAGGTAGAAAATTAATTCTAAAATTAGAATCTATTGAAACTTACTTCAAAAGGAATAGGTTAAGATATGATTTATGGGGTATAAATCTTTATAACTATATTCCAGAATCTATGAATTTAGAATGAATTAATTTCATTAGAACCATTTCAAGAAATGGTTTAAAAAACCCTTCATGGCCTGCTGCCTGTGCTTTCATTCTGGGAGGTATAGCCACGGATCAAAATTATAGAGCTTTAATTCAACAATTCAAAGAAATTAAACCCTCTGAAAATCAAAAAAGTTGTTGATTATATTACAAGATTTAGAAATTCTTATGAAAGTCTTCCTTTAAATGCTGTTTTTAGTACTTTCATGAGATCAACAATTATTTCTCAAATTAAAAATGAATTTCTTCATCAAATTCAATGGGAAACCAAATTTCCATCCAAAACAACTATTGAATTGTTCAACAAATTACTTAACTTGTTCAGTTCAAGAGATGTTTTTACAGCTGTTTCAAATTAAGTTATTATTGACAATGATATTTATAAGTTCAATAATCTTGAATCAATTATTGATTCAAACTCAAAGGAAAACTTCAATGCAATTCGTTCCACAATCAAAACTTGTGATTTCTGTAATCTCCCAGGACATTTCAGAAAGACTTGTTTCTGGTATAGAAACTACAAAACAATTGCTGAAACCCAAGCTGCAAATAAAAAATCAAAAGGTAATTCCAATTCTAGATACAAAAACAAATATGACAAGAAGTCTAGTTACAGAATTGCTGAAGAACGAGTGGAGGAAGACCAATCTGAAAGTCAGAGCTGGAACTGACCTCAGCATCCTTTTCTGACGATGAACATTTTAGATTAATTAACACCAATAACAAAAAGTTTCCTAATAGATATTTCAATTCTTCTGTAAATGATAAAATGATAAAAATTCTTTTCGATACTGGTGCTGAATCCAACTATGTTTTTGAATCATCCTTAAAAGGCTTGGAAATCAAAATTCTACAGCGTAAGCCTACAATAATCCATGCCTTTACAGGGACAATGACAGTCAAGAATAATGTCATTTTACCACTATTCATTGAAAACTTTGGTTTAATTGACATTAAATGTGCGGTTTTGCCAGAAAGTTCAACAAAAGCTTTCGATATTACTATTGGAAGTAGATTTCTCTACGACCATTAATTTTGTGCAAAAGGTAGTGATAGATTTTCAATTATGTTTTTTAACCAAGATAAAAAGTGTAGTTTGAGTCCAGAAAATGTTGATGAATTGGAAAAATTTTATGTCTCAACATCACAGTCAAATGAGGAACAAGTGTTTGATCTTAAGAAATACTCTTACTTAAATGATTCAATTCCAAGATTACCTCCAGAAAGGCTGTTTAAACACACTATTGAACCAACTTCTGAAACACCAATTTATATTGGAAGTTACAACCATAGTCTTCTTTAACAAAAATTCATTGATGAATTTGTTAAATCAACTCTAGAAGTTGGATTAATTTCTGAAACTAAAAGTGGTTGGAACTTTCCATTAGTTCTTGTTCCAAAAGATGATAGAACTTATAGAGTTTGCATTGATTATAGGAAATTAAATGCTAATAGTGTTAGGCATTATTTTCCTTTGCCATCTATTGATATTTGCCTTAATAAACTGAATCGTGCTAAATACTTCACTTGTTTGCATATAAAAAATGGCTTTCACCAAATTGCTTTAGATAATGATAGTAAAGCTAAAACTGCTTTTTCTTCCAATTCAGGTCATTGTCAATTCAATGTCATGCCTTTCGGCTTAGCCAATAGTACTTATACCTTTCAATCATTTATGATAAAAATTTTAGGCCACCTACCTTATGTTATGGTTTATTTTGATGATATAATTATTTACAGCCATAATAAAGCAGATCATATTGATCAAATTAATGGAAATTGATGAACTTAATGAAACTGAAACTCGGATCAAAACCATCAAATCAATTAAGGATTTGTGTGAAGTCGATCTTATTAGAATGAAAGAATTTTTTTAAGATAAAGAAATTCCTAAAAATATGAGTTGTAAATTTATCTTTGCTAACATTATTTTCTATGATAATCAACTACATACTAGAATTAAAGATCGTTTTGCTATAGTTTTAAGTGAAGATAAGTTTAAGGATGTCTCTGAAAAAGTTCATCTTTCAAATGATCACTGTTCCATTGCAAATCTAGAAAACATGGTAAATGAAAAATACTTTCATCCTGATAGTATTCTATTATTTCAAGAAGTTATTAGAGTTTGTCCTCATTGTCAGCTTATGAAAAAGCCATCAGCTATTTCTAAGACATTAACTCCAATTTCATCTGCAACAGCCTTCTCAAGATGGGGGGGGGGTGGATTATATTGGTCCTTTCCAAAAAACTTCATGTGGGAATAAATTTTGTATCACTGCAATTGATTATGGTACAGATTACGCTTATGCTGTTGCAACCCCAGATACTGGCTTGTTACATGTTCTGAATTTAATTCAAACTATTGTCACTAACCATGGTCAAATGAAAGAAATAATTATGCATAATGGTAATCGTTTTGTTGCAAATAATGTTATTGAGAAATTATATTCCTTAGGAATCAAATGTCGCAAAACCACTCCATATCACCCAGAGACTAATGGTAAATTTGAAAAGTTTAATGGTTTATTCAAACAAATTTTATTTCATTTGAATGTTTCCCCAGAATGGGACCTCCTTATCAATGCTGCATTAATTCAATACAGGTCAAGAAAGTCAAAATATGGGTTTTCGCCTAACTTCTTAGTTTTTGGTGTATATTCAAGTTCAAGCAATAATATACAACCTTATGCAAGAGAAACAATAGATGCCGAAGATCAAGAAACTACTCAATTATAAGTCTAACAAATTCAAAAGCTAAATAAAAAAAGAAAGGAGCATTCTAAATTTAAATGACACATTGAAAATACTAAAAAGAACCTTCAAGAAGACAAAGCAGTCATTAAAGTTTTTGAAGTAGGTGATTATGTTTTAAGACAAAGAGTTAAACAACACCAATTAGAACCATATTATAATGGTCCACATATTGTGACAAAAGTTTTTGATAATAATGTTTACAAACTTTCTACTTTAAACGGTGCTCATATTGAAAATAAAGTAAAGGATAATAGATTATTTTTTGTTTTGACTGATGATAAGCATCTAATTAAAAAAAGTTTGAATCATTATCAAAAATTACGAAATGGTGATAAATCAAAATTAACTAAACTTTTAAGGGCTTTTGATTTGTAAACGAGGGGTATTTGATTGTTAATCATTTTACTCTTTTATTGGAGTTGTCTTCGAATATTCTAGGCTATTCTTAGACTTTCTAAGATAGCATAGATTGGTCTTCGACTACATTCTATTGCGTTCCCAAACTTCCGTGTACATGTTAAATTTACGAGAACGTTTTGGGTCTGCATTATTTATTCCCTCTTCGAAGTTTTGTGTGCATTTCGAATGTACTAGAATCTTTGTGTTTGTTGTTAGAATGACGTAGTGTTTTCTAGATCAATACTTTATTTAATTTCATTTCTTAAGTATGGGAAGTGAACTGTCACATTCTAAATTTAGAAATTTATTCTTAAGATGGGTTACCCGGTCCTATTTTCCACTAATATAAATAGGGCACTTACCTCCCAATTTTTTTTATATAATTTTTATATATTTTATATTTTAATTAACAATTGTTTATAATTTGAATTAGATATCTTCTTAGTAATAATTAGATATTTCGTTCGAACTAGAATCAACTGCGTCTGAACAGCCGTCCGGGGAACCGTCCGTCATCCCTTTTCCTGTTCTCACTCGAGCCTTTGCTGGTTAAGTGCTGGTTAAGTACTGGTTAAGTACTGGTTGAGTATTGATTAAGGCCTGCGATACCTTTGATTTGATCTGACAGTGGTAAAAAAGCTTTGATAATTTAAAAGATTATTATTCTCTTCACCTTCTTTTAATTCACTTTCATTTCATTTCATTTCATTATATTATATTATATTATATTATATTATATTATATTATATTATATTATATTATATTATATTACTTTTGAATAACTTTTGAATCATTTACATTATAATAATTTATAAAAAGAAAATGTCAGGATTTTGTTGTGATTGTATTTTAGTTATTGTTAGTTTATTTTTTCCACCATTAACAGTAATAATAAGAAGAGGTTGTGGAGTTGATTTATTAATTAATATTGCATTATGTTTTCTTGGAATTTTACCAGGAATTTTACATAGTTGGTATATAATTTCAAAATATCCTCCATATTATGTAGAAGATGAAGAAAATATTTATTATCCAGTTTTAGTTCAAGTTCCATTACCTCAACAACAATCTAATAATTTACCTCAACAACAATCTCATTCAACTCAAACTGATTCTAATATTGATTCTCAAGCTTATAGATATCAACAACAACAACAACAACAACAACAACAACAACAGCTTCCTATTCAACAACAACAAAATTATGGCTCAACCTCAAATAATAATGGTGTACCTACTACTCAGGGTCCTCCTCCTCCATATGTAGATCTTCCTGATCAATATAAATAAGTAATATTATATTTCAATTTTTAAATCTTCTTTATAGTCTAAATTTCCTTTCTCTTCTATTTTTTTATTTATTTACGTGTTTTTATTATTACTATATTTATATTTATATTTATATTTATATTTATATTTATTTATATACAATGATTAAAAATTTCTTTATTTCTATTTTTATGTTGAAATTTTAGATCGTGCATCTTGGACTTTAATATATGCACCATTTGCACCACTTACAGGTCCTTTAATTAATATATAACCTTTTTCAGAATTAACTTCAATAATTTTAGAATTTCTAGTTGTAACATTTTTACATCCCATATGTCCAGGCATTTTTTTACCTGGTAAAACTCTACCAGGTGTTTGATTTTGTCCATAAGATCCACCATGTCTATGAGCTAATGATGTACCATGACTTGCTCTTAAACCACCAAAATTATGTCTTTTCATAACTCCTGCAAATCCTTTACCTTTTGAAATTGATTTAATATCAACTAATTGTCCAATTTTAAAATAATTTGCTTTTAATTCTGTACCAATTGGTATTAATCCATTTTTATCTTTAATTTGAAATTCACTAACTTCCATTTTTGGTGAAATTTTAGCTTTTGAAAAATGTCCTAACATTTGTCTTGAAATTTTTTTTGGTATTTGATTACCATAACCAATTTGAACTGCAAAATATCCATCTTTTTCAATAGTTTTATGATAAATAACTTCAACTGAATCTAATTCTAAAATTGTACATCCAAATTTTTCACCATTTTCATTGAAATATGGTACCATTCCTTTTTTAACTGCAATTATTCCTGGTCTACTTGGTAATCTTTTTCTTAATCTTGCTTGTTCTGGTGAATGATTTGGAATTTTAATTGTTGATGATTTTATAGGTACTGATTTTACTACTCCATTTATTCCAGAAGTTGCTGTACTAGAATATCTCATAAGACATGATCTCAAAATAACAGGTTTATTAAATATCGAGTACATTATTCTTCTTCTTCTTCTTCTTCTTCTTCTTCTTCTTCTTCTTCTTAATCCTCTACTTCTTCTTCTTCTTCTTCTACTGACAATAATCTATAATATACTTCTTCTTCTTCTTCTTCTTTTATTCACTCTCCTTCAACTTCAATCAATTTCCGTTTCAACTCCTCCATGAAAATCTCACTGATTTTTCTCAAGTAATTTTCATTAACATCAAAGACACGTGACATTGCTTTTGTGAACAATAAAGTTACTAATTACTAGTTACTAATTACTAGTTATTAATTATTAATTACCATGGCTGTCTGCTGTGTCTGCTGAGCATGAAAGCATTGAATTTATTAATTATTTATTGATCTAGATTATATTGTTATATACAAGTGAGAAAGAGAATGAAGTAAAACACACCAAATGGAAGTAGAATGGTCTTCAATTTTACATCATTTGATTTTTTTATCTTTCAATTTTATACTTTCATCATCAATATATATTCCTTTACCTTTATATGGTTCTGGAGGATGAAATTGACGAAGACTGGCTGCAAATAATTTAACTTGTTGTTTATCTATACCTTCAATGATAACTCTAGTTGGAACTGGTGAAGAAACTTCAATTCCTTCAGGTACTTCAAGACCTTTTAAAACTGAATATCCAACTTTTAATCCAACAAATTTTTTACCATTTTCTCTATCTTCAATTTGTGCTCTATATCCAGTTCCAACTAATCTTAAAATACAAAGATGACCATCTGTGACTCCAATAACATTATTATTTACAATTGATCTAACTGTACCCCACATTGCTTTTTGATTTTTTAATTCATTTTTTTCAACTTTTATTAAAAGTTTTTCTTCTTTTTTATTTGCTTGAATAAAATCTGGAATAATGGTTTTTAATTCACCTTTTGGTCCTTTAATTATAATTTCTTGTGATAAATTTATTCTATTTCTACCTTTAACTACAATCCTTGGATTTTTTAAATTTCTTAATTCAAATGAAACTTCATTTGATAAATATATTGGTTGAGATCCAATATGAGATTTTATAATTTGACTTTCACAAAATGATCTTTTTATTAAATTTAATCTAATTTTAGAATAATAATTACTCTTAATTAAATATTTATTACAAATATTTAAACTCATTTTAATCCTAATTATTTCTTTCTTTGATTATTATTATTATTATTATTATTATTATTAATTTAATATTTTATTTCATTTCATATCTTTTAATAAGTAAACAGTAATTTAAAATCGTTTAATTATGGTACTCGCCGGGTAACTTTCTTTCAATTTTTCAAAACCTCCGTTAATATTTTTTTTTTTGAAAAATTATTTTTTTTAACTTTATTACTATTAAATTCTTGAAATTCTTGAAATTCTTGAAATTCTTGAAATATTGTTTAAAGATATTTAAATAAAAGAAGAAATATAATCAAATAATATCAATAATATTAATAATAATATAGAAAACTTTCAAAAATGGTTAGAAAACTTAAATATCATGAACAAAAATTATTAAAAAAAGTAGATTTCCTTAATTGGAAACAAGATCAAAATCATCGTGATACTCAAGTTATGAGAACATATTATATTCAAAATAGAGAAGATTATCATAAATATAATAAAATTTGTGGTGATATAAGAAAATTAGCAAGAAATTTATCTTTATTACCTTCGGATGATCCAATACGAATACAACATGAACAATTATTAATTGAAAAATTATATATTATAGGTATATTAAATTCAAAAATTAAAATTTCTGATTTAGAAAATAAAATTACTGTTTCTGCTTTTTGTAGAAGAAGAATTGGTGTTGTAATGCAAAGATTAAAAATGGCTGAAACTATAAAAGATGCTGTAACTTTTATAGAACAAGGTCATATAAGAGTTGGTCCAAATGTAATAACTGATCCTGCTTATTTAGTTACAAGAAATATGGAAGATCATTTAACTTGGGTTAATACAAGTAAAATTCGTAAAAATATACTTAATTATAAAAATCAACTTGATGATTTTGAATTAGCTTAAATAAACTTCTTTCTTCATTTAAATTCATTCAACATTACTTCTCTGTATTGTATTCTATTCTTCTCTTCGATTCCACTACATCGTTTGCTTCTTTTTTCTTTTTTCTTTTTATATATAACTAGCTAACTTATTTATTGAAAATTTATATAAATATTATATCTTATCTTATATCTATATGAATCAGAAAAGTATTTGAAAAATAAAAATTAATTGGAAATCAAAAAAAGAAATTACTCATTTGTCTTTTGACTCCAAAAACCGTCTTATGAATTCTGAACAATATGATTTATTTGATATCTAATTTATGATGAATAAAATGAAAATAAATGAAATCTTAAATAGCAAAGTTTGCAAAATAAATAATTTAAAATAAATATTTAAATAAAAAGTAGAAATTTGAGAAAAAAAAAAAAAAAAAAAAGAAGAACAAAAAACGCCAAGGAAAACAAACGTTTTAATTAAAAGACCTAAATCTAAAAATTCTTTAAAAAGTTATATATAAAAAATTACGAAAAAAAATGAATAATGAATAAATATATATAGATAAAATAAAAATAAATAAAAAAATAAATGAACGCAGAACGAAATAACCTAAAAAAAATAAAAAAAAAATAAAAGAAAAAAGCAAAAAAAAATCACATTTAAAAATCAGAATTCATTAATTGATTTCGTAGTAATTTTTGATTTTTTTGATTTTTCTTAGGATTTGTTCTTTTATCTTTACCATTATACGTATCTGGAATCATATTATTATTATTATTATTATTGTTATTGTTATTATTATTATCAGGATTTGGTGATGAGGGTATTCTTTTTTTATTCATATTAGCCATACTTCCAGCAGGTCTATATGTTTTAGATGATCCAAAATCTACAGTATTCAACATTACAACACTTGATCTTCCAACTTGAGAAGCAGAGAAATTATTATTTTCAATTTCAATTGGAGTATGATTTAAACTTGTACTTGATAGATTTTTTTGACTTGTGAAACCAGAACTTGGTGAATTTGGAATAACTGGTGAAGTCCAAACTTCATTATGTTCTATAGGATTAAATGGTTTTAAATTTTTATTACCTGTATTTTTTTGTTGTTTAACTTTTGAAGAATATGCAAAATCTGTAAATGAAGAACCAATATCATGAATATTTGATGCAGAAGGAAGTTTTTCTAAAGGTCTTAAAGGTTTTAATGGTTTAACAATTGGTTTCTCAATAATATTATTACTTAATTGAGGTGATTTAATTGATTGAGGTATTTGATTTAATTTTGGTTGTTGATGATTATTATTATTTAGCTGAGGAGCAGGATTATTTGCATTTGGATAAGGTAAATAATTTGAAGAATTCTCAACTTCCATTTCCATATTCATATTCATATTCATATTCATATTCATATTCATATTCATATTTGAATTTGAATTTGAATTTGAATTTGATTCATAAGGATTATTTTCAGAAAAATCATTTGTATCTATAGAATGTGGTAAAGGTAAAGGTTGTTGAGGCGGAGGACTTACAGGATTATAAGCTCTTGGTAATGGAGATGGTTGAGAAGTTTGTATATTATTAATTTCATTATAATTTAAAATTTGAGCTTCAGCTTGAGAATGAGCTTGAGAATTCATTGTTTTAATTGAATTTTGTCTATCAAAATAAATATTATAAACACTTTTCATTCTTTGATATTGTTCTTTTTCTTCATTTGTAATTGAAGGATCATTTATATCAATTTCATTAAATTTTTGATAATCATAATCATCAGGTATATTAAGTTTAACTGATTTTTTTGGTTTTATAGATTTTGGAATTGAATCAATATCATCATCATCATTATCATTTAACATATAATTATTGTTATTGTTATTAAAATTTAAACTATCAGATATTATATTATTATTATTATTATTATGATTATGATTATTTGAGAACAGATTTAAAGAATTTGAAGGTGAAATTGATTGAATATCAGAATTATTATTATTATTATTATTATTATTATTATTATTATTATCATCATAATCATCAATATCTTGATTATTATGAAGATTATTAACATTTTTTGGAGTTGGTTGATTACTATCACTAAATGGATTTTTTTGTTTAATATCAATAATTGGAGAATCCATTACTGTACTTGTACTAATATCACTTGATTTTTCTTCATGAATATCATTTTTATTATAATTATTATTATCTAAATGATTATTTGAATTTAAAGTATTATTTGAATTTGAAGTATCAGAAGAACGATTTGAAAAAGCTTTTTCATTTAATGGAGAAGGTAAATTTGTAATAGAAGAAGAATTAAATCTATTTGATAAATTTAAATGAGAATTTGGAGAATTTAAATTTTTTAAATTTGTTACAGATGAATTTGCACTATTATATGGAGAGTTTCCAGTACCTAAAACTTTAGCATATTCATCAAGAAAATTTCTTGATTCATTATGACCATCAGTTGGTAAAACAATTGCATCATATTTAAAAGTATGAACGGAGATTGTATCATCATTATTAAGACCAGTATTTAAAGAGTTATTATTATTATTAATATTAATATTAATACTTAAATCAGTATTACTTTTAGATAAATAAGATAAATTTGATTGAGAATTAGATTTATTTATTGGTAATTTTTGTGGTTTTAAATCAGGTAAATCAGTTATATCATCATTTGCAAAATCAGGATCATCTAAAAATTCTTTTTCTTCTTGTTTATTTTTTTTATAATTTATATAATAAAAAAATCCTAAAAATATCATAAAAATAATAATTGGAACACTAACAGATAAACCAACAGTTAAACCAGTTGAATCAAAAGAAGAAGAAGAAGAATCATCATCATCGTCATCATCATCATCATCTTTTTTTGGAAATGGCATTCTTGGTAAAAGAATTGGATTTGAATTAGAAGATTGAAAATCATGATTATTATTATTATTATTATTGTTATCATAAATTTGATGAGAAGGAATTATATGTTTATGATGATAATTTTTCAAAGGTTCCGGAATTAAAGATTGAAAAGGATTTGGAGATTCATTATTTTCAGTGATTGAAATAATACTCAAAATACCACCAGCCATTTTTAGAGTTAAAAATCAGATAAAAAAAGATAAATAAAAATTTAAATAAAAATTAAAATTAAAATTAAAATAAAAATAATAATAAAATAATTTAATAATTCAATTTACTGTTAAGTCGCATTAAAAATGAGAGAAAAGAAAGGAATAAAATTTGTTTTCTTAAAAAATTTTAAAAAGAGTGATTGATTGAGAATTAAAACAAAACTTAAGGAAAGAAAGTAATTGTAATAAAATTTCACCAGATTTCAATTATAATTAATAAATAGTTATTAATATATATTATTGAATTTTTTTTTTTGGATTTGAGAAAAAAGTAAAGTAAAGTAAAGTAAAGTTAAGAAAAGAAAAGAAAAGAATGTTTTTGTAGTGATAAACGAAAGACAATTAGTTGGATAATTTGATAACTTTTAGAAGAAAATATTTGCTCTCAGATTAGATTAGATTATAATTTTGATATATGTTTTATTTGTTTTATTGGATTTTGATATAAATTGGTATATAATTGATAAAATAGTTAATAAGTTGTCGTAGTAGAAAGAAAACAATGAGATTAAAGAAAGTGAGAGAGAGAGTGATTGAGAGAGTAAACGAGTGAAGAATATTAAGAATATGAAGGATTACAATGATAATGCTGGAGTTTAAAGATAGATTTGGGTGAAAGTCTAGAAGGAGACAAGTAAATCTTGGAGTTTTGTTAAATAAAAGAGCTAAATTTCAGATAGCTTTAAGATTTTACTGTCTTCTTTTCCTTTTCTTTTTCTTTTTATTAACTTGTTGATATTGTTGATATTGTTGATATTATTGATATTATCAGTGAAATAGTGAAATAGTGAAATATTCAAATATTCAAAATATAAATATTATATTCAAATTAACCGTATTTCTTAACGGAATATCTGCGAGCCAAATGCGGCAGGTAAATCGCCCAGTCTCAGCGGGCCAAGACCACAAAGAATCGGAAACAGCAGCGGCAGTTTGTTGGACTGCCACAGGGGTGTGCTGCAGCAGTGGGCCGAGACCTCAGGTCTACGCCACAAATACGCCAGTGTTTTCTACTCTTTTGGCAGGAGGGTCCCTGTTTTCTGCTATTCCAGATCCGATATCCGGCAACAAAACAGCCTAAAACAGTTCTCGACGCGGTTTTTCTTGGTTCCATACTCCATTGTGCGGTGGCGTAATCCGCACCGGCGAGCTATTTATAGACTCATTACCGAATGGAGTTTGTCTCCGGGCACCGTTTGGACTGGCGTGCGCACACGGCGGCAGGGTGCTGTTTCCAAGCAGAATCTCCACCGCGACCGGGATTAAAGCATGGGCAAATTTCACGGGAAAAATTTCAGTTTCGGCGCTGCTCGTAAAAACAAAGGAAGTTTAGCAGTGAAGTCACGTGCTCGTTGTTGACAATCAGGGCTTGGCTGTCACGTGCTCCTGCACCAAGACTTCAAGTCAAAAAAATCAAGCATTTTCCAGTTTTTTTTCTCGAGTTTTTTTTGTTCCAAGCCCAGAAAAGCTTAAATAGCTTGTAGGACAGTACGTCCTGTATATTCATGTCCATTGCCCTATATAATATCCTATATAATATCCTATATAATACCCTATATACTAATACTAATACTAATACTAATATTTATTATCTTTTGCAACTAATTCTGCTGCCTCTGAGAATTTATTTAATTTTTGATTATTATCTGTAACTTCTTCTTTCATATAAATTATTTTATCATTGAAAATTTTAATTAATTCAAGTAATTCTTTATTATTTTTTAAAATAATTTTATCTAAATTTAAAAGATTTAAATAAATTTTTTTACAATTTAAAATATCATAATTTTTTTTAAAATTTTTAAAATTTATTATTAATTCTTCAATATTTGAAATTTCATTAATATTATTAAAATTATTATCACCATTTGTAATATAAATAGTTTTAATATTTAATTTTTCACCAATTAAATTTAATTTATCAATTAAATTATAATTATAATTATTATTATTATCATTTTTTATTTCTTTTGAAAATATTAAATAAATTAAATTTATTTTTAATTTTTTTTTAAAAAATTCTTTAAATGAATTTTCTTTAATTTCTTTAATTTCTTTATTTAAATTAAATTTTTTATTATTTAAAAAAATTGGTCTTGATAAATTAATTATATTAATTTTTTTAAATTTTAAAATTAATTCATTTTTATCATCTTTAAATTTTTTTTTATTAAATTTTAAATTTATTTCTTTTTTATTTAAAAAAATTATCTCATTTAAATTTTTTATTTCAAAATAATTTTTTAAAAATTTTGAAAATTCATAAATATTACCTTTAATCCAATTTTCACTTAAAATTAATCCAAAATTAAATTTTTTTGTAAATCTAATTTCTTTAATTAATTTTTTATTAAATGATCCAATACTATTATATAATGAATTTTTTAAAAATTTATTTAATTGAATAATTATTAAAAAATTTGAATATAAATTTTTATTATAATTTTTATTATAAATTTTTATTGAAAATATTTCTTTACATAAATTTTTATATTTTCTTGGTAAAATTTTTATAAAAATATAATTAAAAATTTTAAATTCTTGAAATTCAAATTCATTTAATTTTTCAATATCTTTTTTATTAATATTTTCTAATAATTCTTCAAAATTTATATTATTATACCATTCTTTATTAAATTTTTCTTCAAATAATTTATTAAATAATAAAAGATTATTTGAATCTTTAAAAAAATCATTTATAATCTTAATATCTTTTTCATTATATTCAATATCTTCAGTGATAGTTTCAATATCTTTTAATTCATTATTATTATTATTATTATTATTTATTAAAGGTTTATTATCTTCTTTAAATTTATTTACATTTTTTTTTATATGAATCTCAATTCTTGATAAAAATACTTGAATTATTAATTCTTCTATTGATAAACAATTTTGAAATAAAACATTATCATAAATTAAAAATTTAAAATCACAATTCAAAGTTTCTTTTATATTTTTAAAATTTTCATTCTCTTTATTATTAAATTTATTATTAAGATTATTATTAAGATTATAAGATGAATTGGATATAAAAAGTTTATTTAATTTATTATTGTTTTGATTAATTCTTTTTAGTAATATAAGTTTATTATAACTATTAACTGATCTTAACCTTGACTTTATAATTGAGCATTTGATTGAAGTTTTAATTGGATATATGTTATTAAACATAAACATTATTATATTCAATAAATATATCTCTTTCAATCAACTTCAATCAACTTCTTTTCATTTCATTTCATTTCTTTTCATTTCTTTTCTTTTCTTTTATTCGTTTTCATTGAACTCAGCCAATGAAAATTAAAATCAAAGAATTTAAAAAAAGAAGACCCATGGAAATGGACTCGCACGTGACACGATCATTATTATCATTGTTATTTTTCAAAAGTGTATTAAAAAGAGAAGAAAAAGGATAAAAAATAATTGAAATTGTAATGGTTATTAGCTTTGGAAGAATAATTAAGTAATATACATGTAAATTAAAAGATAAAACGTTAATAAATAAAAAATTATTAATGCAAGAATATAGATGAAAAAAAAGACTAACAAAAACGAACAAAAAATACAAAAAATACAAAAAAAAAACTTATTTTGTATATATATCTTATATTATATTATATTATATTATATTATTATATTAATATATTAATATATTCATAATGATAATAATTTGAGTGTGTATTATCAATTATCTGGTTTTATATTATTATCTTCTTTTTGATTTTGATTTTGATTTTGATTTTGATTTTGATTTTTAGAATTATCTACTTGAATATTATTATCTTTATTATTGTTACTATTATCTTTATTATTGTTATTAATATCTTTGTTATTATTATTATTCTTTATTTCATTGTCTATTTTATTATCCAATTGAATATCATTTTTATTGTCTTTTTGATTATCTATTTTGTTATCTTTTTGAGTATCTAATTTATTATCTGATAAAATATCTTTTACAATACCTTTTTGATTTTCAATTAAAGATTCATCAACAAATAATTTTTCTTCAGGTAATAAATCTTTTTGTCTTGGAGGTTGAGCAGGTGGTATACCTTTATTAATTTTTTCATTATTATCATCTTTAATTTTTTCATTATTATCATTATTATTATTATTATCAATAATATCATCATCAGACCAATCAACAATAATATTTCTATGTCTTGTCATATCTGTATTTTTTAAAATATTAATTCTATCAGATTTCCAAGAATCTTGAACATCTTCAAATCTTTCAATCCATGATTTATCATAAATTTCTTTTAATTTTTGTTCTTCTTTTTGTCTTAATTCTTCTTTTGCCATCCATTCCATATGTTTTAAATCATCTGTACTTGGTTCATAAATATGCCAAATTACATAATGTGGTAAACCAAAAACATTAAAATTCATTTTTTTACACATTTTACCAAATGCTTCAGTTTCTGCATGTTTTTCAAATGAAAATGCAGGAAAATGTGCTCCACTTTTAAATACATTTGCTTTTGATAATATTGAAACTCCTCCAATACCATCTAAAGGCATTTCAACTTCTGGATCACCATTTGGATCTCTTAAATAAGCTAAATGTGGTCTCCAAGTGGCATATTCAACATAACCTTCAACAATTACAGCATTTTCATCTAATGAATTTGCTAATTGTAAACCTCCATCACTTTCTTGCCATGAATTTAAATCATATGGTTGTTGATTACCTAACCAATCAGGTAATGGTCTCCAAACATTTGGTACAATAACATCTTTATTATGATGCATTAAATCTTCAATAATTGTTGGAGGTACAGTTTCAACATCAGCATCTCTCCAATAAATCCATGAATGATTTGGTTTTAAAGCTACAGTCCATAACCAATTTCTTGCTCTTGCCATTAATTTTCTTCTTGGACCTTGAGCTTCAAAACCATGTCTATCAGAAAATCCTTGACCAATAATTTGTCCAAAATCTTTTTCAAAAATTTCAATTTCACCAAAATGTAAATTAATATTTGAATCATTTTGTATATCTTCTAAATGAGATCTTAAAGAATCCATTGTATTATCTTTTGAATCAGATACTAAAAATGCTAAATCAATTAAATTATGTGGATAAGTTAAATTTCTCATATGATTAAAAAACATTGGTAAATGAGATTCTGCATCTCTTAAAGGTACACAAAATAAAACTTTTTCAAAATTTTGCCAACCATTTTTTGAACCTTGATAATTTTTTAAATCAAAAAATTTAACATTTGGTATATCATTTAAATTTGGTTTATAAAGATTATTATCAATATAATTATTATTATTATAATAATAATTATTATAATTATTAAATATTTTTTTAAATATTGAAAAATTTATAATATTTAAAATTACTTTAAATATATTAAAAAAATTTAAAATTTTTAATAAAAAAAAAATTAAAATTAATAATAAAATTGAAAAAACTAAAATATATTTTAGATTTTTATAACTTTTATTAAAATTACCCTTTGAGGATTTTTTAATTATTGGTCTTTTTTAAATAATGTTAGTTAAAAATAATTTTTAATATATATATATACTAGGTATAAAATAGGATATAGTTTTAATAATATATTTTACATACCTGAAAAAAGGATGATTCATTTATATATTGGGCCATAAGAGAAAAAAAAAAAAGTATAAGAAAAAAATGATCCTTTTATTATTTTATATCAATAACTAATAATTGATAATTGAAAAGTTTTATATTGTTCTTTATTTAAAATTTAATAATTTGACAATAGATATTTTCAGATTATAAGTTACAGGTGTTGAAAATAAAAATAAACCATTTAAAGCTAAATTTAATTTCAAGTGAATTTAAACGAAAATAAATCAAATCAGCTGCGAGAAGTGAGAGAAGTGAGAGAAGTGAGAGAAGTGAGAGAAGTGAGAGAAGTGAAAGTGAGAAAACTGGCAGGTATTTTTATTACTGTTGCTAAAACGAGAGTTTGAGAGAGTCGGAGAGATCACGTGCGGGAAGAACGCAGAGCAGCTCATTCCTCGGCGGGCTACGTCACCAGCAGTAATTCCACAGTGGAACGCAGCAGCGCACACAGCCCTGCGGATTCAAATCCAGTTTTGTGGGTGATACCCCTTTTTGGAAGCACCTAAACCAGTGACATGGTGTTAATGGAAAACGTGGTGCTCTGGCCAATAAGAGCACAGAATCAGAGAACGTGGGCTCTCTGGTGCAGCCAGGTGTTCCATGATACACTAGACTGCATGTTTGTACATCCCGGAGTGAGACCAGAACAGTGGACCTGTTCCGGTCCCTGGACCATCCACAGCCAAATCCAAGCATTTTCAGTTTCAGATTCCTCAATTTCCTCAATTTCCTCAGATTCTGCTTCTTTTTCTTCTTTTTCTTCTTTTTCTTCTTTTAACATTTGTATTATTTCTATTATTCTATTGTTTTAATCATATATTATTTTTATTCAATTATATTCTATTCAATTCAAATCAATCTCCTTTCAAATAAATATTCAATTACTCATATTCTATAATCATAGAATCATAGAATCATAGAATCATTTATAGATTTATTCATTCATTCATTCACTATCATAATCTAATATCAAAATTTAATAATAAAACAAAATGAAATATGGTAAATATCTAGAAGCTAGAAAATTACAATTACCTGAATATTTACCATATTTTATGAATTATAAATCTTTAAAGAAATTAATTAAATCTTTAGCAACTATAAATACAGTAAATTCACTTCAATCCTCAATTGATAATAATATTTCAAATAAAATTGATTTTAATAATAAACAAGTTGAATTATTATTAAAAGAAAATAATGCTAGTTTTTTTTTTAGAATTGAAAGAGAATTAGAAAAAGTTAATAATTTTTATATTGAAAAAGAAGCTGATTTAAAATTAAAATTAGATATTTTAATTCAAAAGAAAAAAACATTATTATCTACTTTATCTTCACCTTCTTCCTCATCTTCATCATCTAATAATAATAATAATAATAATAATAATAATAACATTAATGATATAAATGATTTAGATTTTGATAATGATTCAATATCTTTTCAAAATTTATTTAATAATTTTCAAAAATTTAATAAAGATCTTGATAGATTATCTCAATTTGTTGAATTAAATGAAACTGGTTTTAGAAAAATTTTAAAAAAATGGGATAAAAGATCAAAATCTCATTTAAAAGAAATTTATATCTCAACTACAATAAATATTCAACCTGTATTTCATAGAGATCAAATTAATCAATTATCTGATCATGTTTCAAATTCTTTATTACAATTAGAAGCATTTCAAGATGGTGAAAATTTAAATAATAATAGTAATAATAATAATAATAATAATAATAGCGCCGATACAAATACAAATAACAATACAAATAACAATACAAATAACAATAACGCCAATACCGCTAATAATAAAAATAAAATTATAAATAATTTAAAAATAAATGATGATTCAAGAGAAACTGATGAATTATATTCAGAATTCTTAAATATATCTTTATCAAATAATAATGAAGAAATTTTATTAAATAATTGGTTTAAAAAATTATCAAATTATAAAAAAATTAAAAATATTTCTAAAATTTTTTTCTTATCAATTTCAACTCCAATCTTAGATTGTTTCTTAAAAAAATTTTATGATTTCTTTAAAGATCTTATAAATTTAAATTATATTGATATAATCTCAAATAAAAATTTATTACATCAAATTACTTCCTCAAATATTATAAAAACTACCACTACCATTACCACCACTACTACTGCTACTGCCATAACCACCACCGCCACTAATAATAATAATAATAACAATAATAATAATAAAGTTAATATAATATCAGCGGCTCCTTCTTCTTTAATTTCAATAAATAATACTTTAAATTCAAAATCTTTATCTTCAATTAATACAACTACAGCTACTAATAATAATAATACCAAAGATTTTAATAACTCAAATAACTCAAATAACAAAATAGATGACAAAATAAATAATAATTTAAACTCAAATTCAAGATTATTCTTAGTTGAAATAATTTTAAATGAAAAAAATTTAATAAATTTATTAAAACAAAAAGATTCAAATAGTAAAATTCCATTACATTATGCTTGTCAATTTGGTAGAATTGATTTATTACCAATTTTTTTAAAATTTTATCCAAATTATTCAATTGTTGATAATAATTCTTTAACTCCATTATTATTATCAATTTCAAATAATAATTTAAATACAATGATTTATTTATTAGATTTTATTTTATCAAAAGAAAATATAATTATTAAAAATAATAATAATAATAATAATAATAATAATAATAATAATATTAACTTCGAAGATTCAAAAAAAAAATTAAAATATGATACAAATTTACCAAAATATCTTGCTTTAAATTATGCTTGTGAATTTGGTAATTATGATATTATAAATAAATTATTAGATCAAAAATATTCAAAAATTATTTCTAAAATTTCTGAAAATGTTCAAGGTTTATTACCTTTACATATTATCTCAATTAAAGGTCATTATAAAATTATTTCTTTATTAATTAATAAAGGTAATTTAAATCCAAATCAAATTGATTCTTTTAATAAATGGACTCCAATTTTTTATTCTGCTTCTCATGGTCATCCAAGAACAACAAATGAATTAATTAAATTTGGTGCAAATATTAATTTAAAAGATTCAAATGGTTTTTCTCCTTTATATCATGCTTCTTGGGAAGGTCATATAAAACCACTTAATGTTTTACTTAAAAAATTCTCTTCTTTAAATAATAATAATACTGATAATAGTTTCATGAATCCAAAATCAAAACCATTAACAATTGCTGAATATGTTAAAATGACAAATAATTCTGAAAATAAAAATAATGATAATAATGATAATATTATAACTCCTGCAAATTCATTACCAAGTTCAAATTCAAATTTTTTAACTCCAAATGATATTCAAACTCCAGTAAATTTAGATTCAATTCCAGATTTATCTTTACCACCTCCAATAATTCCATTACGTAAATATGGTCATAATTTTTTAGAAAAAAAAATTTTTTTACAATTAATTTTTTTACCTGAAAAAAATTCATTAAAATTTTTTAAAAAAAGATATTATGATTCTCTGTTTTCAAATTCATATGGTTTTAATAATTATTCAAATATTCCTGATATTAGTGTTGTACCTGGTAGAATTACTATAAGTTCAAAATCTTCTGATGTTATTCCTAGAAATATTTTATGGCCAATTAATGATAATGATAAATTTGTTCTGTTTCAAATTGATAAAATTGATGATAATTTTTCAATTGAATTTGAATTATTTCCAACTTTTGGTACAAAACTTATTGCAAAAACTGCTGCTTTATCAAGTTTATTTTCAAATAGTAATAATAATGATTATAATTATAATAATAATACTATAAATCTTGATGGAACTGGTGAAGTTTTATTACCATTATTTGATGTAAGATTAAAAAATATTGGAGAATTAAGATTTAAATATCAAATTATTCATCCATATTCTGGAATTCCATTAGAAATTACAAAATATGATACATATTGGAAAACAACTGATCAAAATGCTAATACAAACACTAATATTAATAATACATCTGGTATAACTTCAACCTCAGTTCTTTCATTTGTAACTGCTTCTTCTTTATCAGGTAATTTTTTAAAATTATTTGTTTGTATTCTAAATGATGGAAATCCAGTAGTTTGTCCAAAACCATTTATAACTACTGAAACTGGAATAGATTTACCTTTAATTAATTTCAGTTGTAAAGAATTAAAAAGATTAACAAAAAATCTTTATAATTTTGATGATATTAAAAATAAATTAATTGAAATTTCTAAATTAAATTTTGATTCAAATTCTATTGGAAGTCTAAAATCAATTCAAAAAATTATTAAAAATTGTTATCTACCATTAGATTTTGTACTTAAATATTTATCAACAAATCTTTCTTTAAATCTTGAAATAATCTATCCAACAAATTTTGAAATTAAAAATTTTTTTAAAAGTTTTTCAATTGGTTCATATTCTGGTCTCATATCTTCAGATTCTAATACAGAAATAAAACTTAAGGGGGATCCAATAAATAATTTATGTCTTAATAAATTTATAGATACACTTTTGAAAACAATTTTTGATCATGTTAGATCTGGTGGTGATAGTGAATCCAATTTATTTACAAATAAATCAAGACCTATAATATTTTCATCTTGCAATCCAATTGTTTGTACAATATTAAACTGGAAACAACCTAATTATCCAGTATTTTTCAATATGGGTGGGGTAAGATATAATAATGAACTAAGAGAATTCAAAGTAACAACAGCTCATGGATTCGAAATAGATAATGAGTTTTGTGAGGAACCATGCACTAGATCATTAAAAGAAGCTGTTAAATTTGCATCGATGAATAATCTTTTAGGTATTATGGCACCTTCAAAACTTTTTTCTTTAATTCCAGATTTAGTTGGTAGTATACGGTCAAGAGAATTAATTTTAGTTGCAACAAAAGACGATACAAAACCTAAAAATAAAGCAAATTTTGATAATAATATCGATAATGATAATAATAAGGACATTGATATTGACATTGATATTGAAATAGATGAACAAGATAATGATTTGGAATTTTCTTTAGATGGAGAAACTCAAGGCCAAGAAATAATTCAATCTCTAGGTGACATTGATATTGATGATTATGTTCATTCAGATATTAATGGAATGAGAGTTGACGATATTTTAAGCTTTAAAGATGAAATTGACATGTAATGATGATAAATAATTAACCTACAAATCCTCCTCCTATATTTTAAATAAAATAGAAACACTCACTTTCGGGTATAATGACTAATAGAATCTTTTTTTTTACTTTGTATCAACATTTTGCATTTCTTCTTTGTATCTTCTTTAATAAAAACCCATTAAACTTTTATTTTTTACTCTTAAAAGTATTAAAAAGTATTAAAAAGTATTAAAAAGTATTTATTTCAAGAATATTTCAATAAATTTAACACTAGATCACGTGATTGGTTTTATATCTTTCAATTTAAATTCAATCAAAACCATCCACAGAGAAATAGAATGAAATTAATTCTTCATTTCCGAAAATACTCCAAAATCAGTAATTTGAAATTTTAATTCACTATAAAACCATCTTTTTTTTCTCAAAATGTCCATGAAATGGGTAAATACAATCGCTAATAATTATGATCTGGAACCAACGTTTATATCTGATGTGAAAACAAGTGAGAAAACATTACCTTATGAAGAAATACTGACACCATTTAAACCTAGTGTTTCTTATCATTATAATCCAGATGCTTGTCAATATCATTATGGAGTTGGTCATCCAATGAAACCATTTCGATTGAAATTAACTGATCATCTTATTACTGGTTATAAATTATATCAAAAGATGGATTGTTATTTACCAAGAAAGGCTACAAGAGATGAACTTTTACAATTTCATTCAGAAGATTATATTAAATTTCTTTCAACTATTACACCAGAAAATGCAACAAAATATGCTCATTTATTAAAAAAATTTAATATTGGAGATGATTGTCCTGTATTTGATGGTATATATGATTATTGTTCACTTTATGCAGGTGGATCTTTAGATGCTACAAGAAAATTAATATCTGGAATGTCAGATATAGCGATAAATTGGTCTGGTGGTTTACATCATGCAAAAAAAGCAGAACCTTCTGGATTTTGTTATGTAAATGATATAGTTTTATCTATATTAAATTTATTAAGATATTATCCAAGAGTTTTATATATTGATATTGATTTACATCATGGTGATGGTGTACAAGAAGCCTTTTTCACAACTGATAGAGTTATGACATGTTCATTTCATAAATATGATGGTATTGAATTTTTTCCAGGTACTGGAAATTATGATGAAATTGGACTTGGTAAAGGTAAACATTATGCAATAAATGTTCCATTAAGAGATGGTATTGATGATGATTCTTATGTTAAACTTTTTAAATCAATAATGGAACCAGTAATATCATCATTTCAACCAAGTGTTATAGTTCAACAATGTGGAGCAGATTCTTTAGGTCATGATAGATTAGGTAGATTTAATCTTAATATTAAAGGTCATGGAGAATGTGTTAAATTTATTAAATCATTTGGTTTACCAATGTTAGTAATTGGAGGTGGAGGTTATACACCAAAAAATGTTAGTAGATTATGGTGTTATGAAACAAGTATAATGAATAATGTAACATTAAATAATAAATTACCAATGAATTTACCATTTAGAAATTTTTTTAATCCAGATTGTACATTACATCCACATCTTGAAGGTAAATTTGAAAATAAAAATAATAGAAAATATTTAGATAGTATAAGAATTCAAACTCTTGAAAATTTAAGATATCTTAATGGAGCACCAAGTGTTAGAATGGATGAAATTCCACCAGATTTAAGTAAATTAAATGAAGAAGAAGAAAAAGCACTTCAAGATTTAAATGAAGAAATGGATAAAGAAGAAAAAAGATTTCAATTAATTGAAAAAGATGATTTACGACCTGGAGAATTAGAAGATTAAAGAAAGATTTTGAAAAAGTAATGTAATATATAATGTGTAGATTAGTTCAAATAAATATTTTAGAGTTTTAAATAATGAAAATGTAATAAGGAACAAAATGTTTATTTCTATATATGTAAAGATTTAATGTTGAATTAAAGTTAAATTGAAATTAAATTGTTTTAAAATTAGGATGAATTAATTGCACCACCGGAAAAAAACCCATTCATCATCTCAGCCATAAAATTTACAGGTTTTTGAATTTTTATATTAAAATATAAAGAACCTAAAGAATCAATTAAAGATAATAAATTTTGATCAAAATTATTTAAAATATTTGAATAATAATTTTTTAAATTTAAGAATAAATCTTTATTATTTGATTGAATTGATAAAATTAATAATTGTAAGAAATTTAAAATTTGTAAATCTTTAAAATAATAAATTTTAAAAAATTCATTAATATTTAAAATTTTATAATTTAATGAAAATTTTGAAGATTTTAAAGATTTATAAAAATTTATTAAATTTTCAATTAAATTATTTAAAAAAATATTTAAAAATTTAAAATTTTGAATAAAAAGATAAGAAAAAATTGGTTTTATTAAGAAATTTTGAAAATTTTTTAAATTATAATTATCATCATTAATCCAATCAAGAATTAAAGATTGATAAATTTTAAAAGATTTAAAAGTACCAAAAATTAAATGATTTTCAGTTAAATTTAATAAATTTATTAATTCTTTTGAATCATTTAAATCATTTGATGAAACTGATGAATTTAAATTATTATTAATGATAATTTTTGAATTTGATAATAATAATAATTTATTTGCAATTAAATCATGAAAATCAGGATCACCAAAATGATAAAATGAATGATTAATTGAATAATTTATAATTAAATTTATAATTTTTATAAAAGAAGTATCATTTTCAGGTAAATAATTTAAAATTGTTAAAATTTTATCTTTTAAATTATCAATATGAATATGAATATTATTATTACTATTATTAGAAGTAGTAGTAGTAGTAGTAGTGGATAAATTGATATTATTTTTATTTAAAATTTCAAATAAAAATATAATTAAATCAATTGAAGAAGAATATTGTTGATGTTGAAATAAGATTAAAATTCCAGTATATAATAAATCTATTGAATTTTGAAATTGATTTAATTTTAAAAATCTTGAAATTATTGATCTTATTGTTTGATGAGCTTCATAATAATTTTTTGATTTAATTTTTTGTTGAAATCTTAAAATTGTTCTTTCTAATTTTGGATTTGTTGATTTAATATTTGAAGATATTTTTTCTTCAATAGAAGTATCATTATCTATGATATTAATTTCGTCAGTCATTTTTTTATTTTTTTGAAAAGTTGTTACTTGTTATAGTGAAAAGTGTTAAAAGTCTTGAAGGTATTAAAAGTATTAAAAGTATTAAAAGTATTTTAAATATTGAATATTGAATAATAAATATAATAAATAAATAAAAACCCTTTAGCAGTATTATTCAGTATTATTAAATGAAGATTAGTGACAGCAAATGAAAATTAATTGCAAGACACGTGATAGACATATTTTTAGAGTTCCGAGGGTGGGTCAAAAAGCAGAAGCAGCAACAAAAGAAAATAATCAAAGGAAAGAATCAGAAACAACTGGAACAAAGATATTATTCAATGGTATGATATAATGATTGCTCACCATGGATTCAGATGATGAATTTGATGATTTCGTAAATGACAATGCTGGAAATGGAGTTGCTGTGAAGCTAAATATCCCAGCTAAAGATAAAGAGACTGCTGCTAGTACTACTACTGAAAAGAAGAACCCTCAAGAACTTTCAAAGGATGAAGAGAATAAAAATAGTGAAGAATTGAAGAAGAAGAAGAGAGATATGTATTTGAAAAGAAGAATAAATCCCAATCTACCAATTTTAAGAAAGACTCCGAAAAATAGAAACAAGAATGAAAAATAATGAAAAATAATGAAAACAACAATAACTTGTAATGATGATAATTGAATGATAATTGAATATTTTGTATTTTTGTATTTTTGTATTTTTGTATGAAGAGTGCTGCGTAGCAATATTGCAGTGGGTTGATGAATTGCTCAAAAGAAGCCCCGGTAGAGTGGTCTCTTTTTTCGATTCTGCTGCGCCACAGGGGTCTTTTTCCAGTCGTTTAAATATGCAGCCAGAGAGATAACAAACTTCTTAACGAACACCTTTGCAATTAACGAACGACCCCTTAAATGGTCTTTACTCTTTTTCAGAGGTGACCCGAAAAGAAATTGCTACTGCTTTGTGGCGGTGGTGCTGGATTGGGTCTTCCGTGCGGCGAGTGACCAGTGGCTAAAGCATCTTCTGTGCAGTGTCTGAATCTGATACTGAGCTGAAGAATATATTCAGAATTTGAGGATATTGATAATAATGATAGTACAGTAGTAATAGTACAGTAGTAATGACTATGATAATGGTTATTGATTATTGATTATTGATTATTGATAATGGTTGAATAAATACTCTAATTTTATAATTTTATACTCAGATATTAAGATTCTTATCAAGAAATATATATTCTCTATATTTGAACATAATCATATATTATCAATAAATATATACAATAATATAAATATATACAAAAAATATAAAACCTTTTCAAGTATTATAATAAATAGCAGGCTATTAGTTAATACTCTTTATATTTAAATTTATCATTTATCATTTCATTATCTAATATCTAATATCTAATATCTAATCTTTATATCTCACTTGTGTTCTATTTATATCCTTACTCAAATATCAATATATAATAAAATAATAAAATAAAATAAAATAATAAAAAGATGTCAACTCCAAGATCATCAACAGCTTCAGATTCACCACGTTTTGCACAATTTAAATTAGTTTTACTTGGTGAAAGTGCAGTTGGTAAATCTTCTATAGTTCATAGATTTGTTAAAGATCAATTTGATGAATTTAGAGAATCAACAATTGGTGCTGCATTTTTAACACAAACTGTACTTTTACCAAATAATATTACAATAAAATTTGAAATTTGGGATACTGCAGGTCAAGAACGTTATAAAAGTTTAGCTCCAATGTATTATAGAAATGCAAATTGTGCAATAATTGTTTATGATATAACTCAAAATTCTTCTTTAGAAAAAGCAAAACAATGGATTAAAGAATTAAAAAAATATGGTAATAATGATATTATAATTGCTTTAACTGGTAATAAATTAGATATAGTTGAAAATGATCCAAATTTAAGAAATGTTCAAAAAAATGATGCTTTTAATTATTCAAGAGAAGAAAATTTATTATTTTTTGAAGTTAGTGCAAAATCGGGTTTTGGTGTTAAAAATATTTTTGAAAGTATTGCAAAAAAATTACCAATAGATGATTATAATTTAAATTCAAATTCAAATAATTTAAATTCAAATTTAAGAAATTCAAGAAATAATTTAGGTATTGATTTATCAAAAAATAAAAATAAAAATCAATCAAATTGTGAATGTTAACTACTTTTATTCATATATAACTATATATAATATATATACAGTATATAAACATTTTTTTACTTTCCTTTTCTTTTACATTTCATTCGTATATCAGTAGTAGTATATTATTATAATTAATATTAATATTGAATGTTTTTTTTTTTTTTTTAAAACTTATTAATATAAGAGAAACAATGAAGAATAAACAATAAAATAAGTAAGTAAGTAAGTAAGTAAATAAGTAAATAAATAAATAGGAAACTAAATAAACAATCAAATAACAACACTTAAAGATAAATAGAATAAAAAAAGAATAAAAATTATTAAAAATTATTAAAAACTTGATAGATTAATAGAGTTAATTGAGGATAGGATTAAGAAAAGGATAGATTTAGATTTAGGTAAAAATAAGGAGATAAAGAGAGAAAGAGAAAATGAAAATAATTAATATATTAATAAACAATTATAAAATTATACAACAACTGCTTTTTTCTTTTTCAGTATTATCTGAAGTTGTATTTTGTTGTTGTTGTTGTGGTCTCACAGGAGCTGGTTTTGAACTTTTAGCAGGACCTAAAGTTGCTAAAGCAGCAGTATGAAATACATCTTTTACACCTTCCCCTGATAAAGCAGAACATTCAATATAACTTAAAGCAGATAATTGATTTGCTAAATCTACACCTTGTTGTAAAGTAATTGGATTTAAACCATTTGATCTTAATTGATTTAAAGTTTGAGGATCATTTCTTAAATCTTTTTTACAACCAACTAATATAATTGGAGTTTGAGAAGCATATTGTCTAATTTCACTAAACCAATGTGATGTTACATTACTAAAAGTTTCTGGAGAATTAATTGCAAAACATAATAATATAATATTTGAATCAGGATAAGCTAATGGTCTTAATCTATCAAAATCTTCTTGTCCTGCAGTATCCCAAAGACTTAAATTAACAGCAAAATCAGTTCCTGAATGATTAACATTTATTGTAACAGAAGATTCTTCAAATACTGTTGGTACATAATCTTCTGGAAATCTATCTTCAACAAAAGTTGTTAAAAGACAAGTTTTACCACAAAAACCATCACCTACAATAACTAATTTTTTTTCAACTTCCATTTTTATAATTGATAATTAATGACTAATGAATAATAAATAAAAGATTGTAAATTAATATTGAATTGATATTAAATTGAATAACGAAAGTGAAAGAACGTAAATAACAATGTTTATATATAAACGTAATATATATAAAATAGATAAAAGTTTTTAAAAGAGATCTGAATATTGATATAATTTAGAGTAAAAAAGAGAATTAAAAGTGGATAAAAAAAGTAAAGGAAATAAACAAGTAAATAAATACTGTACTACTGTACTGTATTGTAAATACTAAATAGAATGAAATATTTATCAAAAACAGTAGATTTGAAGGTAAATTTAAGTCAATTAAAAGAAACTTAACTAAAATTACAGTACCAAATATTGAAAAAACCATCGGAATGGAAACACTCGTAACGTTAAAGCCTGAAGCGTGGAAAAGCAGGAAAATAGGAACTTCCGGGGGCAAGGATGGTCTAATTACTCACAGGAAATGAAGAGGAGAGTGCGGATTTACAGACACTCCGTGCACGAGCGTGTAGCTAGGGGCCCACGCAGGTCTTGCTCACGCCCGCAGGTCTCCCGCTGTCGCGCTTCGACAAAAATCGGTCCTGAGATATTCTAACCGCAGACAAGGCTTCCCCAGCGCAGATCCACAGTCATGGTTCCTTGGTTTAAGAAGCAGCCACAATGACTCTGCCACAATGAAGCACTGCCAATACCTGGCTAAAGCTGAGTTACAATGGCTGTGCCAACCAAAGAAGTTCCAAATATCTGGCTTCCGCCGCCGTTCCCAATTAGGAAATACCAATATTTTTTTTTCACTTTTGCAACTACTGTAATATTAAAAGTTTACCAGTTTACCAGTTTACCAATTAACCAATTTATCTATTTATTGATCTTCCTATCTACTGTACAAAATATACAAATGCTTTTCACTCATCTCTTGCAATAATAACTGTATCCTCCTTTAGATTGAAGGAATTAATTCTCTTATTATAGTCTTTTACTCTTTCTCCATTAATCTCAAGATATATTTTATCCATATTAATATTTGATGTAACTTCTCCATCTTTTTCAAGAATAGCTTCAATTAATTTAGTTTTAAATACTTTTAATAATTTAATGATTTTAGTTTTACTTTTCAATTTATATGTGCTTACTTTAAGCTGAAATTGCTTTTCATTTCGAGGTTTGAACATAACCGGTAGTTTAACATAAACATTCAGATCCTTTTTACTACTATTACTTTCTTTTTCTTTGACTTTCTCATCGATATTCTCATTGGTTTTCTCACCAATTATTTCATTCTTTTTTTCACTTTCTTTCTCATTAACTAATTCATTAGCATTCTCAATCACTGTGTCACTCTCTTTACCACTTATTTTCTCACTTTCTTTATCACTCATTTTATAACCCTCTTTATCAATCACTTTATCACTCATTTTGCTAATAAATTTTTCGGTGTTATTGTCACTGACTTTATTATCTATTTTATGATCATCTTTGCCGCTTGATTCATTATTTACTTTATCTTTAAGTTGATAGTTGATTATATCAGTTTCTTTGTCGCTCACTGTATCACTTATCCTATTAATGATTTTATCACTTAATTTATTACTTATTGTCTCATTCACTAAATTAATTTTATCATTTTCATCTATTTTTCTTTTCTTAAAAATATCTTTTGATGGTGCTGATGAGCTGTGACTTTCTATTTTTTTCACTTCTTCTTTATTATCAATCTCTTTGTAATCATCTTCCTTCATCATATCAGTATTATTATTATCTTCATTATTATAATCTTCAGTTATATCATATTTTCTTTTCAAAATTTTTCTACCATTTTTAATCCAATTTTCAATTTTTTCACTTTCTTTAACCCATAATTCCATTTCTTTTGACATTTCATTTTTTTTATTCAATTCTTCTAAGATATTAATTTTTTCATTCAAGTTTTCATTTTGCTTAATTATTTTTAAATTAATATTTAGTAGCTCATCATAATCTTTTAATTTTTCTTTCAATTTATTATTAACTTTAATATTTTCTTCAATTTTACTTCTACTCAATACATCTTTATTATTTAACTCATTAATTTCTTCAATTTTTTTATTTTTCAAATTAATTTCTCTATAGATTAGTTCATTGATATTATAATTTAAATTTATTAATCTATTAATTAATTCTTTGAATTCTTTATTAACTTCTTTATTGATTGATTTATTTTCAATATTTTTTAATATTGGGTTGATTCCATCTTGAAATAATTTGAATGATTTTAATATTTCAGTATTATTATTATTATCATTGAAAAAATTAAGATTTTGATTTTCAGAATTAAAGTTAAACTTTTTGGTATAAATTGCCATTAATGTATTACACATTTCAATAATATAATTATATTCATTTTCAGTAATTATAGTTTTCTTTCTGATTTCATTTAAATCATTCAATTGTTTTTCTTGGCTTAAATATTTTTTATTTAAAATATTTAATTTTTCAATATAAATTTTTAGCATAATTTTTAAAATTTCAGAATTATCCAAATTATCTATTATTGGTAAATTTGAAATATTTTTTGATTTTAATTCATTATATCTTTGTTTTAAAAATTCATTTAATTTTTTATCCTTTTCAGATAATTTTAAAAATTTAGAATAATTTTCATCATATAATTCATTCATTACTAAAAAATTAGTAAATAAATCTATTATACGCTTTTTATTATAATTAATATTATTATCTTGATCATTATCATCTTTAAATAATAATTTTGAATTTGAAATAATTAAATTTTTGGAAAATCTTTTGTCAAATTCATTTGAATCTTTTGGCGAATCTAAAAGTGTGGAAAGTTTATCATTTATTAAAATTTGAAGATTTTTTTGAAAAGTTTGATTTTTGTCATTTAAATTATTTGAAACTGATAAATTTTTGCTAATTTTCAGAAAATTTTCATTTAAATTTTTGAATTTTTTTTCAAATTCACTATCTTTTAAAATTAATTCATTCTTCTTCAAAATTAAATCATGTAATAAATATTTATTTTTAGATTCATAAAAATTTAATATTGAATTTAATTTTTCTTCTTGATTATTTTTATTATTATTATAATTATTATCACTAACATTATTTTTAAGTGATAATTTTAAATCCGTAAATTTTTGATTAATTTTATCATTAATCTGATCTTTAATTTTAGTATTATTAATAGAATCATTGATTTGAAGAATCAAATTATTTATATTTAAATTATCATTATAAAGAGATAATAAATGAACTAAAATGGTCTTATTTATATCATTTGAATCAATTATAGGGTTATTATCATCTATAGGCTTTGATAAAGAAATCCTAATGAGAACTTTATTTTTTATATGATCATTATTATTATTATTATAGTTTATATTATTGGTAATTATATTAGTACATAAAGAAGAGAAAGAATTTGAAGAAGTTAAGTTTATTTCTTTTAATATAGAGTTGGAATTAAAATTAAATAAAGTAAATTTTAATAAATTTGTATTATCTAAAATATATTTTATAAGATTATGACTATCAATTGGATTAGATATATTAACAGATTGAACTAAAAATTTTAAAAAATGTTTGAAAATTGATCTAAAATTATTGTTTAAATTTATATTTGATTGAATAATTTTAAATACGAAATTATTTTTAATAAAATTTTGGATTTTAATATTATTAAATTCAATTTCAAAACTTGTATCAGCTACAGGATCATTCATATCAGTTTGAGACTCTGATTGAGATCGAGATTGAGATCGAGATTGAGATCGAGATTGAGAACGAGATTGAGGTTGAAAATGAGATTTAGATTTAAGTTTTAATTTTGATTGAATATTATTTGGATTAACATATTTAACATCAATTAAATCATGATCTTTGAAATTTCCACCAACTTTTAAATTTTTATCTAATTCAATATTTTTAAAAAAGAATTTCAAGCTTTCAATGTCAATTTTTTTTTGTTTTGAGAATGCTTTCATTAATGAAGAAATTTTAAAATTACTTTTAGTTTGAAAATAAATAGGAATATTATCAACTTTTTTACCATTATTAACATTTATATCAATATCATGACTATTAATTATTCTACAACCTATAATTATTGTTTTTTCTTCATTATCATTGATATTTGAAGTTGATGAGTGATTCATTTGAGATAAATAAACTTAAAATGAAAATGTTTATGTAAATTGATTGTCCTTCATTGAAAAATAGATTGGATTAAGTAAGTAATATAATAAAACAATTTGATCTATTGATTTATCTATGTATTGATTTACTGATATATTTGATAGTTATGTTTAAATTGTTCTTAATAATAAGAGATCATTAAATAAACAAACAATCAAAAGAAATAAAATAAAGGAAACAAAACCAAATCTAAACTTTGAGTGGAACTCAGATCCTAACAAATCAAATCAACAATCCAAATATAATACTATTACGTAATATTTAGAAGTAGTTACATAATCATAAACGGAAACCACTGCGGATTAAAAAAACGGAACTAGCCACCGATTGTTTGCTTTTTTGAGTTGAAAGAGGCGTTTTGATATTTGTGGATGTGTTTTTGGTGGCGTTGTGGCACAGGCTTTTGAAAAAAAATAAATCTTCGTTTTTCGTGTTTCGAGGTGATTTCTGGCGCCAATTTGTAGAAGTGTAAAAGAAAACAAAAATAAAGGTATGTTCAATTGAATATATTGGAACTATTCTATCGAATCGAATAAGCATTTCAGTATTCACTCAAAAGAAAGTAAAATATATCTTCAATCAATATATCTCTGGCTAGACTAATTGTGGACTATTAGTTAGTTGATATATTCCATATTGTATAAGTTTTACTGTATATATATAATCTCATTTCACTCAATAATAGGATATGTCTGTGATGATGTCCGAATCTAATGTGCCTTTTCAAAACCTAAGCGAGAGTGAAAATGACAATAATAATGAGAATAAAAATAGCATTGAAAATGAAAGTGAAAATGATGATATTGAAGAAAATGTTCAGCCTATATCTGATATTCAATCCATAGTTAGCAACAATGATCCTACTAAACTTAATCTTGGTCAAATTCAAGATCAAAACTATACCCAGGATTTGAATTCTAATCAGAGTGATAATCAAAATCAAAACTTTAACTTTAATATCAATCAAAATTTTGAAAATAATAATAATAATAATAAAAACCAGTTCATCTCAAATGGTCCGAAACTTTTTTCATTTAAAAATAATTCTAATTTTGATTTTAATTCTAATATTGAAAATATCAATGAAACTTTGGGTAATGAATCTTTTAAAAATTCTAAAAGTTCTAAAAGTTTTGAAAATTTAGAAAATACTGATTATGATTCAATACCAAAACTACCTTCTAACCCTTCTGTAATACTAGATGATATTGATTCAAATTCAGATTCTGCTAATCAAAATGATGATTTAGATGAAGTTGTATTTCTTGATGAAGTTCCTTTAAAAAAAACAAAAATTAATTCAAATAATAATCAAAATACAATTTTAACTCTTGATGATTTTATTAATCCTAATAATACTTCAATTCCAATCTTAAATTCAAATCTGAATTCAAATATGAGTTCAAATAATAATTCAAATTTTAATTTGAATAATGATACGAATAATTATACCAACAATAATATGAATAATATGAATAATATGAATAATATGAATAATATGAATAATAATTGGAATAGTTTCAATCTCAATACCAGACTTAAAGGATTAACTGATATTAACAATAATAATAGTAATAATAATAACAACAACAACAACAACAGTAATAATAATAATAATAATAAAAGCAAAAGTAATATTGATATTAATAGTAATAATGATAATAATAGTAATAATAATAATAACAATAATAGTTCTTCAAATTCTCTGTTGAAAAGGTCAAGTTCTTTTATTTCTTCATTACTTCCTAATTTTAAAAAAATAAAATCAGATTATCCTTTGAGAGATACTTCAAATTCAGCCTTAAATTTAAATTCAAATCCTATTTTAAAACCAACTATATCTAAACCAGAAGTTATTGATTTAACTAATTCTGATGATTCAAATTCTGACAATGACAGTGATGAAGATTTAATTATTACTGGTTGGAAAGGCGAAACAAACCCATCTTTAAATAATCTAACTTCAAATCTTTTAAATTTAAATAATATAAACTTCAATGGTAATTATATTCAACCAAATCCTCCTTCATATTCTGCTTCTCAAAAACTGAAAGAATTACAAAAAATTAATCAAAGAAAAATATACCAACAAAATTTAAATTCTCGTATTTTTGAAACTAGACAAAAAATTTCTCAATCTTTAACTTTATTAAATCAATATCTTAAAAATTGGAATGAAAATAAAGTAAAATTTAATTCATTTAATCTAAAACTTTTAACTTTAAAAAATCAAAAAATTTCAATTGAAAATAATTTAGTACAAAATAAAAATCAAGTTAATGCCTTAAATTCAAAATATTTATTCAATCCTGCAAATAATTCATTATTACTAACTGAAATTAATAATTTAAATTCAAAAGTTAAGACAATTTCTTCTCAATTAACTGAATGTAAAACTAAAATCAAAGCTAGTGAAAATGATTTAGCCTCTCTAAAAACTAGAAATGCTCAACTTTTAAGTTTGATTGAAAGATTTCAAAAAGAAAAACTTGCTCTATCAGATAAATTTACTGTTTTAAACAAAGAATTAGATTCTCTACAAAGTATGAATAATAATAACGGTCTTAATAATACTTTAATAAATAATCAAGTTCTGTCAGCCCCACCCGTTACAACAGATTATTTGAATAATAAATATAATTTTACTAGAGAGTCTGATATTGAAGATGATGATATTCAAAAATTAATCGATAATATACGGCAAGATGATGATGATGAAAACTCTCTTGATTTAGGTACTGAAACCCCTGAGCAATTAAATATAACTTTACTAAAACATCAAAGATTAGGTTTATCTTGGCTTACTCGAATGGAAAAAGAATCTTCAAATAAAGGCGGAATTTTAGCTGATGATATGGGTTTAGGAAAGACAATTCAAATAATGGCTTTAGTATTTAATAATATTTCAACTGATAAAGCTTGTAAAACAAATTTAATTGTTGGACCAGTTGCTTTATTGAAACAATGGGAAGCAGAATTTACAATGAAGACTAAAAATCCAAATAAATTAAAACTTTTTCTTTATCATTCAAGTGATAAATTAACAAATTTTAGACAAATGAAAAGATATGATATAATTTTAACAAGTTATGGAACTTTAGCTTCTGAATTTAAAAAGCATTTTGCAAAAGTTTTATCTCAATCAAAAACCAAAAAAACTGCCAATTTAATTCCAACTCCAGGTACAGGTGGTGAATATTATAGATCTCCATTTTTTACAAGAGATGCAATATTTTATAGAATTATTTTAGATGAAGCACATCTTATAAAAAATAAATTAACTCAATCTTCAAAATCATGTGCTGTGTTACAAAGTAAGTATAGATGGTGTCTTACTGGTACTCCAATGCAAAATAATATTGATGAGCTATATTCTCCAATTAGATTTTTAAAAATTAAACCTTATTGTGAAGAATCCGTTTTTAGATCAAAGATTGTCTTACCTTTAAAGAAAACTGAAAAAGGATTCTCTTATGAAGATGATCAATCATCAAGAGATGCAGCAGTTCATCGTTTACAAGCGTTACTAAAAGCTATTTTATTAAGAAGAACGAAGACTTCCAAGATTGATGGTCAACCAATTCTTCAATTACCCGCAAAAGTTATTGTTAAAGATTCTATTGATATGGAAGGTGAAGAACTACAGTTTTACGAAGATATTTCTCAATCTTCTGCCAAAGATGCAGAAAAAATTCTTAATAAAAATGCAGGAGGTTATAGTAGTATTTTAACATTATTATTGAGGTTACGTCAAGCTTGTTGTCATGAAATTTTAGTTGAAGTTGGAGACAGATTGACAGCTCAGAGAAATGAGCAGCTTTTGCTTGATAACGATCGAGACATAGATTTCCGAGCTTTGGATGAAAGTGAGGCTTTTATTGTTAGAAATATGGCAAGAGTTGTTAAGAGATTGGCCCCTGCTGTTGTTAAGCAAATAAATGAAATGATCAATAATGAAGGATTGACTTGTCCTTCGTGTTTTAATCCCATCACTCCTTCCGAAGCTTTATTTCTATTCCCCTGTGGTCATCCTATGTGTAGGGATTGTTGCGATGATTATTTTTCTCAAAATCGTATAGAAGATGATTCATCTAACTCAATAATTGCCAAATGTGCAGATTGTAAAGTTAGATGTAAGCGTATTGACTGTTTTAATTTTATGGCATTTGAGAAAAACTCAAGTATAAATTCTTCAGCAACTACTCAGACACTTAGAGAACCAAGTCCGCTGAAAAATGCTGAAGAAACAAGTGAACTATTTGAACGATATTCTAAATTAAATTCTAAACCTAATATTTCCATATTTAGAGAAGTGATGAAAGAAAGAGAAGGACAAATAGTTGAATCAGCAAAAATGCAAAAATGTATTGAAATTATTCAACAAGTCAATAAAAAAGATCCTGATGACAAAGTTTTAGTATTTTCTCAATTTACTTTATTTTTTGATATCATATCAAAACTTTTAAAAGAAAATGACATAGATTATTTGCGTTATGATGGTTCAATGACAATGACAGCTCGTGATGATGTTGTACGTCAATTCTATAGTGATGATTCCAAGAAAGTAATGCTAATTTCTTTAAAGGCAGGTAATGTTGGATTAACGTTAACATGTGCTTCTCATGTTATAATTATGGATCCTTTTTGGAATCCATATGTTGAAGAACAAGCTATGGATAGAGTTCATAGAATTGGTCAATTGAAAAAAGTATTTGTTCATCAGATTCTTGTTAAAAATTCAGTTGAAGATAGAATTATAAAATTGCAAGAAAAGAAAAAAGCAATGGTGAATGTTGCACTAAATGAGACAGGAATGAAGAATATTTCGAAACTTGGAAGAGATGAACTTAGATATTTATTTGGTATTAGTAAGCGTTTGCCGAATTAGATATATTTCTATATATTTTATTATTTAATAATTAGAATTTGTCAAAATATGTGTGTTAATAGATCTTTCTTTGTGTTATAGTTTTGTTTTTATATAACTTTGAAACCTAGGTTCTTAAAATCTTAAGGTTTGATTTTGATTTTGTACTTATTTTTTTCATTTTTATATTTTTTTTTTCCATCTTTAATTATTTTTTTCCAAACATTAGTGATTCATAAATACTTCGGCTAAATTGATATGACTCTGGTTTTAGGAATTTATTTTTTGTTTATAAATTAATTTTATTATACTCATACATAATCATATATTGTATACAATTTAATCCTTTACCGATAATACAGCATTGTAATTAAAATATATATAATTGATCATAAAAGATAATCTTTATTCATTTCCAACACTGAAATACAAATTTTTTCATATTTACTTTAACTTTCATTTGACCAATCATCCAAGGATGTTTAAGCATTTGTCTAGGGCTTGCTCTTTTTTTTGGATCTCTTTCTAAACAATATTCAATGAATGATCTAAAACCTTTTGTCCAAAAGATTCCTTTTTCAGGTTCGTCTTTAAGTTCAGGTGTAAATTCTAAAATTGCACATAATAATTCAATTGCAGCCATTGGTGTTGTTGAAGTCCTTTCATCAAGATCTTCGTCGTAATTATTATTGGTAATATTATTATTAATATTATTATTTGTTGAATTATCAAAATAAGGAAATCTACCTTTTGCAACTTCTAATAAAGTTAAACCAAGAGACCAAACATCACTTGTAACAGTATAAGATTGACCTTGAATTCTTTCTGGAGCCATATAATAAGAAGTTCCAGTAAATGTTGAAGCTAAAGAATTTACCACTACACCAGAAACACCAAAATCACATAATTTTATTTCACCAAATTCATTTAAAAGTATATTTTGAGGTTTAATATCTCTATGAATAATTTTATGTTCATGTAAATAAGATAAACCTTTTAAAACACTTTCAGCAATTTTACCTAAAATTTTTTCACCAATTCTACCATGTTTACTTTTAACTTTTTTATAAATTGCTTCTAAAGATTTACCACCCATATATTCCATTGAAATACAAATTACACCATCATATTCATTCATAAAAGTACCATAATATTTTACAATACTTGAAGATTTACAAGATCTATTAAATTGTAATTCTCTTAAAATTTGAGTTTGAACTTCTTTTTTTGGATTTGCAGCAATTGTTTTTAAAGCAAATAAAGAATTATGAATATTATTTTTTAATTTACATTTTGATACACTACCGCCAGCACCTTCACCAAGAATATTTAATTCAACAATTTGATTATTTTTTGCTATGAATTCCCAATCTTTTTCAGATAAATCATCTAAAGTTTTTTTAGAAAGAGACAGAAGTACATTATTGTTATTATTATTATTTATATTGTTATTTATATTTATATTTAAATTTATATTATTATTTATACTATTACTTATATTATTATTTATATTATTACTTATATTATTATTATTATTATTTGTATCGTTTATATTATTCATGGTATCATTAATTTTTATTATCTTTTTGTTATTACTATTATTATCAAAATTAGAATCTATATATAAACTATTTTCACTTGCAGAAGTTGAAGGAGTTGGAGAATGAGAATGAGAATGAGAAAAAGAATTTGAGAGTATTGAAGGAGGATAAGCAGAAGAAGAATTACTTTCATAATCATCATAACTTGAAGTACTTATGCTTTTTATTGTTGGAGTCGCAGTTGAAGCAGATAAAATATTTGCATTTGAAAAAGTAGTTGAAATTGAAGTTAAATGATTTTGATTTTGGTTTTGATTGGAATTTACATTTATATTTAAATTTTGATATTGATATTGATATTGATTTGAATTTTGATTTATGTTTTGCATTTGAGTTTGAGTTTGTATTTGACCTTGATTTTGACTTTGACTTTGTATTTGTATTTTACTTTGACTTTGAATTATGATATGATTCTGGTTATTGTTATTACTATTATTATTGTTGTTATTATTAGTAGTAGTCTGAATTGGATCTATAGAAGTAGTATTTAAATTTAAATTTAAAGGAGGTGGAGGAGCAGACTGTTGTTGAAAATGGGAAAAACTTGTATCTAATTTTAATCTTGGAGATTTTAATAATTTTGAATGAGGAGAAACAGCACCATTTTGAAAAGGACGTAAAAAAGGATTTTGATTTGACATAATTTAAATTGATATTAATTAAATGTCAATATTGATAAAAATGATAAAAATAATAAAAAAAACTGAAAAAAAAAATGTGATAGAATAATTAAGAAATAATTGATGAATAAGCTAAGTTTTGATAAATTAAATGATTCAAAATAATTTTGAAGATGAAATAAGAAATATTAACAAGAAAAAAAGAATTAAACGATTGAATTTGAATTTGAATTTGAATTTAAGTATGAATAAGAATTTGAATTTGAAATTGAATTTATAATTAAAATTGATAATTTTTTATTGAAATTGATTGTGATTTATATCATTAAGGATATTAAAGATTTGTAAAATGATAAAATTGATTGAATATCTTTTAAGGTATTAATAAATTCACTGGCTATAGCCTGAGCTTTTAAATTATAAAAAATTGATGATAAATAATTGATTGATCAATAGATTTTTTGATATAATCATTTGTTTATTAATTGATAGTTGATAGATTATATTTTTATGGATAGATTATTATTGATCTTTGATATACTTTTTGATTGACATTATTTGACTGATAAAAAGTGGTTTTGGTTGAACGATTGAATGGTTGTGTGATAATGGTGAAGATTGGAAATCGCTGGAGAGAGAACGAGTGTTGCATTCGCCGCACTGGGCACGCAAGTTTCAGAGCCAGGATGAACCGCAGGGGTGGTTCTGCACGGAGTCTGGCGTGGTGTAGCGCGCGTTTTGTGGTAGTGGTATTGCGTTGGTATTGCGTTGAGGTTTATTGGGGTTGATTGTTTAAAGGTGAGTGAGTTACTTTTATGAGGAAATATTTATAAAATATAAAAAATATATATCAAAGAGAATATCTATATATATATATATATTCAAGCAAATTTGAATTGTTTAATTGTTTGATTTGTTTGAATTACTTATTACTTATTGGTTAATAGTTGTTAATGAGCGATTAAGTGTCTTTTTTTCTTCTTAAAACTTTATCAGCTTCCCACACAGTTCTATCAATAACTGCACCAAGAGTTAAAACTCCACCAACTGCAGAACAAACACTTAATAAAAATGAACCAAATGATTTGGCATATTGTTCTCTATTGATAATTTTCAATGGACTAATATCAAAATGAAAAAATAAACCAGGAATACCACCTCTTGCATGTAAAGTATGTGGATGATCTTCATCTTTACCACCAATTAAAGGTCTATCATGGAAAGTTGAAGAAAATTGATTTGTATCTAAAATTGTACCATTTAAAAATTCATATCTTGTTGATACAACTTTTAAATAATGAGAAAATAAATGATATTTTTCATTTTTTAAAGATTTAAAGCCATCTAAAGGTGCAGAAGCAATTTTATTTATAACATCTAAATTTTTAATATTTTTTGCAGATAATGAATATTTTGGATCTGCACCAAATGAAAAATGATTTATAATATGATTAAAAGAAAATTTTTCATTTCTATCGAATAAAGATAAATCATGAATATGTTTCATTGGAGCAGAATGTGAAGCACCTGGTGCAAAATGTAAATTACCTGCAATTCTATTAATATTTGCAGTACCTTTAATTCTACAACCTTCATTTAATCTTGAATTAATTCTTGATACATAACCTTCTCTTTCACATTGTTCAACATCTTTACCATCAAAAAATGCCCAACCTTTTTCAGCATAAGCTTGTCTAACATCTTCACAAGTTTGACAACAGATTCTTTTTTTTGGAGATAATTCATTATTTTTTGATTGATCAATAGCTCCATAACATGGACCACAATAATTTTCAATTATTTCACCCTTTTTATTATCAATATCATTATTTTCATTACTGTCATGACTTTCATCTTCATAACCATTATCATTATCATATGAATTTTCAGAACGAATTTCTAAATCTTCTTCAGAAATAATTACACCATTATTATCTAATCTAATTTTTTTAAAACCATATTGAGCTAAATCTAATTGTAATTCACCAGAAACATCCATAATATCTAAAGTTAATGAATCACAAGGTAAATTTGGAAAACTTATATCAACATTAATATTTAATCTTTTTGCTCTATCTCTATCAACAACTAATTCTGGTCTTATAATTATTGATCTAAATTCTAACCATTCATTAATAATTAAAAATATAACTAAAAAAATACAAATTAAAGTTACAATTCCTCCAGATGCAGTTTTAATTCTAGCATCTTCAACAGTTTTTGCAAATGCATCAAAACTTACAATTCTTGGTTTTCCCATATTATATTTAATTGATTATTTTTTAATTATTTTATTATAAGTTAATTATATTGAATAAATATAAAACAAAAAAAAATGAAACAAAAATTTTAAAAACGAATCGAATCGAAATGAAATGAAATTGAAAAATGGAATAAAGAATGAAAATTTATGAAATATCTTATTTCGACTTAACCAGATAAATAAATAGATACCTAAATTATTTGAAATAAATCTAAAGTACTGTGGTTAATTTGATTTAGAATAGTGAATATTGTTATGAAAAATTGAAATTGATTGTAATGATAAATAATAAATAGAATAAACTAACAATATTTTTCAAACCTGATTGATATACTTCTATTGCATTATTGTATTGTATTAAAAAAACTGAAAAGCTGATTCCATAATAAATTAATTTTAATTTCATTACGTATCCGGTAGTGCAATACTAATTATAAAATTAATGCTAATACTAACAATAATATATCAATACTAAAGACATTTAGGACGCTGTGTGCAGCGCTTTAACTAAAAGTGTTTTGCGCAGTTCAGCGCTGAAGAAACCACTGCAAAAGCTCGCCAAGCAGTGAGTGTTCCAAACGCAGCGCGGCCGTACTCACTTTTCCTTCACCTGGCCCGCATATCCACCCAAAACCGCCCGCCGTCACCCAGAAGACCGGTGTTAGGTATAAATAAATCCCACAAATATGGCGAAAAGGGCTTTATAAAATACTATCCAGGGCTCTTATAGTAATTTACATACTAGTGCATAATTATACATAATAGTACATTAAAATGACACATGACTTTTTTGTCCTTTTTAGTGCAATCCTCTTTTATATCTCGTTCAAAAACAAGCTTTGCAGACTTGCACCACCTACTGCCGCTTTCTGCTGCCTGTGGAATGTTCCTGCGCCGCGGCGTGGCTTATCCCGAGATCCCTGCGTTGGTCTCTTGCCCGGAATTGCCTTTTCCGGCCATGCCAAAGCTCCAGATCTCCAGACGTTTTCAGCCCTTTTCTGACCATTTCAAAGGTATTTTAGAGCTTTTTAAATAAATTTAAAGCTTTTTAAACAATTTTAAACCTTTTTCAGAATTTGTGAATCTGAAATGTGTGAGACTTTTAAAAGAAACAAATATCATTTTTATCTTATCAGAATGAAATACATCCTTCAAATATAATCAATCCATCTCTAATAACCAAATATATCAAATATATATTTGTTACATCCTTCATTTCATTTCTTATTTCATTCGTTTTTCTATTATTATTTAATTCTCATTTCTCATTTCATTACAAAGTACCTCTTACTTTAATCACTTAAAGAAAAAAATGCTAATGAAATATAAACATCTTTTAAAATCAATTGCTGGTTCAATTTTTAAAAAAAGAAGATTTATATATATAATTTTTTTATTGATATTATTTTCAATAATTTATTTTCCATTATTTATTAATCATTTCAAATATTCTTTTATTCAATTTATTGATCCATATATAATATTTCATAATTCTTTTAAAACTAATAATAACAATAATAATAATAACAATTATGATAATAATAATGAGTTGGTCAATGAATTAAATAAAATTTATTTTCCTTTAGAAATTATAAATGATAATTTTCCAAATAACAACGAAAAATTATCTTTATTGAATTTTTATAATTCAAATTCAAAAAATAATAATAATCTATCAAATAAATTAAAATTACATTCAAATTTTGATCCAAGATTATTTCCAATACTTTCTTTAAACTATTTCAAATTCAACTTTTTAAATTCTAATTCCAATAACAACAACAACAACAAACACGCTAATAACAATGATATAATGGATTTATCAATAAATCCAGATTTTAAAATTCCATTCAATTGGAATAATTGGTTAAATTTAGACTTAAAATTATATCCATATAAAAAAAAAGATTATTTTTCAATATTAAAGTTCTTCAATTATCCATTTCTAAAAAAAAATAATTTAATAGATTCTTGTCAATCTTTTAAAGATACTTTCAAGCTTGATGGAATTATTAATGATTCAAAAAGAAATCCAAATAATCAAATATTTCCATGTATTGATCTTTCAAAAAATTCAAGTTCTAATGAAGTTGAAAATGAAGATAAAGAAAATGATAATGATAATTTTGATGAACATGATTTTCCTTTCAAGATTCAAAAATTCTTTGATCCAAAATTACCCAAAGAAGCAAGATCAATATTTGCTGCTTCTTATTTAAAATATACAAATAACTTCTTACCAAAAAGATTGTTTTTCTTAAATTCAATTCATAATAAATATTCTCTAATTATTCCAACTTTTTATCAAAAAAATCATAAAAAAAATTTAATAAATTTTTCAAATATTTATATTAATAATACTATAAATAATAACAATAATAACAATAATAATCAAAATATAAAATGGCACCAATTAGTTTCCAATGGTTTAAATATTTCAAATGAATTAATTAATTTTTCAAATTATTTTAATTCTGATGATGATTTTATTAAATCCAATTTTAATATTCAAAATCAAAATAATGATAAAATTCATTTAATTCATAATAATTTCAAAAATAAAAATGATTTAATTTTAAATAAATCCGATTTTTTATTTAATCCAATTGATTATTTAAAAAATTTAAAATTACAATTGAATTTAAATTCAAATAATAACATTGAAAAAGAAAATGAAAATGAGAATAGAAATATCTTAGATGAAAATTTAGCAATTGTTATTGAAAATAGTTTAAAAATTCAACCTGATTTTCCAAAATATTTTCATGAAGCTGGTATAAAAGATAAAGCGGCTGGTGCTCATTATGATTGGAGATTTTTTAAAAATATTTATATTCCTCCTGAACAACATGATGCAATTTTAGAAAGATTAACAAGATCTTGGTTAAGATTCTCAAATTCAATTGGTATAAAAACTTGGTTAATGCATGGTTCACTTTTAGGTTATTATTGGAATGGTATGAATATGCCTTGGGATAGAGATTTAGATGTTCAAGTTACAATGTCTTCATTAATAACTTTAGCTAGAAATTATAATCAAACTTTAGTTGTAGATTATTCAAATTCAAATTTAGATCCTTCAATTGCTTTAGGTACTTATTTTGTTGATATTGGTAGTAGTTTTATTTCAAGAACAAAAGGTAATGGTAAAAATGCTATTGATGCAAGATTCATTGATACTGAAACTGGTTTATATGTTGATATAACTGCAATTGCAAAATCTCCAAGTGGTATAGAATTTATAAATTCAGAAAATAAAAAGAAAAATAATAAAAAATTAAAAGAATTGAAACAATTACTTGATCCTCAATATCTTACAAATATTATTCAATCAACTATAAATAAAGAAAAATATGAAATTGATTTGAAAATTTTGAATACTAATCTTTATAATGATGATAATTTATATAATTGTCGTGATAATCATTTTTATACTTTAGATGATATTAGTCCCCTAAAACCTGTTTATTTTGAAGGTGTAAGAGCTTATATACCTTCAAATACTAAAAATATTTTACTAAGAGAATATAAAAGTTCTTTATATAAATATAAATATTGGGGTCATATTTATAGAAAAACTTTAAGACTTTGGGTTCCATTATCTGAATGTAATAAAAAACTTTCTGATTCAGACTGTTTGAAAAAATCTATAAAAACTAAAATTTTATTTGAACAGACTAAAGATTATACTGATTTTCATTATAAACAAATTGATGAAATCTTAAGGAAGAATGAAATACCTCAAGAAAATTATAGTGATTTGGAATTTCAAAATTTAAGAATTGATCCTTGGTTAATAAAAAGAGGTAATGAATTAATAAATAATTTAAATCCACAAATAGAATATGGTTTTTTACTGTAATTTATTCATAATATTTATTAATACTAAAAAAAAATACTATCCTTTATTTAATATTTATATAATAAACGATTTTCTATTAGAAATCTCGCTGCTATAATATTATTGTTTAATCTTGTAACAATCACTAGTATATACTTATTTTTTTTTTCTTTTTCTTTTTTTATCTTACAGAATTAAAATTATTTTGCTTTTATTAATGCGAATTTGAAGCATCTTTCCAGAAATATTTAAGTTCTTCTAAGGAATTTATTTCCTCCTTATCCATATATATATATAGTCCATCTAGAATTGCACTCCAAAATTTAATAAAGTCTTTGAAATCGAGTGAGCTAGTTGGAATATTAACTAATTTATATCTAATTTCATTATATACTTGGTTTTCGGAAAATAAAATTGTTTCAATGTTAATTTCTTTACAAAATTGAAAATCATATTTGATCATTTCCCAAAAATGTCGTAAAGCTAAAATAATTTCATTATATGATTGAATATTAACAGAAAAATCTTTTAATCTCAGGTTTAAATTATTACGGATTAAAATTAATATATCTGTATAAATTTTTTCAACCACTTCACTAAATTCATAATTTAAATAGGGATTATTATTTCCATTTAAATTCAAGTCATTTTTTATATCAGTTTTAATAATATTATCCTGATTTATATCACGATTTAATTCATTGATTGTAAAATTATCCTGAGAATAAATTTCAGAATTAAGAGTTCTTTTTATATTTTCTTCATATATTATTTGACAAATTTTCAATGCCTTCATATTTGTTATAAAACTTATAGTTAAAATGCCTTCTTTAATAACTTTTAAACATAATATCTTATCATTTGATAAAACAACAACAATTTTTCCAAGAATTCTCCTAAAATATAAGCAACAATCCATAATTGAATCATCTTTGGTTTTTGTTGAATCTATTACTTCTTTCTCTTTTTGTAAATGAAGATTGGGAGTTCCAATTGAAATTTTCTTAAATAACCAATCAACAGCAGTTCTAGCTTCCCATTTACTTTTTTTCAAACCATCTAATTCCTCTACAACTGTTATTGGAACTACAATTCTATGATGATATTTTTTACTCAATGTTAATATATTTTTCAACAGATCCAAGTTTTGTAACATGAAATTTGTATCAACCACCAAAATTGATTCAATTTTTGGAATTGGACTTATTGAGAAATCATTTTCATCAATAATTTCACTTTCTATTGAATATATTGATTCTTCACTGGAATTATTGGGAGAATGATTATATTCTTGTTCAAAAGAAGAATTTGATCTCTTATTATTTTTAGAATTCTTGGATTTATTTGTTACATTGAAAAAACTAACTAATTCTTCTTCTTGTTCTTCTTCATAATCACCATCTATATCATGATCTTCGTTTGATATATGTGTTCTTCTTGATCCTGAATGTTCTCTGTGTTTGTCTCTGTCTGCTTCTTCCCTTTCTATATCTTCCAATGTGTATTTCTTTTTTCTTTCCTCCCGCATTATTGTTAACAAGTAATTGTTTGACTTATGAAAATGAACATTTATAATATAAGATATTGCGAGTAATATAATCAATGGATCAATTCTAAAAAACAATGAGCTAAGAAAAACTATGGAATTGTATGATTACAAAATTATGCTTATTTTATTATTAATTTCAAAGAATGAATAGTTTGTTAACTCAATTTGGAATTTGATCTAATTGAAATTCTTTCAAGTTTTAGTTTTATTTTGCTTTTACCCATTTAAGCGGTATCTCTAAAATGATAAAACTAAGTCCGTTTATTTGGCCCATAGATATTAGCAACACAAAATACAAAATTTCAAACAGCTAAAACATTTTATTCAAATTCGTGATTTTTTAATGAGTTATTATACAAGTTTACATTATGTTATTTATTTTTTTATTAGTTTTTCTCGTTTATTTATAAATCTAATTCACTAGGAAGTTCAGAGATCTCAGTACTATAAAATTTCTCAATATCTTTTAATATATGAATATCATCATTGGTAACAAAATTTATGGCTACACCTTTTCTACCAAATCTACCAGATCTACCAATTCTATGAATATAACTTTCTCTTTCATTTGGTAAATCATAATTAATTACAAGAGAAACCTGTTGAACATCAATACCTCTAGCCCAAACATCAGTAGATATTAAAACTCTTGAATGACCAAAACGAAATTCATTCATAATATGATCTCTTTCTTCTTGTTTCATATCACCATGCATTGAAACAACAGTAAAATTTGCATTAAGCATTTGTTCTGCAAGCCAATCAACTTTTTTTTTTGTATTACAAAAAATTACAGCTTGAGTTATTGTTAAAGAATCATATAAATCACATAAAGTATCGAATTTCCATTCTTCTTTTTCAACGGCAATATAATATTGTTTTATACCTTCTAAAGTGATTTCATCTCTTTTAACTAAAATTTTAACAGGATCAGTTGTAAATTTTGATGTTAATTCAAGTACATCATTTGGTAAGGTTGCACTAACAACAATAACTTGAGTACCAGGAGGTAAATAACGATAAATTTCATAAATTTGTTCTTTGAAACCTTTTGATAATAATTCATCAGCCTCATCAAGTATTAACATTTTAATATGTCTTGTTAATAAATTTCTTCTTTTAATCATATCTGAAACTCTACCTGGAGTTCCACTAATTACATGCTGACCTTTTTGTAATTGTTTAATATCTTGGTTTAAACTTGTACCACCAATACAAGCATGAACATTAACATTCATATAATCACCAAGAGATTTTATAACATTTTGAATTTGAACAGCTAATTCTCTTGTAGGAGATAAAACTAAAGCTTGACAATCTCTTTGATTTGTATCAATTACTTCAAGTAAACCAATTGTGAAAGTACCAGTTTTACCAGTACCAGATTGAGCTTGACAAATACAATCTCTTCCACTTATTATTTGGGATATAGCTCTTGATTGAATTGCAGAAGGAGCTTCAAAACCATATGCATAAATTCCTCTTAATAAATTATCTTTCAAATTCATTTCTTCAACTATAGTTTATGATTAACATGTTAGTATTAATGAAAATTTAAGAAGTAAATAATAAAAAGTAAAAAAAATCTGAAACTTACAAGTTTGAACTCTAAAAACAAAGAATTAGTAAGACTGAATCAATTCTGAATTAAAAAAAATTAGTTTCAAAAAATTTCTCCATCAATAATAAAAAAGAAAAAATTATTCAAGTATTTTCGACTTATAACTTACACTTTAACTTTTTTAGAAGTTGAAAATTCTAATTTCTCATCTAAATCTTTATCAAAATCCATTTTGAAGATATAATTCTTTTATTATTAAATATCTTTGATTATTAAATAGCTTTGTTTATTAAATATCTTTGATTATTAAATATCTTTAATTTTTAAAAAAATAAAAATAAAAATATTTTTATTTCAAAATATCAAAATATTAAGTTAACATGGCTAATGAATAGAATTGCGGTGTTACCCTGCAAATTTATGGCATAATAATTATTTTCATAGATATTTTATCTATGATTTCAAATTTATTGAAAGTTAGAAACAGTAAATGAAAACTTAGATAATTTCAAGTATTATCAAACTTTCAAAAGTTATCAACTAAACATGATTATAGATGGAGCTAATTTACAATTGAGTTAGGCTTAAAAAAAAAACAATAAAAGGTTAAGAGAAAAATAAACAGTTTAAAATATCAAAAAAAGAATAATACAATCTTTATTCAAAAATATCAATAAAGAAAAAAAAAAAAATAAAAGCCATTTGAAATTATTAAAAATTAATAAATTTTCATTTTTGAATTGAATTGAATTGAATTTGGATTTGGATTCAAAATTATCATATTAATGAAACTGAAAACTAAATTTGAAATTAAAATATAATTATTGAGAAATAAATGTTTAAACTATTAATTAATGACATTATATTATATTAAGAATTAATGAAAAAATAAAGTAATAAAAGAGAAAGTAAACCAGTTTATGATAAAGTATATTGATTTGAATCAATAGCAATGTCTTATGTTTTTTGAAATAATATCTTTAAATCCAGATAATTATGATATGTTTTATTTTGAAAAATTTCAAAATAATTTATATACTTCAGATGAAATTTTTCAATTATCTTTAGATGAATTATCCAATAATTATAATTTAGTTCTAATTTAGTTCAAATTAATCAGATAAATAAAAAAAATTTAATTTTCAATTTTTAATGAGTCAATTAAAAATTTATTAATAATCTAATTGAAAGATTATTTATCTAATTGTAAAAATCATTCAAACAAATCCAAAGTTATATTAAGAGTTTTCATCTTATCGTCTTGTCTTTTCTTTTCATTTGGGAAAACTAGTTTGTTCCTTTTAAAGAACAATAATTGTAGCATGGCTAATCCCTATGGCTGAGAAACAACTAATCAAATATTGCTTTGTAGATTTAATGAAATCAGCTTTCCTTGATGATACTCGCGTTTGGAAAATCGCCTTTGTTATTTGAACTGGTTTAGATTCAAAATTCAGTGGAAGTATTCTACTTTTTTATTGAATATTTTTAAAAATCTTTTCTTTATATGACATCCTACAATGCGATGTAGTAAAGTGGCCTTTATTATTTACATTCCTTTTTCTATTTCATTAATTGCAAGCTTGTCTTTCAAATCAATAAAGTAGCTTGAATTATGTTTTTTGAAACTAGATATTGACACTGAAAAAATAGCACAAATTACCTTTTAGTTATCAATTGGGCTCTGCTGGCACTTAATTGTTATCAATTGTAGATAAAGAAGAAATAGAATTGGAAAAACGATCTGGAAAGTCAACTTGATATGAATGCAACTTGAATCGCCTGTATTAAGTAGCAGTGAGGTTTTAAATTTATGAAAGTTTTTTGACTTTTATCTTGAATTTTATTGTTATGTTCTTCATCTAAAGTGTCAAAATAAATAACTCGTTGGACAGTTCATGTTTCCTCGTTAAAATTAGAAAGATAAATTATCCCCCAAGATTCTATTCGAAAAACTTACCTCGATAAAAGCTGAGTTTGTTGATAGGAAGTTTTTAAGTTTTTATTTATAAAATGATTATTTTGCTCTTTTTACTTCTTTTGAAATATGTATTATTTCAAACCTGAAATCATTATTTGGTTATTTCATCTTAATTTTGATATAATAATTTTTAATAATCAAATAAGGATTTGAAAGAAAAACTCACCTTTTCCATTTAGGATATCTGCAAATTGCAAATTGTAACTTCTTTTCACCACAAAATGCCCTAAATTAGCAGGGTAACACTGTAATTCTATTCATCAGCTATGTTACCCAAACAATTTCAAATTACGCACAAATTACGCACAAATAATGCGCAAATAATGCGCAGAAAAAAAAAAAAAAAACGCTGCACAACACTTACGGAAAGCAGAAAAAAGCTTAGATCTACTTTATATACTTTGTCTGCAGAAAGCTCTACAGTACTGTACTTTAAAAATAAAGGTTCCGGATCGCATAAACTGGAGTTATGGGCTTGCATGACAATACCAATATGTGCATTACCTGCATTTTCCTTGTCCTTTTCCCACAATCCGAATGAGGAAGGTGTACATAGAGACTTTTAAATTGAGCCAGACTATTTAGCTCGATCTTGGATTTGAAGAGAGCTTGCTTAAATGACTAACAGGCATATGGATAATAAAGATAATATAAAACATATTGATAAAGATAACGAACGTAACAAGTCTAGTTTTTTTTTCCCACTAATTTCAATAAGTTGGGCCCATTACTAATGATATCATTTGGCTTTTGTATTCGTATATTTTTCAGTTTCGCCATGGGAAACAAGCCCAGGTGAATCACGCCCGGAGACAATTTCACGCTGTTGAATCGCGAGGAGAAACGTGCACAGTTGTCGAGTCTGATTGTGATTGTGATTTTGATTGTGATTCCGACTGAGAGGGAATTGCATGCCACGAAAACACGGCCATTTAGGAACGCGCTCAGAGAACGCAGCGCTGGATTTGGAGGTCTGGGTGGACCAATAGGGGCTTCGGATCGTCCTCCACTGCGCTCTCAGCACGTATGAAAAGCACCTATGAGAAGCAGCGAACAATGAACGAGAAACAGTAAATAAAAAGAAAACATACGTACCATTGGAAATGGTGTTATTTCAATCAATATTTCAGTCAATATTCATTTTTTAATATTCATTTACTTTCTATTTAATATTTATTTATTAGTTATTTGATTAATTAATGTTTACTTTGATAGCTAGTTAATAATTATTTTAGTCTTTATTAAAAAAATAAATGAAAGAATCGTAAGGAAATATTCTTCATTTAGTGTTTACGCTTCATTGATTTCATAATAATAATGAATTTTATATTATTTATCTTTCAATAAAGTCGATTCAATTAACCTTTGAATTATATTGATCCACCACCATTACAAATCTCCAAGTTGTAAGATCTTTACAAGTATTTGAAAGTCTAATGTGATTTACTGACCCATAGTCACAAATAGATAAAGTCTTTTTTATCAATTATTACTAATGATTATTAATAATTATTTTACCAACTTTTGAAATTGTAGAAATTGTAGAAATTGTAACAAATTGTCTTTTATTGGTTCGTTTAATTCTGTAGGAGAAGTTTCTTCTTTTTTGGTATATTTCATCAAAATATTTTCACTTTTACATTTCTAAATTAATCACTTTTGACTCTAAATAATGTATAAAATAAGTAAAATTTTTACAAATTTAATAATATTTTAAAAAGTAATGATCATTTCTTCATATTATCAGTGCGTATTCTACTTATTTTAAAAGTTTTAAGAATGAATTAACCTTATTCATAATTTCAAATCAATAATCTTTTTTTTTTTTCATTTTTTTATCTCAATAGAAACTGTCTCCCTTTTCATAACAATAATTAATGATATCTAGAATTTTCATCAAATTCGTAAAGTTATAAGCTTTCTTCATTGGAATTACATTACCTTTTAAAATAACTTTCTTTTTTTATCTCCATTTTCTTTGGATATCATAGGATCATACTGTAGGATCTTAGGATCGAAAGGATTTCTCTATATGTAACAAATTCCCCCCTATAATAAATGTTTTAAGTAGGAAGTATATCTTACATAACTTACTTTATATAATATTGTATTAATAAAATTTTATTATTAACAATGCTGTTTGAAGCTTATAACATACCTCTTTGTTTAAATCAATATTGAAAGCTGTAGTATAAAATTATTCGTTTAAAGATTCATTGAATTTCAAATCTCTTAAATTTTCTCGATCTACATTTGATTTACAGTTGATTTAAATATAATTTACCAAAAGATTTACAATTTAATTTAACATTTACCATAACATTTACACTAAAACTTATTGGAAATTGTACATTATGCAATGGACTTTATCCAAATATTATGTATCTACAAAACTCCGGTAATACATTTATGATTGTAGCTAAAGAGAGATAATTAAATAGATAGATAGAAATATAATTATATTATAGTAAAAAACAATTTTTTTTTTCAAAAGAAATTAAATAAAGCACTTTAAATGAAATGATAATTTTTATATAATTTGAAAAAAAAATAAATAAAAATATGTATGTTGATAAAAAAATATATATTATAGCTTTATATAAAACCATTCATTCAATTTGTTAATAAACATGAATTTAATAATTTATGAATATTGATTGATTAATTAATTAATTGAAAAGAGAATATTCAATTCCTTTTTTTTTTTTTTTCTTAGCAAATAAATGATCTCTCTTTAGGTTAAAAAAGACCAAATTGTAAATTTTGTTGAAGTGCAAAATTACTTGCATTTCCTAATCTAATAGTATCTTTCATTATTTTCTTTTTTTTAATATCAGATACAGCTTCTGCTCTACCTTTTTTTTTCATAGCTTTTGCATAAAATAAACCACATGCATTACATAAAGTTCTTGAACCATTTGGTCCTCTTCTCCATTCTGGTGTTTTTTCTACTGAACAACATTGACATCTCATTTGAAATTTTACTTTTGTATTACCAGAATGTTTTATATTTGGATTAATAGTTTGAGATGTAGAAGCATTAACTAAACCATTTGGAAAATTTGATGATACTGAATTATCACTTATATATATTGGATTAGTTAATAATGGTGAATATGTTTGAATATTATTATTATTATTGTTACTGTTATTATTATTCATATTAATTGGAGAATCCGGTGTAGTTGGAGTAGGTGAAGGATATGAATAAATATTTCCATTCATATTAACATTCATATTTTGATTATATTGATAATTTATTAATTGTGGTTGTATCTGTAAATTCTGTGAAATTGTTGATTGTGATTGTGATTGTTGATAAAATTGTTGAAGTTGTGGATTTTGATTAATTTGATTAAATTGACTATTTAAATTAACCTGATTAGTTGAATTTATTTGATTATTTGTATTAATTTGATTAATTTGATTAATTTGTGATTGATTTTCAAAATTATCAAATCCATTAAATAAATTTGGATTATTAAATTGTTGTCTTTGATCATCATAATTCACTAATTCACTAAAATTTAAATTTGAAGCTTGAGAATCTGGATTAAACATTGCTACTGAATAATTAAATTTTTCACTTAAATATGGATTATTATTATTATTAATAGAAGATGAATTTGGTGTTAAATTTGTTTTTGAAATATTGTTATAATTATTATAAATTGAAATGGAATTATTAATATTATTGATATTTGAATAATTATTATTTCCTTCTTTATTATTAATATTATTATTACTTCTATTGTTTTTATGAGTAACAGTTGTAGTATTAGTACTATCAGTATTATTAATATCAGCACTTGAAGAATTAGGCAGTAAACCTATTTGATCTATTGAAGGAAGACTAAATATATATGAATATAAATATAAATATAAATATATGTAATGTTAGTATTTAGGATCCTATTATATGTATTAGGTTGGTTATACTATATATTAATGAAATATTAATAAAGTATGTGAAGTAATTGTTGATATTCTTTTTGGTGAGTGAGTATAGGTTAATTAAAAATATAAAAAAATAAAAAAATAAAGAGGAGTATGAATAACATTTATATAATTATAAATATTTTAGTATTTTTCATTATATTTATATGTTTCTAAAATATTTTTCAGTTCTAAAATAAATATCTAACATTTTTAGAATAAAAAACAATGCATAATAGTGAATAGTTTGAATAATCAATGAAGGCTTATTTGATTTCAAAGCTGAAAAAATGAAGAAAATAGTGGAAAGTGAAGAGTCTTGAATATTATTGAATAGTCTTGAATAACAGTGAATAGTCTTGAATAGTGTAAAAAATAAAAAAAAAAAGATATGAAATTTTAATTTATTGTGCATATTCTGGAGTTTTAGTGGAATTGTAAATTTCAAACATAATTTTGAGCAAAGTTTTTGTGAGAAAAGACTGAAATTAAACACCGTAAACCTTGTTGGAATTAGCGTAATGTTTGTGATATTAAGTAAATAATATTAAGTAAATAATATCAAGTAAATAATATTGTATAATAAGATTTCAGTGAAGAAGTTCACATTTTTCAACTTGGATTTATTTTGATCAAAGTTTTTTTTGTTTATTTTTTAAAATTGAAATTTGAAAAAAAAATATTTTCTGGGAGTCTTTAACAGTAAAAAAGCATAACAGAGTTAGAAAGTTTTACGTTTCGTATCTGCAATTTGTAATTTAGTTTTGGAAAAGATGCTCATTGAACTAGTTTATGCTCCATTTTTTATTATTTAATATCATTCAATATTTAATATTATTTGAATACTCTTTGAATATTTAGTAATGTTTGTAAAGAATTTGAAACTAAGAAATGGACACTAAAAATTATTCATAACATACTCATAATATACTATTTTTAATCAAGCTATTCAAGATATTCGAATAACAAATAATAATCTCCTTCATACATTTAATTAATATTTCATTTTAATTGAAATGAAAAAATAACATACCGCATATTTTGATAATGATTTTGAAATTGATTTTTTTTGTTATTCATTTTAGAGTTAAAAGTGTTTGAATTGAAACGTAATGTTATACTGTCTTAAATATGAATTTGAATATCAAAATTTAAGAAAGAGAAGAAAATATAAATTAATAAAAATTTTGAGAATGAACTTCAAGATGAGATTATTTCAACCTTTTATATGATAATTTTTTTTATATGTTTATATACAAATAAATATATAAAAATTACAAGAAATTAAAAAAAAATTTGAGAATAAAATACTATAATATCTATGTATTTGTTAAAAATTTTAATCAAATTAAGATATTAATTCTTATTTAGGGTATTTCAAAATATGAAATTCTTTTTTTCAATACACTTTCTACCAATTCAAATTTCAATTCAAGTTTTTCAATAAAAACTTTTTTCATTTTCTTTAGTTCACTTTTCAATTGTATTTCAAAATAGTTTCTAAATTCCTTTTTGAAAAGATCCTTGAATATCCTTGAATTTCCTTGAATTTCCACAAATTTCTATAAATTTGTATTACTTTGTGCTAATTTTCTTCTAGAACCTAGCATAAATACCTGTTTACCATAAAAACTAAAAAAAGATTTATTTATAAATTTCAAGCCAAGTATCAACTAGCATTTTATTAAAAATTCAAGAATCAGTATAGTTATATAATCAAATATACTGTATAACTAAATATATACTTACATAACTTAAATTTCAGCAAATTTCAAAGCTTTTAAAAGTTCCTAATTTCTCATTTTATTTGAAATTTTTTGAAAATTCAAACTTGAAAATAAAAAAAAGAGCTAATTTTTTCGCTTGTTTCGGAAACAGGAATCCAAAAAGGACACCAGCCCATACAAAAATCATTTAGCATTTGATAGAGACTAAATATGTTTTTGCAAGAAAATATATTGAAAATTTTTCATTTGTGTTTACGTAAGTGCTAAGCTGAATAAGAAGCAAAAGAATTGAAACAAAAATCAGAATTTTCACTTATTTTGTTTGGAAATTGTTGGAGGTTTTTTTAACAAGAAGCAAAAACGGAAAAAATTGAGAAGATGTGAATACAAATATAAAAACTTGTGCAGGGCTTGCGCTACTCGGAAATGAAATAATTTCATCTTTGCACCCATGAAGTTTTGAATGGAATTGTGTATTTGCTTTGGATTTGTGTTTGTGTTTGTGTTGATGATGGATTTATTTGTGTTTGAATTTCAATTACTAAAGTTTTCCGTCGTCTGGTGTGTGCAGTAGCTATATAATGTGTATATGCATACGCAGTGATTAAAACATGGAACCTTGTTTTTGGTTTTTTAAAACAGAAGGAAATCATGTTTAAAGTGGAAATAATTTATTTGGTGGAGATAATACATGCACGCCTCTAACAAGAAGCAACATTTACGGACTTTTGGGAACGCCAAATGTTTTTCAATGTATAGTTATTTAGCTTTGAGCACATTGATTTACAGTGTTACATGGTACACCAACTTTTAAGGCACTTTGGCGAAGAGCATTGCACTGAAACAGTGTACACCCGAAAATTCATCCATATTTAATTGTACAATTTTTCAATGGGAAAGCGACAATTCGCTACGCTGTTCTTATCCGTAAAGATCAATAAAAGGAAATCAATTCAGAAATTGAGATTTATGAGTTTATAGCCTTTATAAAAAGCATGAAATTTCGATAAAAAATTTAGTGTTGTTATACATAATCATTTAAAATTAATAGGGTTATTTGGTTATTTGCTTTCAATCTTAAAAATATAACCTGGATCATTTGTAAACAAAAACAATCAAATTTACTATATTGTGTATTGAAGTACTCCAATACACAATATCTATATTCTGATAAAAAAAAATGTATACTCCCAGGTTCCAGTTTTGTTGATTCCAAGATTAATAATTATATGAGAATCTACCAGTAAACTAAAGCTTAAACTAAATGTATGCTTTTAAAAGAATTTTAGAGATGCTTCTGGAAAGAAATACAAGAACAAAAAAGTTTTTAACTATATGTAACCAAATCACGAAAATTCAATATACCTATAAACACCAGTTTATTACTAAATCACACATCCATAGAGGATAGTTTGTGTACAAAACTTTAAAAAAGAACTTAAATTATGCTTTTTTTTGAAAAAACCCAGGACCCCTATTGTCTCAGTGTACTGCTGCATACATAGTTAAAAATCTAGCGCCTTTGTGTAGCATAACTCCTTGTTTAGTGCATATTTTTGCACTTTATGGAGTTATTCATAAAAAATATTCACGTGACCAGTAATCCGCGGATACGGATAATTTTTTTATATGCAGATGTATTTAGATAGATGTAGTTTAAGGTTATATCAAGAATCATAATTTAATTGTGGCGCAAGAAAATAACTGAGCATGGATTATCTCAAGCCACTTTAATTGTTAACTACAAATGCATCAGCCTTAAAATCAAAATCTCGCCACTGTGACAAATATTCTTACCACATTTCTGGTTCTACTGTTTTATGTTTATTTGTTTGTACCTCAAACATTCAATTGTAAGAAATATTGTGGAAATTACTTTTATATGGTATTCAAAAAGGAGAAACAATAAATAATTAGAACCTTGTGAGATCTTTTTCTTTTTTGCATTTTGAGTATTATGAATTGAGAAAAACAAATATAAAGTTATATTATTATCCTTTTTTTATCTTGAAACTTTCAATTATTCCAGAGATTAATCTAACAGTATTTTTATAACCATACAGTAGTAAAAAAATGAGTGAGACTTCTTTATTAAAGGAAGCTAAAAGATTAAATTTAAATAAGAATTTTAATGATGCAATTCCAATTTTAAAAAAGATACTTAAGAAAAATCCAAAAAACTATAATGCAACTTTAGAATTATCTTTATCTTTTCAAAAAGTTAAATCTTTTCCATTTGCTTTAAATTTTGCTTTTAAATCTGCTCAAATTTCAAAAGATAGAGCTCAAAGAGATAAAATTTCAAATTCTTATTTTAGATTAGGTGTTATTTATTTCTTAATGAAACAATATTTAAATTCTTTTAAATATTTCAATTTTGCTCAAAATTTTGATTATTCTGAAAAAAGTGTACTTTCAATATGGTTAAAAAAAGCTACAAATAAATTAACTTCTCTAGAAATCGATTATAAATCTTTCAAATTTGATGAAGATACTTCTTTCATCAATGATTATCTTAATATTAAATTAACTGACAATGACTTAGGTGTGGTTCCAATTATCTCTTCAAATCAAAATAAAAACGAATCTTCCAAAGACTCTAATGATGATGAAAGCGTTGAAAAGGATTTGAAAAATAAAGAAAGTATCAAAGAGCCTAAAATTATTGAATTACCTTACAATGAATCACCTTCTAATGAAATTTCTAAGAATTTTGAAAAAATCAGTATTCTTCCAGAAAAAACTTCAAATATTACAGAGTCACCTGAAAAATCCGAGATTAAAAAATCAATGGAAATTACTTATCCTAAAACTTTCAAAACTGACTTTTTTCAATCTGGTAATCAATTAGATGTTAGTATTTTTATTAAAAGTATTTCAAAATCAACTTTTGAATTAACTTTTTCAGAAGATTCTGCAGACTTCTCTTTTACTGATCCAATTTCAAAAAAAAATTATATTTATTCATTGGATTTTTCCAACGAAATTATTCCAAAAGAATGTTCATTTAAAGTTTTAAATTCTCAACTCGAATTGTTCCTTGTTAGCAAAGATAAAACAATAAAATGGTCATCTCTTTTAAAAGAAGATAATTTAGATGAAAAAAATGATGATATTTCAAATAATGAAGATTCCGAATCAAATACTTTAAAATATCCTAGTTCTTCAGTTTCAAAGAAAGATTGGGCTTCTTTCAATGTTGATGTTGGTGAAGAAAAAGATGATAATGAAATGGATTTTTTCAAAAAAATTTATAAAGATGCTTCAGATGAAACAAAAAGAGCAATGATGAAAAGTTATACTGAAAGTGGAGGAACTTCTTTATCTACAAATTGGAATGAAGTCGGCTCAAAAACGTTTGAAGTGGATCCACCTGATGGAATGGAAGCTAAAAAATGGACTTAAATTCAAAATCAAAAAAAAAACTCCTATAATTTAAATGTATGAAGCATATATACTTTTTCATATGATGCATTTTTTTTTTTTATGATTTTTTCTTATTAATCTTTTATTTCACTTTTCCCAATAGGGTTTTGCTTTTCATAAAGTTTTTAACTTATCCGTACTACTTTTTCTATTTCAATAAAAATTTATTCCCCAACTCATTTTAATGTTACTAACTTTACTATTACATCACTATATAACAATTTAGAATCAATTCTAATTACAAACAAGATCGTTATTACTCAACCGCCTAGGAGAGCTTTTACTAATATCATCTAATCTGGCCTTTTTCCAATTGGCAAAACAACTTTCATCTTGCAGTACTGAATCATTTATTGAATCGCAATTTAGTGACAGATTTTTGGTAATAACAATGGCATTATTATCTTCGTTTGAAAATTTATCATCTTCACTTTTAGAAATAGGTTTACATAAAGCATCATTATAAACCTTTACTATGGGACTGGAATTTAGCATTTTGGATTTAGGGGAATAAGTTAAAACAGGAAGACCACCTAATTTTTCCTTCTGAAGCGTGGCTAATGGCTTTCTAGGACTTGAAGATTTACCTTTAACTTTATGAGGTTCATCTAACTTAGACATCTTACTAATATTACTAGAAGTTGATTTTGGAGATCTTTTCATGAAAACTGGAACTCTAGAATCTCTTAAAGCGCCAAAAGTTTTTGAAGACAGAAATTTGGGCCTAGTAGGAGAAACCATAAGGCCATTTTTTTTTCTTTTTCCTGAAAAATTTAAAGCTCTTATCAGTGTTGTCTGAGCTGTTTGTCGTCTTTTTGAATTTTTATTTATTGAGTTTGAATTATTATTAGAAAACTTGGAAAAATTTGACTGAACAATAGCTTTTGTTTTCAAACTTTCTTCTACTTCTAGAATGTTACTCAATAAATTTTCCTTCTTGAAAAAAAATATTTTTCCTGTTTCTTTCTCATATTTGAACAACTTGTTCTTAAGGTCTTCTATAACTCTAGGAAGATTTTTGCTAATATTTCTTCTAGCTTTTTCTTCTTCCAACAAAATTTTAGAATAGTTTCTTTTTAGTAGCCTTGCCGAATCTTGCTGAGACTCTTCTACTGCTTTTTTATCTGCAATAAGATTTTCAAATGTTGTAGCTAACTTCAAGATTGGTTTTATCGAATCATACTCTTTATTAAGTTTATCAAATTCTTGTTGATGAAGCTTTAATGATTCTTCACTTATCTCGAATTCTTGGTTAGAAATAATCAATTGTGGAATCTCATCCTGAGAATAATCCAAATCAAAAGTTAATTGCTCTATTTTTTCACGAAGTTCTAGTATCAAATCTTTCATCATAACTTTTTTTTTTTGGTGTAGTCTTTCTAATTCTTTTTTAAAAGCATGGAGGGTGGTTATAGATAGACGATATTCTGAAATATTTTCCTCGTTATTAAGCATGGATTGAGGGGAGGAAAATAAAAAGGAGCATTTGAAGTCATGAATATAATTAGCATCTTCTGAAAGAGTTTTCCATAATAATTCACATTCATTAAGAAAATTATTTAACTGTATTTCCGAATTCCTTTTTTCTAGAATTAATCTTTGAAGAATTTGTTTCAAATAATTAATAGAGTTGAGATTCAATCCTAAGACAGAAGATGAACTTTGAGGATTTTTAGCACAAAGTATTATTCTTTTATCAAGTTCACCATTAATTTCGCCAATTCTTTTTATTTTAATATTTCTTGTTAATGAAGGTGAAACGGAAAAAGAAGTTCCGAAATCATAAAGAATTTGCCAATAATTGATAATTTTATTTAATATTGAAGAAATATCTCTTATTCTTTTGCTTTTCAAAATATCGATTTTTTGAATTTCATTATTTATCTTTTCAAAAATCCAATCCGATAAATTGTTGAAATTATTTGAATTTAGTAAATTTAAAGAAATTTTTAATATTAATTTATTATCATCTTTGTTTATCTTTTCTAATTCATAAATACAGTTTTTACACTCTTTTAAGCTTGGTAATTTTTTGAGAAACTTAATTGTTTCTGAATCAAATTCCTCAATTTCTAAACCACCAAAAACGGAAATCAATTGAAGTAGTTGAAGAGATTTTTTTAGAAATAATATTATCCGAATATAATATTCTTTTGATAAGTTTTCTAAACAAAAAATTAGGTTTACTTGAGTATTTAAATAAGAAGTAGAAATATCATTTAAAATAAATCTTTTCAAATCTTCAAAATTGGGTACTAGTTTGATTATAGAATTAAATTCATCAATATTTTCTGTTAAATCTTCAATTGAAATAATTTCTTCTATTAAAGGTTTTTGCAAATTGTTAAGACAATTTTTTAGTTCATTCATACCAGCAAGAGAATTTTCGGAAGAAAGATTATCATATAAATTCTCAATTTCAATTGAATAATTTTTAACCTTTGGATCATTTAAACTTTGTAAATTTTTGTTTTCTTGATCTTCAATTTCTGAATAATTTCTTGGCTTTAAATTAAGACCAGATTTTGAAAAAATTTTGATAATTTTAAATATATTTTGTTTAATTCTATTATTTATATCTATAATTATTTTCTTCTCATTTTGAGCTTTTTGTTCTTTTTGCACTATGATTTTTGATAATTCTTCATATAAATTCTTTTCCTTTGACGACTTTTGTGAATCTGAATAACCAATCTCAGTATAAATTTTATATAAGGAATCAATGTTACATTGATATTGAATTGTTCGTCCCTCAGAAATATTTTCAGATTTTATTGACATCTGGAATTGATCTTGGTACAAATTTTAGAATCGTAGTTTTGAATAATTAAAAACAATAAATAAGAAAGATTGTTGTGGATATATCTATGGGTATCTGATAAGAAAGGGTATAAAATGATTTGTGCTAGCTAGCTTGATGGAAAAAAAAAGCAAATATAAAAAACTAATCTCAATAAAATAAATCAATTCAAAAAAAAAGAATAAAAATCAAATCAAAATCAAAATCAAAAAGCAGTATTAAACAAGAAATCAAGCGAAAACAGCTCTAAAGACAAAAAGTAAATAAATATCAACAACCTTCAACACTCACTTCTTCTGCCAATATTGGAAAACAATCAAAATCACTGCAGAAACTGTTTTCATGACTCCCAATCCGGTTAAACACAAACAAATAAACTAGATTACCAGTTATATGGTTCTACAATCAACTGCCCTAAATCTTAATATAATGGGTTGTCATTCGTCCTAAATGCTTCAGAAAATTAAAAAAAGGTATAGCTTCTTTAATTTTATCAAATTTCACTAGCCTTATTGACCATTGATTATTTGAAATATTTATTAGTTAGTACAATATATTATATAAATCAACAATAAATTAATATAAAAATAAGACAGTGTGTAAAGTCTATTTAAATTTGGCAACAATCGCTTCGAAATCAAAGGAATTTATTATCTTGTTAAATTCATCATTCTCGATTGCCAACTCTTTACTTAAAATTATTTCTTCTGTATTGGAAACATTACGAAATCTTTCTTTTATTTCAGATAATTCAATATTTGTTCCTAACTTCTTAACATCTGGTAAAGTGAAGCTTCCATCCCCTGCACTGAAAAGATTATTTTCACAGCATAATACAATTGTACAATAGAATATAGACTTTTTACTCATATTTTCAATATTTTCATCACTTTGGTTTTTATTTTCAAATATTAGTCTCCAATCATCGGCTAATATTGCTCTTTTCCAAATTAAGTTTATACTGATTTTCTTATCAATAGATGATTTCCAAAAGGATTTAACTGTGGTTAATTGTAATGCATAATAAAAATTTAATTTTGAATTTTCAGTTTCAATATCAATACACGTCAAACAATCAATCAAATCATTAACATTTAAACTTTTTTTATTGATTAATTTTGAAAATGACAGCTTTAAAAGTTTTATAAGAATTGATCTATTTTTCTTCTTTAAATTTTTAGTAAGATCTTTTAATAGTAAGTCTGATTGAACCAAAGGATCATTAGTATTTTTTGAAATCATATTTTTAATTTCATCATAAAGTTTTTGTTGAATATTCACAAATAATAACTGTTCTTTGATATCATTGAGAGGTTCATTAATACTATTATTTTCTTCTAATATCAATCCCTGGTCTGCTGTGGCAAGTAAACATAATTTAGAAACTGATAATTGAAATTTCTTATTACTAATTATATCATCAGTTTTTGTTGATGTATTATATAAAGTTTTTGAAGCTCCTGAGTAATCCATATCTAAAGTTTTTCTAATCCATGATATTCTTCCTAAATCTTTTCTAGGTAGATATTGATCTAGAAAATGTTTATATTCAGGAAATCCAGTTAATAGAGTTTTTAATTTATCTGTGTGAACATAATAATCATAAAGTGTTTCAGCAAATTCATACCCAAAATTAGTAAAATAATAATTATACCTTTCATTAAGATTTTCATCATTAACATTACTTGAAAGATCACGCTCAGATTCAAGAATTTCAACTAATGACTTTAAATCATTAAAATTTTCCGCTAATTCTAATGCTATTAATCTATCACCAAATTCAACTAAAGATTTAATCCATATTCCTCTATTTGATTCAAATTGAGTTCGATAAGTTTGAATTTTTTCAGATATTAGCTTAGTAGGAGTTTGAGAGTTAAGCCAAGATAACGCTTGAGTAAAAGAATATAATAATATTTGACAAAATGATATTAAATTATTAGATATATCATTTAAATCATTATTGTTAGATGTCATAGAAGTATCATTTTGTGAATCAATTAATGAATTACTTTTCACTATTTTTAAATAAATATGTAATAGTTCATCAATTGTAAAAGGAATAAGATTTTCACAGAAAAAAGGAGTAAGTGAACCTAATTCTTCTTTTTTCATAGAAAATAATTCAAATTTTATTTTGGATTCAGTGTCAATTGCTCCTTGTTTTATACAATAAATTGACATCAAAACAGCTTTTCTAATATAATTTTCATTTAGGCTTTCTGCTTCTATTATTTTTTTTAATATGCTATTTAATAGAAAAGATATTTGACCAAGATTGTGAAAGAAAAATTCTCTAACTATATCTATTTTATCATTTGAGTTTTTTAAAGTAGTTGTTTCTTCAACTGATTCTCTAAAAATATTTGATAAATATTTATCATTTTCAGCTAATGAATCTTGAAAAAAAGACCATAATTTACAAGCTACTTCAATTTTTTGTAAGTTTAAAACTAATGAAATTTTTGTATCAGTAAAAACATCATCAAGAAAATAAATTGCAGAAAATTTAGCTAATCTTTCTAATTTTGATTTACGAATTTCTAAATGTTCTTTGATAGATGGTAATCTTTTTGGTAAATATGAAGACTGAGTATTTAATAAATTTTCTGAAATCTTTAAAATTGCAGTATTAAGAATATCAGGCTTAATTGACATTCCATTGGGTACAGTGAAAGATATTGGATTATCTTGATTGAAACCATAAAATATTGCTTGCTCAATGTGGGATATTAAATACTCTAGTAAATTAAAATCATCATTTGAAGACTTAGTGATTGAATTTTCCAGTTTTTCAGACAATTCATTGATTGATTTTGATTCTAAAGTTCGTTCAATTTTTAAAATTCCAGCTTCTTTTGAAATTAAAATAAGTGAAGGATTATTAACAGTTTTATTATTTTTAATAATTTGATCTTCATAACCTTGACCAAGTAAAGAGATATTTGAACGTAAAGAAATTATATCTTCCCATTTGACTTTATTAATTGAATTAAGCTTTGAATTAGTTGGAATATCTACTAAAATTATTGAATTGTTAATGATTATAAAAGCAGTATTTCCAGGATTTGGTACATATAATTTTGGAGGATTTTTTGGATCAAAAGAATTTGAAAAACATCTAATTCTATAAGAAGAAAAACAGTAAATTTCATCTTCATCTTTTTTTAAAGTATATAAAATATAAAACATTTTATTATTAGGTAAAGAAATACTTGTTAAAATTAAAAAGGTTGAATCATTAATCATTGATAATGGGGTTGCATCTAAAATTTGAAAATTTGTAAAAATATATAAATCTTCAATAATATCTTTTAAAAGTTTTAAAATTGAAAATTCAAAAATTTTAAAAGATTGATTATCTCTCGAACAATTCCAAATTGATAAATTACCTTCATTTGTTAAAATTAGAATTGAAACAATTCCATTAGCTATAATTTTAATTTTTTTGATTGAGATAATTTTTGAAATTGGATTAAAAAAATTTAAATAGAAAGATTTTAAGTTTTTTACATTGATTAAATCAGAATGAGATAAAAACGGTTTTCCAATTGAATTTATTAAAGAAATTAAAGATACTCTATTGAAATTTGTTGAAATTATAATTCCAGCAGGTTCAATATTTTGAATTAAATTGATTACTTCATTATTATGTAGATTTAATTTATAATTAATTGAGTCTTTTTGATGTTGCAAAAGATCAATTGAAGAAGCAGAAGAAATTGATTCATAATATTTTATTAAACCTGATATTGGTTCAATAATTATGAAACCTGGATCATTTGAGTCTGTAGTAGGTGAAATTAAAGATGCTAAAGGTAGAGCATTTGGATTATTATTATTATAAGTGTCGTTATTAGTATTATTAATACTATCATTTTCTTTGTTGAAATTTGCAGGTAAAGATATAGTTAAAGGTAAAGATTCAATTGAAGAATAATCCCAGATATAAGCGAAATTTTTTGAAATCAAAAAAGCATGATGAGTCAATTGATTTGTTGAAGCATTAAATATATCATTATCTATATTATTTGATGAAGACAATGATGATCTTAAAACTGAAGGAGTTGAATTAAATCTAGAAACAATATATTTAGAATTTTTAGTTAATTGAGTTGAATTTAATAGAAAATAAGAAGATTCAGTTAATTCATTTATATCCTTTGTATTTGGAATTTGATTTTTAATTTTATCTTGATTTTCATTAGAGCTTTGAATATTATTATCAAGATTGGAAATTGAATTTTTTAAATCTAAACCAGAACCATTGGAAGAGTTAGAGGTAATTGAAGTTTTCACGGAAAACATTATAAAAAAATAATTGAACAAGAATCTAATCTTCAAACTAAATTAATTATTATTTCAGTTTTGGTTTCAATTTCAATTTCAATTACAGATACAATTCAAAAAATTTTTTAATTTGTAAATATTATTTTCAATATCATTAATAATAATATAATTTGTTTACCATTTAAGTTGAAAATAACTTTTTAGCATAATGGAAAAAGTTAAAACTTGTATTACCCGGTTTTAAATCATCAAATGTAAGGAAAAATGTACAAAAGCTATTAGAGCCATGGTTCTGGGATTTGATATGTTATTTACAGTAAGTATTGCATAATTTTGCCAGACACCGACAACATTGTGCTGCTTTGTATTTTTTTGGCAGTTTTTCCGAAGAGGAAAAGCAGCATCACACGTGACATAAATTTCTTAGTCCGAGTTTAAGTTTTCTCCTTGATTTTGTTTGTTAATTTTTTACAGTTGATTAGATCTGATATTAATGACACATAGAGTTACTTAACGTTTAAGATATTTCTGAAAGTAACGCGAGTCTTTAAAAAATAATTGGACTAATTAATGTGGTGGTAATAATATACTAGCTTAGAGTGTAAAAATATTAATAAAAAGGGGAACCAAGAAACGCGTTTTGTGACGCGTAACTTGAAATTTTAAAATAAATCGCGGTCATGAAAAATAATTCTGCCCATAACTATTCTGTTTTTGAAAGTTTTAACGTAAGGCAGATAAATAATGAAATTGATGATTTGAATAAGTTGGGTAGAATCCAACGTTAGTTTTTATTAACAGTGGGTAATTAACGTTAATTGTTGTGTGCTTTTTGATGTCGGGTCCAAAAGAAAAGGAATAAAAAAAGAGAAGGAAAAAAAGAAATGAGAAATGAAAGGACAGTGGGCAAAAACATAATTATTTTTACTGATTATGGAGAAAAACTTCAAAAGTGCCGATTTTTATTTATTTTGAAAGCCAATGAGAATACTTCAAACATAATCTGAGGGCTTCAGCTTCAAGAAATTTCATAGCCCATTGGTAAAGATTAGAAGGAGTTAAATTTGAAGATAGAATCAAAATATTTGGTAAGTGGAATATTATTTTCGCTCCTATTTGCTTTCCAACCTTAGTGTAACTATTGAGATTAATTATGTTTATTGCTATTTGTTTAAGGTCATTATATTAACCTGTTATGAATACTACTAAGATAAAGATCCAGTTCAGTAATATTTTAATACTGAGATATGTCAATAACAATAGAACCTCATAATAATGATATTTATTGTTCAATAGTTCAAGAGTATGTATTTATTCTGGATTATTATTTGACCAGTGCTCAGTGATTGAGTATCTACCGAAGTGATAACGCATGAAATAGTTGTGTGTAGCCGAGTAAAATTCCAATTTTCAATTTTCAATCCCATTTGCAAATTTTTTTGTTCTCGTTTTAATTATTGAGAATCCCAAGACTGCTCTAACGTTAATTTGTACTGTGAAGAACCGAGCAAAAGCAACGTTGCGGCCCTCTGCGCAGAAGAAAAGAGAGTAATGTGTGCCTGTTTCTGGGCAGCTGGCAATTGTGGGAAATTGTCTGCAAAGGTCTTTCAATTTCTTTCTTTTCCCTTTTTTCTTTTTTTTCTTTCCTTTCCTGTTCCTTTTATTTTTTTTGTTTCTTTTCTCACTTCTTCTGCTGCAAGAACGCTGGACTCCAGATGGCTCTTTGTAGGAGAGTCTGCGCTGGTGATTATTTGAGCTGGTTTTGATGACGGAGCAAAAGATTTTGCGGCGGTATAGCAGCGGTATAGCAGGAATAGGGCATTGATGCGTTGCGTTGTTGGTGGTCCGTGCTGGTTCTTTTGGGGAGCCTGCTGGCTTTGCGGTGAACTTGCGCTGGCTCTGGACTGGAAGCGCGCTGGATGCGCGCTTCTTGCTGAGCTGGAGATGACCGGGCGGTGGGTGTGCTCCTTCCTTAAATTCCATTGTGCAGAGGACTGAATTACTCGTACAGTACTAGCTAATACTAGCTAATACTGCAAATACTGCTAATACTGCTAATACTACTACTCGTAGGCTAAATTCACTGCACTTATGCCGTAACAGCTCTAAAGTTACATTGTGGATAATGTGTAATTGGTGAAGTTTTAGATAGCTTTTATTACTGTATATTAACTTATTATCAACTTATTATATTTTAGTTATTAGATTATATTCTATTCATATTTTTAATATTGATTTGCTTCAAAACATATTTATTATATTCCTTTTAACGTTATTCAAATAGCTTTTTACAATCTACTAATCGATCAATCAAATAATGCAAACAATCAACTGCTATTTAAATTAAATTCGATAAAGAAATAATAAATTACCTATAAAATCTTACATTCAATTATACTTATATTTTTAAATTTGATTTTTATATTATTTCAGTAGATAATATAAGATAGTAAGATAATAAGATAATAAGATAATAAGATAATAGTAAAGAGAAAAATACAAGTTCATTTAATATAAATATTTTAATGAATGGGAATTATATTCAAATTATAATTTCATATACTTCTTTAAAACTTATTATTCATATTAACTCTTATTTCATTTTATAATCAAATACAATATTGCTTTACTTTACTAATTTATCTTTTTTACAGTAATCATCTAGCTTTATTATATATATTGCTTTATTCAATTTCCCTAATTAAAAATAGACAACCATCATTATAAACAATAATAATAATCAAAATAATAATCACAATAATAATCACAATAAGTTAGTATTATTATCAGTTCTCCTTAATTAAAAAAAAAAATAACATTATTACAATCTATCAAATACATTTGTAATTATTAAAAAATGAGTAAACATAATTCATCTAATTCAAGTAAAGATGATAAAGCAAAAAGAAAATCTTTAAATTATTTACTTAATCCATCTTCTCCTAAAAAACAAAATAATAATATACAACCAAATTCAAATCATTCAACTCCTTCAACTCCTCCACCATCATCTGAGTCTTCTGCAAATAATTCTTTACAAATAAGCTCTCCGATTTTATTCAAAAATAATGAAAAAAAAAGAATTAATAGATATTCATTACCTTTACCTCGCCCTCCTTCAACTCCACCAACAATTTTAAAACATTCTTCTTTTCAAATTTTATCTCCAGAAATCCCTCAAAATAATATGTTCTCAATTCCTGCTTCTCCAGGTTTACCAAATATATCTTCTAATCCAAATTTCTATTCAAATAAAAACAAAAATTCTTCAAATTTAGATAATGTACCTCAAACTCCTTCTACAAACTTTTCTACTTTCAACTCAGATGATTATTCTGATAGTGACACTATTACTAGCAATAGCAATAGCAACAACAACAATAATAATAAGGCTAGTAATAACAATAATAGTAATATTAATAAGACTAATAAAATTTTCACAAATAAGCATTCAAATTCCGGTAACAAAAACTCAAATTATAATAGATTAGGTACTAATAGTAATGATTTTAGAGTTATTTTACAATCTCCAAAACCAGAATATAGTAACTCAACTGAAGAAATTCTAAAATCTCCTGAAAAATTACATGAAATTTCTTTGAATTTAAGAAAAAAAATATCTTCTGCTTATCTAAGAGTACAATCTTCTTCAAATAATGATCAACACTTTAGTAATAGTACTTCTAATTCAAAAATAAAAAAAAATTCAAAACATCATTCTTTACCTGCAACTTTCAAACAAAATTCTCCTTCCTTAAATATTAATTCTATAAATTTTAATGAAAAATCCTCAAATTTTTCAAATTCTTTGAATGAGTTAAATTCTTCAAATATATTTCAGATTACACCTTCTCATTCTAATTCTAATTCCCATTCTAATAATTCAAATTTAAATGCATCCTCTCCATTTAATACCCCGTTTAAGTTGAAAATCAATAATGATAACAATAATAATAATAATGATAAAAATAATAATAATACTAAAAACTTGAATTCTAATGCCAATACAACTCCTGTTCTAAGACGTCCTAAATCTAGTCTGAATAATAATAGACCATTAGGAATATATATACCTAGTTCAGTTCCTTTTAATTTTTCTTCTTTAGATACTCCTAATCTTAATTCTTCCATCAATAATAAAAATAATCACCCTACTCCAAGATTTATAAACAATGATGAATCACCAATATATAGCCATGCTGATGACTTAAATATTTTATCAGCATCTGAAGCATTTACAGCTGCAATAAATCGATCCAAAAATCCAAAAAACAATAAACTTAACATTAATAACTACAACAACAACAACAATAACAATACTAATAATATGAATAACAATAGCAATAACAATAACTACAATAATTACAATATCAATAACAATAATAATAGACTAGGATCAAAAATTTCAAATAGTAGCCTGAAATCCTACCCCAGTTCAAACTCTTCTTCAACCTCTCCATCTCCAAACTTCAATATGCTGAATCCAGTTTATGAAAAAGAAGCAGAAAAAGAAGCCATAGAATCTTTAATGTCTTTGGCCTCTCCTAAAAATTCTCTCAAACCTTCATTCAATAATAATGATTTCAAAAATGATAATTTCAGACATAATCAATCTACTGGAGGACATTCATCAATTCAAAATTTATTGAATAATGAAGAAGATGAAATAATGACTGAAAGTGATGATAGTGAATCTAATAAAGGTAGAAATGATAGTTTGTCAAGTTCACAAAGTATTACTGTAAATGATAAATAACTAGAAATTGCTGTTTTATAAATTTAACTGAATCATGAAGTGTGCTTTTAATAATTATTTTTTTTTTCATTTTTCTTTTTGTATTCTTTATTTTATGGTTAAATTAATTTTGGATGTTGCCTTTTTTTGTTTTGTTTTCTATTTTATGTTTCAAAATAATGTTTATATGAAGTTATAAATATCTCAATTTCATTTTCATTTTTTTTTGTCTTTTACTTTTCTTATTGTATAATTTTCTTTTATTATTATTATCACTATATACCCTGCAAAAGCTTGTAACCTAATCATTTGTTAATCAAAACGTATTTCTATTTTAGTCTTGTAGCTTTAGAGATCAAAAGGTTCTAAGGAGGTGTAATTAAATTACCTGAATCAAGGGTCTGAGTTTTTCAATTACAATCTATGCCCCTAATGTTTTTAGGAACATTCATAAAATTTAGATTTTTTTTCGTCAACAACAATGCCGGGAAATTTTGTAATTAAATTTCATTTTTTTGGAACTCGAACAAAAGCTGCAGGCAAAGGTTCTAGTTCATTATTATCATAATCATCTTCTGAATAGGTAGACAAACTTGCTGAATTAAAAATATAACTGTTAGTATAGCAACAATAAAAAATAGAAATTAAAAAAAAAAAGAAAAACTTACATGTTGCTAAAGAAACAAGTCTTGTAATGTCAGACCAATTTGATAGAACAAGTCCAACAGCTATAAAAAAAAAAATGTTAGAACTTTTAAATCCCTATAAACAAACTATATAAAGCAATAATTATAGAAAATATAATCTTACCTTCGACACCTTCACCAATATCTTCTAAGTTTTTCTCCATACTTATCACCTTTTCTTCCAAAGCGAGAGCTGATAAAGACATCTCATAAAATAGCTTTTCATTCAACTCCTTTTTTTCAATGATTTTATCAATTTGATTGTCTAGTGCCATCTCTATAAAATAAACAGATTGTTACTCCACAAATATATTAGGTCATTTACTAAATTACAGATTATTATTTTCAGTATTATGATAGCTTTTGAAGTTTCTGATAGAGTTCTTCAGTTAAAAGGTGCTCGACACGAACGGCCAAAATCTACAAAATTTATTAAGCACAAATCCCAAAACGGAAAAGAGAAAACAAACACAAAGAAGTGAAAGTAATTAAAATTTGAGGTTGACTTTAAAAGTTCAGTTATCAATTGATATTGCAATGATCTTGAGTTTATTTCAAATTGGACACTAATTTATATATAACAAATATTAAACTAATAATAAAATGTATTTACTATGGCTAACAAGTCTTATTCTAGAAGTTTAGAAAATTTTGATCCAGTTACTTTACTAAAAAACAACACTGATTTAGCTAAAAGAATTTCATTTATGATGTTAAAAAATAATAACTTAGAATCAAAGATATCTGAATCATTAGCAGAGAATATGGAATTAAGAAAAGAAAATATTCAGCTAAAAAAAGAGAAAACGGAATTATTAAAAGAAACTATAGAAAAAAATTCTGATAGAAAAGACTGGTTGGAAGATCGATTATCAAAAATTGAAAATGCAGTTACTCAAAAATATAATGAATTGTTTTCAATTTTTAGCGAAATTAGAGAAATTGAAGGATTATCCTCACCCAAGCGCCGATCTTCAGAAAATTTTGATACAGTCTTTCAAATTAGAGAAGATTCTGGAATACTGCGTCAAAAGCAGCAATTCAGTGAAACATTTCAAAATAGATCAAATAGAAGACAATCCATGTTTATTCCGAAACCAGAAGACTTCTCTTCTAATAATTCTTACAATTATAATTCCAAAAATCATAACTCCGAAGAAAATAGTTTACTTGAAACTATAAATGTTCTTCCCAAAATTTGTATTTCTAACTCTTCTAATACTTTTTCAAACTCAATCGATGCTAAACAAAAGATTGGAACTTCTATAACTGTCAATGATACAAGTAGTATTAATCAAAACACTGTTATACCAATATCTGAACATTCAGGTTATCTAAATGAAGATAGTCTCAACTCATGTCCGATTATTGACTACGCTGAAAACAATATTTTCAGTAAGCAAGGTGTCTTATCAAATAGAATAATTGGTAATGCTCATGAAGTATTTTTAAAATCGGAAAATTATAATAATAATGGAAAACCTAAGTTTTCTGTATTCAAAGAAAATTCGGTCATAATGGAAAGAACAAAAAAAGTAGACAGTTCATTTTCTCTTTTAGATATCAAAGCTGATTCAACCAATATTAATTATAACATAAAGCCAGAGAATAATCATGAAGATACAAATGAAAATGATGATGAAATATGTATTCCATTACTACCAAAAGACAATACAAAAGGTGTTATATATTCAATGGAAGATTTAAGTAAGTCTAATAATTGTCAAAAAAGTTCTCGGAAAAGAAGGCTTCAAGAAATCAAAGGACTAGAGGTTAAAAGCCAAAAGGAAGAATTCGATTGCATAGCTATTAAGAACGATGATGAAATTACTTCTGATAATATTAGTGGAGTAGAAGTGCCGAAAAGGAGAATACGAACAAGGAAAAAACAGGTGAACTATAAACTTCCTTCACTTAGAGATAAAATGAGAAGACCTATAGAAAAGCAAAATACCACAAAGAAAAAAGATTCTGCTCGAAGAAAATCCGAAATTATTACTACTTCTGAAGCCGATATTCACCTTCAAGCTCATAAGAAAAAAAGAATTGGATTAACTGATATTTCAAATTCTAAAAATATAAATTCAGTGAGACCTTTGCAGATTATGAAAGATAAAATTAAGGATGAAAATTTGTTGAATTCTTGCGAGGCAGCAAAACAAAAGACTAAACCAAAAAGTAAGTCTAGAAGGAATAGCCTGCTTATTTGATGTAATTTTATGAGTATAGCAAAAGATCTATTAATTTATATAGACAATTTTCTATGTATCAATTTTTGAATTTTAAACACTCATTTTCATTGCTATTTTGGGATAAGGATTGTAATTTATCAATTCAAAATCATCAAAGCAAAAATCATCGATATCGGTAACAGTTCGTTTGATGTTCAATTTTGGAAAGCATCTTGGTTCTCTTTGAATCTGTTGTTTAAGAGCATCAATATGATCATTGTATACATGGGCATCTCCTAATGTATGGATGAAGGAGCCACAATCCATATTGCAAACCATGGCTATCATTTTTGTTAATAACGCATAAGAAGCAATATTAAAGGGTACTCCTAATCCCATATCGCAAGATCTTTGATATAATAAACAATTTAATTTTGGCTTAGATCCTTTCGATTTTTCTTCCTCGCTTGGAAAATTTACATAAAATTGAGAAAAAATATGACAAGGAGGTAAAGCCATTTTTGAAAAATCAGCAGGGTTCCAAGCTGACATGATTATTCTTCGATCATATGGATTGGTCTTAAGCTTTTTAATAACTTCTGCCAACTGATCCACACCCTTTCCATCATAATTTGCATCACAGCCTTCATATTTCGCACCAAAATGTCTCCATTGAAACCCATACACAGGACCAAGATCACCTACTCTGTTTCCTGTAAGTCCCACCGAATCTAAGTACTCCCTAGAGCCATTCCCATCCCATATTTTAACTCCTTTTTCAGAAAGTTTAGCACCATCTGTACATCCGCTTATGAACCACAATAATTCATGAATAATAGCTTTTAAAAATACTCTTTTAGTTGTTAATAATGGAAATACATCATTGCTCAAATCAAATCGAAGTTGTGGTGGTGCAAAAAGTGATTTGGTTCCTGTACCAGTTCTATCAGGTCTCAATTCTCCTGTATTTATAATTTTCTCACAAAGCTCAAGGTAAGCCTTTTCCTCCAAATTTTTATTTGTAGTTAAAGTCATCCTGAGTAAAGTTAAAGATAAAGATAAAGATAAAAATATTAGTGATTTATACTGAAAACCTTTTCAAACATAAAAGTCGAACCAATAATAAATATTATCTAATTTGTATATTCTATAATAAATTTGCAACTTCAACCTTTTTCGCGTCAAAGTATTTATTAAATTCTATTTTCGCGTCCCAATTTGTGTTCCAAGATAGTGGTCTCAATATTTTAATTTCCGAACGGATCAACTAATCTTACTATTTATTAACAATAAATTACCTTACACTGTGTCTTATTCTAAAAAGGCATTAAAAACCCTTAGAGAGCAAAAAGAAATTAAACCAGAATCGATTATTTCAAGAAATTTATTTCAATTTTATTTACTAAAGTCAAATTCAAAAAGTAGATTCAATACAAAAGTATAACTACAAAAATAAAACTACTAAAGATTAATTTTTTGAATTTCATGAGAAAGTATATCAATAATGACGGATTTATCGCCATTGTTTTTCAAATGCGTAGAGATTTTCGATGAAGAATTAGCTCATAAATCATCTAAAAGAAAATCTACAAACCAAATACCATCCAAAAGTAGTGCATATATAATAAATGATAATTTCAATAATGAATGCTACAATTTATATAAGAGATTACATGATTTAAACCAATTAATTCAGGAAATAAGACCAAGTTACTTGTTATCCTCAGAATACAATGAAGATGATTTGCTTTCATCCTTGAATAACCAAGAGCAACCAATAGAAGAGAAGGATATGACTGAAGACCAAAAAGATGAATTTGATTCAGAATGTTTGATTATGATTCGAAACTATACTTCTATACTTTCAAATATGGAAAAATATGAAAAGATAAGGAGTGAAAATAAAGTAATATCAATAGATACATCTGATAAAAACACTGTAAATCTTCAAAATGCATCCAGCTCGCTTTCTTCTAAATTTAAAGCAACTGTCAGTTCAATAAATAATCTAATGAGTGCTGTTATCAATAAAGACTCGTTGGAATTATTTAATACTGAAATATCCAAGCATCGTTCAAATATTTTATTAAGTCTAAAGAAAGAGTTGGAAGAAGATACTTCTTTATTTCAAGAAATTCAATTACTCAGATTAAACAAAAAGAAAGAATCAAATATGGCTAATTTAAATAATATGGTTTCAATAGATTCTTCTTCTATAACACCTACGAATAATTTAAATGTTGATATCAATAATGATAACATGACACTAATTTTAGAAGAAGAGCAAACCAATTCGACAGGAGATAACGAAAATATTCAAGAATTTCAATCAGCAATGCAAAAGTTATCTCAGACTCAAATAACCAAATTTGCAGAGCAAGAATCCTTGTTACTTAAAAACAAATCTGAAGAATTGGTAAAAGTTAAAAATTTAGAAAAGTCTCTTTATGATATATTAAATATATCGAAAGATATTACATCTAATTTAAATATACAAGCCGAAAAAATTGAAAACTTAATTGAAATTCAGAATCAGAACCAAATCGACGTTCTAAAAGGTAATAAAACATTGGAGAAAAGTAAAGAAAAAAGCAGATTTGCTGCTCAAATGATTATTTGGTCATGCATTATACTAGGCATACTTATACTTTTCTATGATCAAGTGGCTTTTTAATATGTTTGTTTGTCTTTTCGTTTCTAGTAAGTGATAGTTACTTTACTGGTATAAAGTTTTCCAAGATATTTCTATTCTTGCACAATTGTAAAAAATTTAAGTTCTTAGAAAAAATATTTCAATATCTAAATAAATAAAAGAAACTTTCAGAAGTTTTTTTTTTTTTTTTTTCAATTGAATATTACAACTGCAAGGTGAGTTAGTAATTTCCGTATGTTGCGAATATTTTGAAAGAAAGTTAGCATAGTTGAAACCACATCCCTTAATTATAGAATTGAATAGTTTTCTCCAATATAGATACGATCCTTTAATTGATAAAATCGCAATGTAAAAACTGCATTTACAGAAAAAACAATCATAGTATTTGAGAATAATCTCGGATAGTAGAATTACACTAAGTAATAAAAACATGATTTCTTTGAAAAAAAAGCTATTTCATTTTTAGAACTTTTCGCCAACTTCGTTGATTCAAATATTCAAATTAAAGGTTCTATTTTTATATAAAATTTTTTGTAAAAAAAATATACCAAAACTATAAAAAGTAAAAGCAAATTAGATTACTAATTTTTAACCCTATATTCTATCATCTTTTTTCAATTGAGAAAAAGAGTGTAGACAATTTGCTTATTTGAAATTTATTTCTTGAATAAAAAAAAATAAACTACAAAACAATTTCAAAGGGGCAATTTTCTTGCTGTTGCAATATTTATTATGATAACTATTGTTTAATCCATGCGTAATACAGCCATTTCTAAAAATTTGCAAAATAGCTCAAGCTAGAATTAGATTAGGGAATTGTTTAGATCTCCTTTCAATAAAGCAATCCTAAACCTTAAATTAAATCTGTAATTTCTGTTAGTAAAATAAAGGGCTTTCATTTTGCATTTTAAATAGCCCTATATATATACACGTGCCATCAGGGCTCCTAGTAGTCGAGGAAGCATAGGTTTTTTACCGTGATTAGAAGCCAGACACCACAATCCAAGTCGGTTCTTCGAAAGGTTGAACTTCCATTGCCGCTTCCAAGAAACACCAGGTCTAATCCTAAGTTCTTCATTTTTCAAGAAGTGTCACGTTTTGATTATATCTATTGACCTTCAACGTTGAAAAATTGGTGATTAGTTTATCTGTATCAAGAATATAATAATATTTTGGATTTAGGTCAAAAAAAAGAATATAGCATAAGGGACTATAGAAAGTAACATAAAATATACAAAATGTCTTTACCAGCAAGTTTTGATTTAACTCCAGAGGATGCTAAATTATTGTTAGCTGCCAATTCTCACTTAGGTGCTAAAAATGTTCAAGTAAGTAAATGATTGAATTTTCATTATTTCAGAACGATTAGGATATGAAAGCAAAAAAAAAAGTGATTTCTAAAGAAAATGAATTTAATGCCTAAGAAAAAAGTAAACAAGAGTTTTAGAAATGTCCTTCAAAAAGAGATAATTTAAAAATGTTATACAATGTATTATGAAAATTAATAAAAAAATGACAAACTAATCCATGAAGTGTTTTAAAATAACCATTTCAATATATGAAAATGATTCAATATTCAGCATTTCAAGAGCATTTTTCGTTCCCTATATTTTTTAAAGGGAGCATCGAAACCTATATTAAAACAAAGAAAATTGATAAAAAATATTTATAAAGCCTAAAAGATTAGAGTTATAAAATGATTCACAATGACATAAATTTTTAAAAACAGTGGTGTCATGTTTCTACCTTTAATCCATTCTTTCTGATAATCACAGTAAAACTATTTTTTTCATTTAAATTTTTATACTAACTAAATTAGGTCCATAATGAACCATATGTTTACAAAACCCGTTTAGATGGTGTTAATATCATTAATATCGGTAAAACCTGGGAAAAAATTGTATTAGCTGCAAGAATTATTGCTGCAATTCCAAACCCAGCAGATGTTGTTGCTGTTTCTTCCAGAACTTTCGGTCAAAGAGCTGCATTAAAATTTGCTTCTCATACTGGTGTAACTGCTATTGCAGGTCGTTTCACTCCAGGTTCTTTTACCAATTATATTACTCGTTCATTCAAAGAGCCAAGATTAGTTATTGTTACTGATCCAAGAACTGATTCTCAAGCTATCAAAGAATCTTCATATGTTAACATTCCAGTTATTGCTTTAACTGATATGGACTCTCCATCAGAATTTGTTGATGTAGCAATCCCATGTAATAATAAAAGTAAACATTCTATTGGTTTGATTTGGTATTTACTTGCTAGAGAAGTTTTACGTTTAAGAGGTACTTTACCAGACCGTACTCAACCATGGTCTGTTATGCCAGATCTTTACTTCTACAGAGATCCTGAAGAAGTTGAAGCTGCTGTAGAAGAAGAAGTTGCAGCCCCAGTTGAAGAAGAAGAAACTGAAGTTGTTGAACCAACTGCTGAAACAGAAGCTGAAGATTGGACTGCTCAGGCTGGTGAAGCTGGTGATGCTGACTGGTCTGCTCAACAAAATGCTTCTGCTGATTGGGCTGAAGCTACTGAAGAAACTGCTTCATGGTAAATATTGTAATGTTTCTAAATTAATAAATATTTCTTAAAATAGTTAATTATTCACTTGTAGAGGATATTTTACTTAGTTCTATTGGAATTTTCTTTTATTTGCTATTCGCCTTTTAACTACTAAAACTTTTAAAACTTCGCTATATTCAAAACTATTTAGTCTTCAAAAATGCAAAGTTATTTGTTAGAACAAAAGATATGTTCTTCCTGCTTTAGACATTTATCTAATTATATCTCCTTTTTTATAAATGCCTTCGCATAATTCTATCAAATCACTACCAAATACACCTCCCTCTTGTCCTTCAGGAACTAGATCTGGGGTTAAAGTCCAAAGTTCATAAAATCGAACAGTTTCATCATTTGCAGCAACGCATATAGAACCATGATCTGGAGAAGGAACAGCAGACAGAATTCTAAGATTCAAAGAAGCTTGGATTTCAATTAAGGGTTTCATTTGAGGGTAATTATAAACGGCGACAAGAACAGGTTTCTCAGAGTCTGCAAAACCAAAAGTTGCTACAATTTGCTTTTTATTTTTTGACCATATTAAAGAAGTTACCTGACCTTTAGTATTGATTGAATCTAATAATGTACCTGAGTTTGTATGCCAAAATCTTTAAAAATAAACTGGTTAGTAATTTTGGGCAGTAAAAAATTTAAAAAAGGCACAAGTACAGTGATTACTTACCTTATCCTTCTGTCTTTACTTCCAGCTCCTGTCGCTAATAGAGAACTAGACCAAGGACAGAAAGCAATTGCTTTAACAGCAGCTGAATGTGGTAGCGAATACTTCAAAGTGGGGCTTTGTTTATCAGATATATCCCAAATTGTACAGCAATTATCATTTCCACCAACAGCAATTTGATTAGAATCATTACTAATTGCAATTCCTAATTTAAGAACGAAAGTTAGTAGGTTATCATTTCAAACAAAAAAAAACTGAAAAAATGAATTAAAGTGAATAAATACCGCAAACCTGTTGTTGATGACTCTTGAAAGATCTGACCAAATTTAAGGAAACTGAACCAGAATCAGAAGCAGACAAAGACCCTGTCAATGATGCTTTTAGCAAAGCAACTTCTCCAGCTTCATCTCCAACATAAAACATATCAGAATTTGGGATCCAAGCAATGCAACAAATACCACCATTATTCATATACTCGGCTTCTATGGTTTCGTTTGACTGATCGTAGAGAAGAATTTTTCCATTTTTAAAACCAACAGCAAGGAAATCATTTGTAGAAAAAGAAATTGCAGTTACAGATTCAAAATCTGAACTTTCTAATGGAACAGCACCGGAATCCTCACTCCATAAATAAACATTTGTACCTAACCCAACAGCTACTTTACCAGTCTTTTTAGACCACGAAACTAAATTAGTATAGAAATCATTCTTTAAACCAGGGGCATCTAAAACTCTATAAGGAATATGGGATTTGATTTTAGTTTTTGAAATTTTTTTCGCCTTAGCAGCTTCATTAGTTTTACAATTGATAAATTCACTTGATTTTTGACATTCCAATAATAAACTTGATGATAAACTTGTGACAAATTTAGATCTTGGGGAAAGGTTGTGTTGGGTATTAATCGGATGAAAAGTGAAAACTCTAGAAGGGGTTTTAAAGCCTAAGGCATACGCCATTACTCCATTTTTTTGTAAATAGTCTTCATCTTTTTGTTTCTTCTCAGTTATTTGTGTTTGAGCTAAGTTGTCTATTGAAGTCTGTGATAGGGAATTATCTAAACTGTGAGTTATACCACTATTGATCAGTGTATCGTAATTTGCTCTTATTAAAAAGGAATTATCTCTTAAGGAGGTGATTTGTAATCTATCTTCAAATGCATTTGCAATTTTATTATTTGAAACCGGTAAAGCTTGATAAGCTTGTTGAGAATAAACAGAAGGAATAAATCTATCAGTTATAGCAGTGACGGCAGACATGACAATGCCTAATTAAAGATATTTGAGAGGATTACTAGATTTAGCGAATAGTAATGATATGAAAACCCATAAAATCGCTTTTTGGAAATATTTTATTATATATGAGAAGCAAGTGGTTAATTTTTTATGATATATTGATTTTAATCATTCAGAATTATATATATACTGTATGTTTATTTATTGAGAGCAAATTTTTAGCAACTATTTTGAGATAAATAAATCAATAATAAATTCTTCAAAAGAAAACATTATTTAAGATGAAGGGAAACTTATATTGTTTTGATTGATATCATTGAATTATTCAAAATATGAAGGGTCAAAATACTGGGAAGGAGGAAAAAAAAGAATCATTACATGATTACAAAACAAAAACTACACAGAAGTAAACGCTTTAACCGCTAAAAGTAATAGAAGATGGTGAGGATGGTGAGGATGGTGGAAAAAGTACATAATTGATGTTCTTGAATATGAAAATGAAGGATAGGTAAACCATCCTCATGGCTATGCAATGGAGCTTAAGATATTTCATTTTTGTGGTGTCTCATTAGGAAACGAATGTTATTTTATTGCTATTTCTGAAGGGGTAAATCACTAGAATAATGAAAAAATTTTGTTTACATCTGTATAATAAAGGGATTCACGGTTCTTTTTGTTTGTAACAATAGGAATAAATAATTTAACTAAATTCCAAGCGATAGAACTTGTTATTTCTCTTTGCAAATGAACTCGTAAAAACCTTACGGATCTCTTGAAGTGTATGTTGGTAAAAACTTTATGCATAGTCCTGTAAAATAAATGTTACTAATGTCTTTTGCTGTAGAATGTATTTCCATGTAAATCCAAGCATTCGAATTCTAAAGCTGTTTTTGATGTATTAAGAAGCAGAGCTAAGTGAGACTGCAGTTTACGGTTCACTCTTGAACTTATGAGGTTTTACCGAATTTCGTAAGTAATTCTAAAAGCAGAAAAGTCTGATAGAGAAGTTTTCAAACTCCAGATTATAAATGAAACTTTCCAGTAATATATCAACATAGCTTTAATGAAATAAATTTTACTATGCCAAATAGCCAGTATTCTCTTTTTCTTACAATAATTACTACGAAAGTAGTATCTAGTAATCATTTTAATATTGCTAAAATTTCAGATCCATGATTTAAGAAGAATTTAATTTGCGTGTCGCAAAAAAAATATTTTACCTCTGTTATTATGCGTCGGTACTAAAACCATAAAACCAAAAAGTTTCAGCTACAGAAGATAGATAGATATTTCGAAAAAAAAAAAAAAAATTAGCAATTACATAAGTGTATGATATAATGTAAAATTACAATGAATGTAAAAAAGGCAAGCTAGAAAATCTAAAATTGAATTAATTTGAATTAAATTGAAAAAAAAGCATGAAAGTTGAAGAATAAAAAAACAAAAGTTAAATAAATAGTACAAATAGTGCATGTATTGGATCACCATTTTCCAAAAAACTTTTTTTTTCGCGATATATGAGGCGCATGTGTTGTATGTGAGTTTGAAGAGGGTTGACCAAACGAATTTGATTCATTGAAATTTTTTATAGTAGTGTTGGTTGTTGAGCTAGTTAAATCAGCAGGATCAATAACTAAAGAAGAAATATTATTATGATCAACAACTCTTAGATTTCTCTGACTCCTAAATCTTGAGTATGTAATTTTTCCAGTTCCATTATCTTTTTCAAAATCGGGCGCAAAAGCCATTTTGTTCTCAAGATCTTTATCAAAAATTTCTGCTTTTAGTGAACCGTTTCGAAAACGATCCACTTTAACTCCTGGAATTTGATTAAATGGTGCGGAACCTAGGCTATCATGAGATTTATGCGATTTCAGACTCATCTCCATTCTTACTTCAGGATTTTTGTCAAGATTAATTGGCTTTGCTAAAATCATAGAATCTCTTGAAATTGAACTATCAGTTAAACCACTAAAATTAGAAGTGTTTGTAAAGATTGAATCTGAACTTAGTATAGTGGAATCAATTCTTGTATTTTCGGAAGCAGAAGAATATGTTGATAAAATATCCCGATCAGATAATCTTCTTATTTCACCAACAGCTTGAATCATAGTATTAACAATAAAGCAATATAACTTAGACCAAACATCTTGCAATTCATTAGTAAAGGTTGGGCCAAATTTTAAACTTAGTACGTTAAATAATTCAAACCCAATAACCTCAAAAACTTTAAAATCAGAGCTAAATAAACTACTATGACTTCTTCCTAAAGATTCTAAAAATCCAGATAGCTGACTTAAATCATCTAATGTTCCAATCGCAAGTTTGATTATACTAGTAAATGAACTGCTCTGATGCTGAATAGATGGTAATTTTTCTTGGGAACGAAGTTCGGGATTCATATCATGTATAAATTCATATACTTCTTTCCAAAATCTTGTTGAAGCAAATAACTCTGATAAAGGTTTTCCATCTTCAACACCTATTTGTTTGAGTAATTCCGATCTTTCACTGAGAGATTGAATATCCATATCTTCATCATAAATATATTTATATATATCTTGAAGTATATTATTATTCCAAGAATATCTAAGTAAATCCTTTTCTTCTTCAGAAAATTTCGGTACTTGAAGAGGTTCTTCTGATTTATCAAAATCTTCATCAAATTTTGAATTTGATATTATTAATCTGTCAGGTGAAAAGAAAAATGGATCTTCTGTCACAGATGGATGTTTTCTTATATTATGAGAACCTGGATTTATGGGTTTTCCTCTAAGAGGTGAATTATTAGTACTTGGTTCAGAAAGTGAAAGATTATTAAAATTCAAATTGAATTGATTTATATGATTATTTGATTCTTGAGATAAAGAAGATTTTGTATCAGATCCACCACTAATTGATGTTTTTTTTGAATTTGATTTTGAACTTCTACCAGAACCAGAATTATTACTTGACTTTTTCGTTGATCCTTTTGAATTTTTATTTGAACTACTGGAATATAAAGCAGGAGATATTTGTGATCTAACATCAGGTACTCTTGGAGTCCCTTCTTTTCTTTTCTTGTAAGTCATAAATGAGACTTCCTCATTATAAGTTAAAAATTTACTGAAATTCATTTTCTAAATTCTTCATAGAATTCTTTTTTAACTAAGAATGATAACTTTTCTATCAATGAATAATGTATAAGTTTCAATCCTAAATATTATAATGAAATAATTAAAAGAAACAATGAAAAAATAAGTAATAGAATATTTGAATTTAAAAAACACTTGTTGAAAGGGGTAAGTAGACTGATGAATTTATGACATAAAAGTGAAAAATACCAATGATTTCTTTCAGATTAAAACTGTGCTTAAAGGTCTTACTGATAATTCTTTATAAAGCTAATTGACTGCTCATTGTCATTGAATAGTAACTAGATTATAATAGTAAGAATAAAAATAATAATAGTAATAAAAATAATAATAATAATAATAATAATGATAACAATGATAACAATGACAATAAAAACACACCAATATTATTCAGTATAAATAAAGGGATAATCATAGTAGTAGTAGAATAGGCATTTCACCTACCCTAATTTAATAAAAAGGAATCTTGAGTGTTTCATTAAGACTTCATTGGAAATAATAATTCAAAGAAATGTTTTGTAGGAAATTTTAAAATAATTTGAATGGTTACTGGTACACCCGTTTTCGTCACAGTTTAGTATATTCAAATGTCTTGTTCCAGAATCAAATTAATTAATTGTTCATTTAAAACCATTCTTACGCTTAAATATTATCCTTCGTACTGAGTATTACCCATAGAGTGATTCTCATTTTTAAAGCCACTAATTGTAATCTAACAAAGAAATTATGGTCCCTCTCAAATGATTATTCTTTTAGTCTACTATTTTTTTATCTTATTACTCGGGAGTAAAAGAAAAATCATTAATGGTAAAAAAAAATTGAACATGATCAAATTGTTTTGAAAAATGGTTAAAAAAAAAGGGCCATGGTTCACTATGGAACGGTAATTACCATGAATTCGGATCACACACTTAGGCATCAAGTACCATGCCTATTTAAAAGGCTATCAGCGTTGCAGTGCAGATTTTGCTATTGTGTTGATGCGGTTATGTGAACTTTGCACATCTAAGTGCGTAATTGTTTTCAAGCCTGTTCTGATATAATCTAAGAAGGTTCCAAGAATATTGAAAGACTGCGAATTTTTGAGAATTAGGTATAAAATTTATTGAAATTATTAAAAAGATTAGATATGATCTGATTAAACAGTTTAATTAAAAGATCAAATAACTAATTTGAACAAATGGGCAAAAAAGGTAGATACTGAGTAAACTGGAGTATTTTGTGTTTTTTCAATTGCTTTATTCAAAATTAGGAAATAATCCAGAGTCTTGCGTGGGAAAGATTTATTATTTATTAAGTATTACTCTTTTATTTTATGTAAATTTAAATCTATTGAAAAAATAAAGAGAATTTCTGAAGAATGAATTTAGATTAGCCATTTATGAACATAAATTTCCAAATTTTGCATAATTAGCAAAAAAAGTTCTCTAGAGCCTCAAGTTATGTTAGATAATAATCATTTAATTTTTGGTGTTATCACTAATAAATTTGACAGTTTATTATATGAAAAAAAGAAGTTAGACAAGCAAAAAAAAACTTAATTGAAACTATAAACTTCACTCAAATATTTCAAAGGGTTAGAAAAAAAAGATTTTTCAAGCAGATTTTATTGTCTTTTTGTAAGAAAAAGTATTTTCACTAAAGTAGTTTGAAAGTGTAGATATTATCCATTTTACGATAATGATCCATAATCTCAGCATTATTGCCTTAGAGTTAACTTATAGTGATATTTTCTACGGCAATAATAAATTATTTGGGTTGTGGCCATGGTGACCAATATTACGGATCCTTAATTTCGATTTTATTTATAAAAGAAAGCTCTAATTTAACACTAATGGTTTTAGGAATCTGTAGATTTTTAAAGGTCAATGAAAAAAAGTAGAAGCGATTATTGAAACTAAAGAGAACAATTTAGATTCATTTTTCATTATCATTCAAGTATTTGCTTAGAAGAGGGTAATTTGTTTTAGGTTTCTAAAAGTCAATAGAAGTGATTTTCTATCTATTAATATTAAAAAAAAACATTTAATGATTTCAAAGCTTCATGATAAAACTGAGATGTTTTTTCAATGTTATTAATTCTTATTAAAGCTTTGAAAGAATTATAATTTAGTGTAATTTTTTTTGAAAATTAAAAAAATCGAACAATTCCTATTATTTGTATTTTTTGAGTATGAAGGATTAATAAAACTTGAGAAATACATTATCATTTAAATAACACGAAATTACTTCGGAAGAAAAACAATTTGCTTATTCATTTGAAAGTTTTCACTTAAAACTGCTTTGAATGTCTTAAAAGATCAAAAGATCGCACAACAACTTTTTATTCAAATTTACCAATTTTTTATAGTTACCTTTATTTTTTAGCTAGATTTTTTTGTTCTCACAACCTTTTTGAATTTATTTTTTTCATCACTTATAATCTTATTCAATACTTAAGAGCCCTTTTTGTATAAAATATATTTGCAAATCGAACGAATAAAGCTCTTGCTGTTTTCCAATAGTCTTATGTTTTCTTTGAGAAGATATATATATATATATACTGTATATATATCCTACAGTTTGAATAGGAGATTCATTTAAGTATCAAAATTTCTTTAAAGAAATTTAGAGTAATTAAAAAAATAATTGATTTTTGTAACTAATAGTAGATATCACCTGTTCGACATAAATTTAAATGACACAACATCTATTGTAAATTTTTGAAAGTCTTTAAGTCTATTGAAAAAACAACTTTTTATTTGTGAATATGTAGGGGTAGTTTTTACCACAATTAGTATTCGATTAATAGAGTTTATTTCAAAATATATAAAAGTAAACACTTTCATTTTCCATTTTAATTCTGTTTATTCATTTACAGAAATAATGAGTATCTAATACTAAGTTTCAGATTTCATTGATTCTGTTTGAAAATTCAATAATTTCTTCTTTCTTTTTAACAAGAAATACTATACTACAGGAAGTGAATATAGATAAACTAGAAAAAAAAAAACGAAGAGGAAAAGTAAACTAAAGTAAAATAAATGAATACTTTTTATTAAAAGGATAGAATATGGTCAATTGTATAATATAATGAAAAAATAAACGAAAAAAATTAGAGTTAAAATTTAAGCTGATTTTCTACTTAATTTTTGTTCTAATTTCTCAAATTCTCTCATTGCAACTTCTTCTTCTATATCTAAAACTTGTTGAACATTATTAACATCTTCAATATAATAAGCTAGCATTCTTTCAATACCATTTTTTAAAGTATTTTCACTTAAAGAACAAGTTGTACAAGCACCTTTTAATTTTACATAAACTGTACCAGTATCGAAGTTGAAACCTCTAAATTCCATATCACCACCATCTTCTTGAATTGTTGGCAATATCCTTGTATCTATTAACTCTTTTATATCATCATAAATTTCAGCTTCTTCAGAATTTCGAGGTAATCGAGCATCTTTATATATTCTATTATGAGAAGTTGCAGTTGAAATTGACCTTTTTGAAAAGATTATATTATTATTATTTTTATTATTATAATTAATAAATTTTGAGTTTGATTTATAATTTTGAATTATATTATATGAATTAGGATATGAATTGTTTGAAAATTGTCTTCTTGCAATGTTTGAAAAAGAATTATCTTGAATATTTTTCTGCTGGAAACAATTAGTTTTAAAGCAAGTCAAGATAATTTTTGTATTTAACTTCTCATACTTCCCTTTGACCAATTTACCAGAAAGAGCATTGTTTTTAATAAGTTTTGAAATCATTATTTGAGATTGGTTATGAAAAATAATTTTCTGTTTTTTCGGATTTGCTTAATTTGTCTACTTATTTAGAAATAAAACTCGATTTATATTAGAAAGATATTTATACTTGTAGCTTTTCTTAGTTTTATATATGATAAAAAAAGTATGTATAAGGTTTTTTACGGTAGTATATTAATGACAATTACTATCCCCAGGATCATTTATCACTAAGAGAAGAGTAATTTGAGCTTCAATATTGTAAAGCTAAATTTTTATTATCAGCACTGCACTATTAAAATAAAACTATCATAATAAAAATGGATTATGTTGTTTAGCGATGTCGGATAAGGCAAAAAGGCCTGGCGCCAGATAAGGATGACTAAGCCCAGGAATTCTATTGGGTTCTGCCGTACCTGAGATCAGCAAAATATAAAGCCAGTACTATGGGCTCAATTTACGGAAATACATTGCATTTTTACCGTTATTCTCTTGACACATTTACATTTGCCACACATTATGCCTCACTTTCCTCTTTTTACTAAAATCATAATATAAGCACGTGCCTTTGATAATTTTAGTTCTCTGTCACTGCTCACCTCACCTGCCCAGTCACCACACTGACAACCAGTGCATTGGTACGGTACTACGGGGCTGCCGTGCTGTGGTGGAGTTCTGTAGCGTCTTCTTTTCACCCCGATGTTTATATTTACCCTTACACCACCACATACTTGTAGCATTGAATGAAACCTTAGCTCCCTCTCCAAGGAGAACATGTAGGGTTTCGAATTAATACCGTACAGAAATCACTATGGATTTGAAGTTACTTACTGTACTTTTAGTATTCATTCAAAATTATAACTAATTATTAAAAAAAAAAAATATTGATAAATCATATTGATTAATTTATTGATAGAATCACTTGACACTGATTAAAACTGTTTTTCTTATTAACTAACAATATTATTATCCAATAGCTACATAATTTGATAAATTTTAAATAACAATAATAAAAAAAATTTTCAATGAGTTCTTAATTGCTTTTCTTATATTCTCTTATAATAGTATAATTTTTAATAAATAACATAAATGTTTCATTTCAAAAATGATTCGATAATACCTGATACCAAGAAACAATCTTCTTTAACAGCTGCTTTTGTTGGTTTAATTGCAGCTTTAGGAGGTTTCTTATATGGTTATGACACAGGTTTAAGTAATAGTGTTCTTTCGATGGAATACGTTAAAAAAAATTTCTCCGATAATGGTGAATCTTTTACTGCAAAAGAATCTGCTTTAGGTACTGCAACTTTATCCTTAGGTGCTTTATTTGGTTCTTTAGTTTCTTCTTTTTTTTCTGATAATTTTGGTCGTAAATATTCGATAATTTATGCTTCTTTATTTATTTTTAATGCTGGTAATATTGTTCAATTAGTTTCAACTGGAATTCCTGTACTTTGTGTAGGTAGAACTATAACTGGGTTTGGTTTAGGAATAATAAGTGCAACTGTACCTTTATATCAATCCGAAGTTTCTCCAAAATGGATGAGAGGTTCCGTTGTTTCTTTATATCAATGGTGTATAACTTGGGGTTTAATGGTTTCGAGTGCTGTTGCTCAAGGTACCCATACAAGAAATGATTCGGGATCTTATAGAATTCCAATAGGTTTACAATCTTTATGGGCTTTAATTTTAAGTATTGCAATGAGCTTTTTGCCTGAATCTCCAAGATATTATGTTAAAAAAAATAAAATTTTTGATGCTGCTAAATCTTTATCAAGATTAAGAAAAGTTCCAATTGATGATTTAGGATTATTAGAAGAATTAGTTGAAATCAAGGCAAATTTTGATTATGAATCTTCAATAACAATAAATTCATTTTTTCAGCTATTCAAAAGTGGTAGAGGTCATAGTAAACAAGTTTTTAGATTATTAACTGGTGTTTGTTTACAAGCTTTACAACAATCTTCTGGTATAAACTTTGTATTTTATTATGGTGTAATTTTTTTTATTAATACTGGAGTTGCTAATTCTTATCTTATTTCTTTTGTCACATATGCTGTAAATGTTGTAGCGACAATTTTAGGAATTTATTGGGTTGAAAAAATCGGTAGAAGAAAATGTTTGATTTATGGGGCTTTATCAATGTCTGCTTGTGATATGATAATTGGAATTGTTGGTGTAACTACAAATTCAGTAATTGCAAATAAAATAATGATTGTATTTGTTTGTTTGTTTATTGCATCTTTTGCTTCAACTTGGGGTCCAATGGCTTGGGTTTATGTGAGTGAAATATATTCTTTAAATTTAAGAGGTAAAGGTGTTTCTATTGCTGCTGCTTCAAATTGGATTGTTAATTTTGCTTTGGCTTATGCTACACCTTATTTAATAGATCAAGGTAATCATACTGCAGCTTTAGGGACTAGTATATTTTTTATTTGGGGTGGTTGTTGTTTTGCTGGTGCTGTATTTTGCTATTTCACTGTTTATGAAACAAAAGGATTAAGATTAGAAGAGATTGATGAAATGTTTGCTTCTTGTAAAACTGCAATGGCTTCTAGTTCTTTTGTTTCAAAACATTCGAATTATCTTGAAAAAGCTAAAAAAATAATTGAAGAAAAAGCTTTTAATAGAAAGAAAAAAAAATTAAAAAAAACTGATATTGTAACAAATAAAGAAAAATTAGTTGCTCATAATGAAAATTTAGAAAAAAATTCAGAAAGTTCTTCCAGGTCTCTGGATACTCCATATATCAATAATATATCCGGACCTGATACTGATATTTTACCTTCTTTACCAGAATTATATTCTGATTTTAATTTTATAATAGATCCTAATCAAGAAACTATAAGATCAACTAGATATAATATGGATATAAACGAATTAAGTCATTATATTTTAAATAATTTGCATACAAGTCGATCTGGGTCTGGGTCTGCTTCTTCTTCTAATCCGCAAAACATCAATAATAATAATAATATCAATATCAATGACAACAATAATGATTATGACAATGCTATTACCACTAATAATGATAATAATAATAATAATAATAATAGAAATAATAATACCAATTCTAATACTAATAACTCTAATCAAACAAATCATAATCCAACTAGTAATAATGAAAATTTAGATTCCCATAATACATTAACAAACAATAATTCTGAAATTCCTACAAATATAGGTTATGAATTTGTCTTGGGCAACGATCGAGCCCCTCCTTCAATTTCTTCTTTTTCAATTGATGATAATGAAACAGATATAGACTTTTTGCAGAGATATGAAGAAGAAATCAATGCCTTCCGTTCCAAATAATAACTTTTTTTCAGTTCTCATAAAACATTTTTTTCTATTCTTAAAAAATTTGGGTGTATTTTATATTTTTTTTAATGTTTTTTAAAGAAAAACATTTCTTCTACTTTCACTTCTTTTTTTATTTTGTTTCTGAATGCATTTTTACCTATATTTTTATAATTTTTTATTTATTAACGATAACATGAAAGGCTTTTTTTTTTTATACACACTAATGTATTTTTTTTAATTTTGGTTAGTTAATTGTTTCAATTTGTAGTTTTTTGTTAGTTTTCAGCATAATTATTTTTATTGGTAGTTGAAATAATCACCATAATAATATGAAAATAAAAAGATAATGTTCAAAAGAGATAATTACTTTAAGAAACTTTTTTAAAATGAATATTCTAAATTATGCATACTTACGCATGATTTAGGTTCAGGCATTTCTTCTAAAAGTATAAGGTCAGGTGACTACTTCCATTTTTAAAATATTAAACAGGGCGGTATTTAGTAATAAAAGTGGAGGTATTTTAAGAGCTTTTGGATTTAACACACAGAAATAATTGTTCTCTACAGATATACTTCAATTTCAACTCTCTACCAGGTTATTATAGGCTACCATTATGCCCATAAAATTGTAACAAATTGCCATTGTTAGTTTAATTCGTTATTTAAAAAATGTTCAGCTTACTAAATAAAGATCAGCTTTTTTTTGGCTTGACTGTTACTTTTTATTCAATTGTTTTCTATTTAATAAGTTTTCAGTTTGTGGATTATTGTTTTATTGTAAGATCAGATTATATTTAAAAATAAAAAAAACTATATATTCATATAGTCAGAAAAATAAAAAAAATCAAATACTAATAAACTATAAAATTATTAATAAGGATGAAATATTTCATATTCCCCAAGCACAGCAATATTGCAATGGAAATTTTTCGAGCTGGGATTCCAAAATAACAACTCCCCCAGGATTATATATCCTTGCTTATATGAATTCTGAATTTTTAAAGGTTCTTACCAAAGCATTGCCAACATTTTCTTTCTGTGATATTTCAAGTCTTCGAAGTTTAAATCTTTTTGCAGGATTAATATTTTTCCCTTTTTTTGTTCTAATGCCTTTAAAGAAAATAACCAATGACAATATAATGATTTCAAGTATTTTATCATTTCCTTTATTATCTACATATTATGTATTATTTTATACTGATGTTTGGTCAAGTGTTTTTATTTTATTATCATTTTCATTTGCTGTATCAGCATCTCGCGTGAACATTTTGAGAGCATGGATTTCAGCTTTCTTTGCAATGATTTCATTGTTTTTTCGACAGACTAATATTGTATGGACTGGATTTATTTTAACGATGGTAATTGATAGAAATGCTCAAGTATCTGGAATTTATAATCCTAAAAACTATTCATATTTAAATAAACTTGGAAATATTTCTATTTTAAAAAAGGTCATGGTAAATTTTATTGGATTTTTATTACAGATGAAGGAAAATATACTTGTAATAGTTCCATATATTATCAACATGTTCCTTTTTATCACATTTGTTTATTATAACAAAGGAATAACATTTGGTGATAAAGAAAATCATATTTCAACAATTCATCTACCTCAATTACTATATTGTTTCTCATTTATGTCTGTTTTTTCATTGCCAATATTTTTTTCTTTGAAATTTTTAAAATCTTTTTTTAAAAATTCTTTTGGTTCATTTAAAAAAGTTCTTCTTACATTTTTAATTTATTTTGGATTATTTTTATTTGTTAAATATTTCACAATAATCCATCCATTTTTATTGGCAGATAACAGACATTATACATTTTACATTTGGAGGAGGATCATAGATAGAAATCCACCTTATTCAAAATATTTTTTAATACCTGTTTATCATTTTGCAGGTTATGGATGTCTATTTCATTTGTTTGAAAACCTTTATCAATTTGATGATAAAAAAAATTACTCCAAAAGATTTGAAGGAAAGAAATTGAATGAAACTTCAATTGATTTAAAGCCAAATTATATAACAATCCTTTCATATTTGGTTTGTGTGAGTGCAAGTATTATTCCATCACCTTTATTCGAACCAAGATATTATATACTTCCATATTTATTTTGGAGGCTTCTTATTAAGGTAAATGACGATACATTCTTTCGATCCTTAGATAATTTGATTTCTAAAAGGTTATCTGTTAAATCTTTCAAATTAATTCTTGAATACTTTTGGTTTTTTATTATTAATGGAGTAGTAATGACAATATTCTTAATATATACATTTAAATGGGAAAGTGAGCCCGAACTTGTTCAAAGAATTATATGGTAATTTTTAAGAAAATTTCACAATCATAATATGTCAGTATTTTCAATACAAATATTATTTCCATAATAAAATATTTCATTTAAACTCTTTGAATTGTAAAATATATCAATTTGGAAATTGGAGAAAGAATTCAAATTCATCAGAAACGAGCCTCAATTTCCATTTTCAAAATATGCCGCCCCATTGCGGAGCATTCAAAAATCCACGTGATCATGTGTTTGACAAATCAGAACTCAGCTTGATATTTTCTAATGGACTTACCAATGTGAATAGGCCAAAATCAAAAAGTAGTAGAAACACCCTAAGAGCAAAATATTCAATCCAAAATGGTATTGAATTTCAAGATTTGATTTAAAGATCTGATTTAAACACTCATTTGGTTTAGATAATATTATATTAATTCAAATCGTAATTATATTGTTAGATACATATTTTTTTGAATCAGTATATATTGAGTAAAAATGTTTTCAAGAGTTGGATCTAGAGCAGTTTTAACTGCTAGTTCTCAAGCTAGGTATGTATTCGTATTAAGGTCTAGTCTATTCATGATATTTAAATGTCAATTGTTATTATAAGGTTATTTGATTATGATAATATAAAGGGGACAAAATTATTAACAATTTTGGAATGAATCAATTTTTTTTTGTTTTCAATTTTTAATTTTTATAGAAATTATGCCACATTACGTGAAATTGAAACTCGTTTAAAATCCATTAAAAATATTGAAAAAATTACCAAGACCATGAAGATTGTTGCTTCAACTCGTTTAAATAAGGCTCAACGTGCTATGACAAATTCAAGAGTTTATAATTCTGGTGATAATGAGTTTTTCAAAAATGCAGAAACTGCAAATGCTAAATTACCAGAAGAACCAAAAACTTTAATAATTGCAGTTTCTTCTGATAAAGGTTTATGTGGATCAATTCATTCTCAAGTTGCAAAAGCAGTTAGAGCCGAATTGAAAAAATTTCCAAATGCTGATATTATCGCAGTTGGTGAAAAAGTCAAAGCTCAAATTAATAGAACCAATGCTGATAGTTTACTTTTAGCATTTTCTGGTGTTGGTAAAGAAACTCCAAATTTTACTGAAGTTGCATTAATTACTGATGAAATCTTAAAAGAAACTAAAGGTAAATACTCAAATGTTGAAGTTTTGTATAATAAATTTGTCAGTGGTGTATCTTTTGAATCAACTGTTAAACCTGCTTTTACCCCAGAATTAATTGAAGCATCACCAAAACTTTCATTATTTGAATTAGATGCGGATGCTAAAGTTCCAGAAACTCTTTCTGAATTTTCTTTAGCTAATGCTATTTTTAGTGCCATGGCTGAAGGTTATGCATCGGAAGTTTCTGCAAGAAGAAATGCTATGGATAATGCTTCTAAGAATGCAGGTGATATGATTTCCAAATATTCTATTCTTTATAATAGAACTAGACAAGCTGTTATTACTAATGAATTAGTTGATATTATTACTGGTGCTTCATCATTAGATTAAGCATGAAAATTAAATAAAAAACTTTTAATTATAAGAATTATTTATACCAATTTTTGAAATTAATATTGTTATTTTAATTCTTATTCTTATTTTATACATATTTTATTTATTTTATTATTAAATATTCTTTAGATCAACGACCTATTTTTACTTATATTTATGTATATATAATTTGTACGATATGTATACATTATGTGATTACTTGAGAAGATTCAGAATAAAAAAAAATTCAACAAAAAAGCCAATTGACTTGTTTTTTTTTAAGTTTAAAATCGTTAAAGATTTTCAAATTTACAGAAAATCGAATAAAGACCACAAAGAAAAATGAAAACAAATAAGAACGTTATAAAGTATAAAATCTAAATCATTAAATTAATTGAGTTAATTAAGATGAAACGTGAGAGGTTAAAGGTAAAAAGAAAGATTATGAATAATGGGTAAATAATAAAATGTAAATGGAAAATAAATTAAATTACTTAAAGTTGACCTTCAGTATGGAAGATATGTAAAGCAAGAGTAATTCTTTTAGTCATTGTCTTTTCACCTTCTCTAACCCAAACTCTTGGATCGAAATATTTCTTATTTGGTTTATCATCCCCTTCTGGGTTACCAACCATTGTTAAGATATAATCTTTTTTATTTAAAACATAATCTCTAATACCAGTTAAATAAGCATATTGACAATCAGTATCTAAATTAACTTTAACAACACCATTCTTTATTGCAACATCAAACTCTTCTTGAGTTGAACCTGAACCACCATGGAATACAAGATATAATGGATATTTCTTCTCAGAAGATAATTTATCTTTTGCAAATAATTGATGTTCACCTAAAATTGAAGGTCTTAAAACAACATTACCTGGTTTATAAACACCATGAACATTACCAAAGGCAGCAGCAATCGAGAAATTTTTAGAAATTGGAGATAAAGCTTTGTAGACAGAAAAGACAGTTTCAGAAGAAGTATATAAATCATCTTTTGAAGCAGATTCGTTATTAACACCATCTTCTTCACCACCAGTGATACCAATTTCCATTTCTAACCATTGATTCATTTTGGACATTCTTGTGAAATATCTAACACAAGTTGAAATATTTTCATCATCATTTTCAGCAGATAAATCTAACATATGAGAAGAGAATAAAGGTTCACCATGAATTTTGAAATATTCTTCATCAGCTTTAATCATACCATCAAACCATGGTAATAATTTTTTGGCACAATGATCAGTATGTAAAACAACTGGAATACCATAAGCTGGAGCAATTGATCTAACATAATGAGCAGCAGCAACTGAACCGCTAATTGAAGCAAATTGATCTTTATTGTTGACACCTTTACCAGCAAAATAAGCTGCACCACCTTGAGAAGTTTGTAAAATTATTGGAGATTTATTATCTCTTGCAGCTTCTAAAGCTGCAACAACAGTTGAAGAAGAAGTTACATTAATTGCTGGAATTGCAAAACCTTTTGCTTGAGCATAATCAAATAGAGCACGGACATCATCACCTACAATGACACCGGTTTTTCTTGATAAAACATCTTGAACACCCATTTTTTTATATGAATTTAAATGATTAAAGTTTAAAATAAAGTTGAAAAAGTTAATAAATGAAATTAAAATTAGAAATTTCTTGAATGTATATTATTATGAAGTATAATAATTAATAATGAGACAATGAAATAAAGAGCAAATATATATATATAAAAATATAAATGATATAATAATAAAGAATTGAATTGAAGACAAAAGTAGATGTTTAAATATGAATAAATATAAAGTTGCTTATGATTAAAGAGAAATTAAAGTGGTGCTGCAAGGTAGTTTGTTAGTGATAATGGATTAATGTATGTGGTGTGGTGGATCCAAAACACTAGCCAGTAGTAAATAGTTCTACAGTAGATGATGGTGATAGAAATTTGATTTGACATAACAGCTACAATTAAAGCTGAAGTTCGGTGGTGGTGCTGGTTCTGGTGAACATCATCAGACAGACCAGTTTTGCCATTTGCCGCAGAGTACTGGACCCCCAAGGACAAGCACCGCCTGAAATATGGGGTCTAAGGTCATAAGACGCTCTCAGTGAAGTAATTTACACGTGGTTTTCCCGGAAGCTGTCCCTGTAGCAGGGTCTCCGCTTGTGTCGGTTCAAATATTCGGGGCCTTCAAAAACATTTCTACACCGCAGTCCCGATAAAAGCGGGTAAATTTTTAAAACCAAAACAAATCCAACACTCATTAGAAGTCCATGGAAAACCCAGAGTACCCGGGGAAATTGGGGTGTAGTTGTTATTGGTCAATTCAAACGGGACAACAGCTAGAATGTTGTAATCAGGATTTTTATGTTATCGGGATAACACCCGTGATAGTAAAACCTTCTGGAGGGTTCTGTTCCTCAGTGTAAAGGTATATAAAAGTTAAAAAGTATTGTATGAGAATATTATAGACTGAATTTACCCAACATCCAGCTATGAAATATAATTTGATCTCAATAAATTAAACAATCACTAAATGCATGTCACTCTAATGAAAATAAAAAATTTATTCACTTAACTAACGCTTATGCTAGGATTAATGTCATTTCAAATAATAACAGTTCAGCCTCATCGTTGTTATTTATTTCAATCTATGGCTAGTGAACATGGCTGGTAAACCTGCGCACTTTAATGGCTGAATCATACGTGGCTGGTAACGTATGTGGCTATCTCTTGAATATTTTTGAAAGTCTCTGTCACACGTGATTTTGCTGAGCTCCACTTTCTTTATCTTTATCACAACCAGCTGACTCCTATTGCTATTGCAATTAATATTACCAGTATTATTATTACAATTATTTCTATTATCGTGGAATCGATAACATTTTTCAAACACACTTCTTGAACTTACAGCAATTATCACTGTAATCCAAATCAACTGAATTATTAATTATTTAAAGTGCTTTTGTATTTTCAAGTAATTATTACTAGAGCCTTTAATTCATAACAAGGTTTGAGTTTTTATTAATCGCAAAAATTTACATTCATAACTATTCCTATCTAATTCATTCTTAATCAATCAATCAAATCAATTTTATATTTATATAATCATCAAATTCATTTTCATATTCACTTTCAAATCAACTTCAATATCAATAATATCTATAATAAAAAATAATGGATGAAATAAGAGCAAAAAGATTAGCCAGGTTAAATAAACTTAGGTTGGAAAATGAAGAATCTTCTTCTTCAGCATCATCGTCTTCATACTCATCAGCACCTATATCAGCAACTTCTAATCCTAAACCTTCATCAATATTACCTAAAAACATAAAAAATAATAAAGAAGATAATGATAAAAATGATAATCCATTCGATATATTATCGCTTTCTTCTACAGATTCAAGCAAATCCAATAAATCTCCAGCTTTAACTCTAAATTCAAACTCTAATAGTAATACTAGTAATAATAATAAGTCGTTAAATCCCGAATATACTCAGAAACAATTTGATTCTTTTTATCAGTCTGAATTTCAAAATATTTTAGAATTTGATATAAATGAAATTAATAAAAATGAAAATGAAAATGAAACTGAAAATGAAAATGAAAATGAAAATGAAACTGAAAATGAGACTGGAAATTTTAAATTTTTTTTCACTTTACCAACATCAACAAACTTAACTAGTGTTTCAGATAAGCGTTCAAAAAAGATTTTAGGCCAAGAATTACAACAAATTGTTGAAATTTTCGAATATAAAATTTTAATTAAAGGTATTTCAAGTCCAATAGAGTACCTTTTCAATACATGGTATAAATCAAAAAAGTTAATTGTTCAATTAAATTCTCTATCATCCATTTATAAAAAAATGAACACTAATGCAAAATTAAAATTAATAAAAATGTTAAATAAAGTTGTTGAACAATCTTCAACTTTTGCTTTTAGTTTATTTCAGGCACCTGAAATTTCTCCAGATAATACTTTATCCAAAACTTTAAATCCATTCATTCATAATAATTTCGAAAATAATTCAATTTTAGATTTTCTTTCATCGATTATTGAAATTTCAAAATCCCAAGAAGCTATATTAGATTTTTTAAATATTTTTGTACCTTACTTATCTAATTATATCATAATTAAAAATATCAATATTTACAATAATTCTTATATAAGAATCATTAATCTTTTTAAAAGCTTGCTCTCTGATAAAGAGATTGCTTCTAATTTTTATAATATAGAGAATTTCAATCCGGAAATTACAAAATTAACTGATCCAATTTATTTAGAGAAAAACTCAATTTTAGGTCCAATTTTAAGATTATCTCCTCTAGATTCAAATTATGCAATAAAAACTTTTTCAAATCTTTCAATAATTTCAAAAATTGATCTTTCAAGATTATTTGAAACTTCAAATTCTGAACATTCAATGATTATTGAATCTTTGTTTTTCATTATTGACAAATTAATTCGTGGTTCACTTAATTCAAGAAGTTCTTTGTTATCTTTTTTTGGAAAATTATTAGATCTTAATCATTTAAGAAGGGGTTCCCAGGCAAATTATGACAAACTATCATCTCATTCTTTGATGGTTAATATTTCTTTAATTTTATTCAAATTGTCTGATCCTTTTTTGCAGATGAATTTTAAAAAAATTGATAAAATTGACCCTTTATATTTTAATAAGGAAAATGCTTTTAGTATCGAAGAAGAAACAAGAGTAAATGCAACTTCGCAAGAAGCTCAAGAATATTATGATAAAAATAAATTAGATCAATATCCAAATTTTATTTCTGAATGCTTTTTTTTAAGTTTGGCTTATTTACATTATGGTATAGGTGGTGCATGTTCACATAAAGAAAGATTAGCCAAACAAATAAAAGGAGTTGATGCACAAATTATAAGAGCAAAAGAAGCAAGAGATAAACTTCCCACCAATTCAAATCGAACTAGAGTTTTAAAAGAAATATATAATAAAAAGATAAGAGAAATGGAAGATTTTTTAAATAAAAATAAAGCAATTAAAGAATCTCTTCAAATTTTTTTCTCTAATAAAGAATTTCAGAATCAAACTTTTGATTTTATTTTAGGTTCGTGTGTTTTTATTGTTAGATCTATTGATCCCAAAAAATCTTATCCATCTAAAATCATAGATTTACCTTTACAACCTGATAATGTTAATTTTGAAAATATTGATAATGCTGAAATGCTTCGTCAATTAGCACCGGTTCCTTTAAGATATTATCCTGAATTTATTATAGAGTCTATCGTTACTTATGTCCTGCATATTATACAATATAATAATAATCCGTTATTGAATAATCCAAGACTTTCAACGTTTGTTGAATTTGTTATTGTTTTATTACGTTGCCCTGAAATTATCGGAAATCCTCATTTAAAAGGAAGACTCGTTGAATTATTATTTTATGGTTCATTACCAATGCAAAATGGAAATCCAGGCTTTTTACATATGGTTTTCCTTAGTGATGATTTAGCAATAAAACATTTGTTATATGCACTTTTAGATTTTTATGTGGTAGTTGAAAAAACTGGAGCATCTTCACAATTTTATGATAAATTTAATAGTAGATATCACATATCTGTTATTTTAGAATCATTATGGCAAGACTCACTATATAAAAAACAACTCAAAGAACAAAGTGTTAAAAATAAAAATTTTTTTATAAGATTTGTTGCTAGAATGTTGAATGATACAACTTTTTTATTAGATGAATCTTTAAGAGATTTAATTGAACTTCATAAACTTCAAACAGAACTTGAAAATAGACAAAATGGTCAACCACCAGTCATGGAAGGTACAGATGAAGAATTAGCATCTAATCTTGATTCTACAGAACGTCAAGTTAAATCCTATATAAATTTAGGTAATAAGACTGTTAATTTATTCAAGATATTTACATTAGAAGTATCTTCTGCTTTTGTTTTTCCAGAGATTGTTGATCGTTTGGCCGGAATGCTTGATTATAATTTAAATGCATTAGCAGGTCCAAAGTATACTCAATTGAAGGTAAAAGATCCTCAAAAATTAAGCTTCAGTCCTAGACAATTATTACTTGATATATGTAAAATTTACATAAATCTTTCAAAAGAAGAACAATTTATTATAGCTGTTTCTAAAGATGCGAGATCATTTAGTAGAGAATTATTTTCTAAAGTGAAAGCTATTTTAGAAAAACATAACTTGGCACCAAGTGATTTTATTGATTCGCTTATGATTTTTGCAGATAAAGCAGAAAAACAAAGATTGAAAGATGAAGTAGAGGAGCTTGAATTAGGCTCAATTCCGGATGAATTCCTAGATCCTTTAATGTATGAAATCATGAATGATCCTGTTATATTACCGACATCAAATGTTAGTATGGATAGATCTACCATTAGAGCTCATTTATTAAATGATCCAACTGATCCATTTAACAGAATGCCATTGAAATTGGAAGATGTTGAGCCAGACGTAGAACTTAAAAAGAAAATTGAAGCCTTCAAAAGAGGAAAAAGGTCTAGATCTAGTGATGAGGATAAAGATGGTGATGTTGAAATGAAATCCTGATCTTTTTTATATATATTATATAATTTCATAGTAATTTCAATGTTTATACTGTATATTTACAAAATTTTACGTAATTTTAATGAAAACATCTAAAAAATAAAAATCTTAAATGAATTGAATATAATAAGATCAAATGATTATAAACTACAGAATTCTCTTTGAGAATTGAATAAAAGAAAATTAATTCAATGAACTTAATTAGATATATATAACAAAAGTTTTGTAATTACTTAATTCTTAACAGCAAAATTTCTTTGAGGGAAAGCAAATTCTTTCTTTTTTTGTTTATCAGTTTTTTTAGTTGATTCACTGAAAGTTAAACGACGACGAATAGCTCTAGTTTTTTTAGCACGTAAATCTTTTGGAATGTATTTTTTATTTTTGTAAAAATCTCTTACAGCTTCACGTTGAGATAAATTGATAATAGTTAAAACACGAGCAATATCCTTTTTGATACTACCAATTTTTGGAGAAGACATTCTTGATTTTTGACTTCTTAAAGAAAGGAGCTCTTTTTTAAGATCAACTAATTTGTCTTCAAGCTGATCCTTGGATTTAGTTCTTAATTCATAAGCTTTAACAACTGCCTATATTTATAATTAAAAAAATGTTAGTCAAAGATTCAAAATAAATGAAAAAAAATATTGATTGATCAGGAAACAGGTAATGAAAAAAGAGTTTCAATTTAAATGTGATTAAATGATTCTATAATAATTTTATTGATTGAGTTATAAATGAAAGCATAAAAATGAACAAAAAATAATCTATTTAAAGGTTATCTGAAGCAAAAGTTCACAATTTCACAAATCTTTTTCTTCGAAACTAAGCTTTATATTTTACACAATAATAATAATTTTTTTCCAAATTAAGCTGATTTGATATTGAATGCTTATAATAAAAAAAAACTCTCAAATTACGTTTATGCCATTTTGAATAATTTCTTAAATCCTTGAAATTTTTGTTTTTTTTTCATTTTATTGAATATATGATCAATTTACAAAAAGAAACCTTGGATTGAATATTTCCCATTAAATTTATTCAATATAATACATATTTAGAATTTGTACCATTATTTTCATTTTATATTTCTATAAATATTTAGAATTTGATATTTTTTAATAACTTGTTTTCCAATAATCCGCCTGTTTTCATTATTTCTCTATTCAATAATTGAGATTATTATATATCTTACGTACCATTTTTGATATATTATTCTTGATTACTTTGTTTTAGAACTTTTGTCAGAGTATCTTGTTCAATATTTTTATTATATTATTATTGATATTTTGTATTTTGATATTTTGATATATTTGGATAACTTGTTACGATAATTTGGAATATGGAAAAAGAATCAATTAGAGCCCTGCTGAGCTACAGCCCGAAGACATAAACTCTTCCGAACTTGGGTGAGAAGCACGAACTAGTCTACATATTCAAAGAATAAGTTGAAGCGGAGAGTAAGCAGGAAGGTCATGTGCTCAAATTGTAGAAGAAAACTATTATGCGTGACTGATAAGCCAAACTTATTAAAACGTGTTTGTTCTTAGGGCTGTAATAAGTTACTTTTTTTATTTTTAAATTCTGATTTTTGAAACCCATAAACCTGGGTTTTTGAACTTTTTATCTTTATCAGAGATTATTTGAAATTGCGCAAAACTGATTTCGATTACGTTACTGCAAAGTTAAGGTGATTTGGATGGAGTGTAAGTAAAGTTACTGTACTTGCTCTTGAATATTGACTAGATTAGGGGCTTTTGAGTATGATAAATGTATTTCCAATACATTTGATTTTGAAATAATTGTGTGTTTTTAAATTTACAGAAATATTTAATTTATTTGATTTATAGAAATATGTACTATAGAAATTGTAAACAAATATATAATAAAAAGTAAATTTTGTAAAATATTGAAAAATGAAAAATTTGATTTATAGACAAAAAACAAAAAAAAAAGAAAGACAATGAAAGGCAAGGAAAAAAGATATCATTGAAAAACAAAGTAGGCAAGAAAAAAAAAAAATTGAGATTTTTTTGAGAAAAATAAGTAGTATAATGGTAATGGTAATGACTTGAATAGAATAAGTTCTGTAAAAATGATTTTTCTTAAACGAAATATTTGATTTGAATAAATTAATTTAAAATAGATTGGCAAAAGCAGAAGGCAAATAGTATTATTATTTATTATTAGTATAATTATTATTAATTATTATTAGTAGTATTATTAATATTAGGAAATTATTATGAAAATATTAGTAAAAATAATATTAAAAATAATTGAATCAAATTGAAATTTTTTTAAGGATAAATTGAATTATTTAACTAGTACTTTTAAGATTAGTACTTAACCATTCAAGACCTTCATACAAACCATCACCAGAAGTTGCACAAGTTGCTTGAATATACCATGGACGTTGACGAATAGAATGTAAACCTAATTTTTCAGTAATTTCAGCAGCATTCATAGCATTTGGTAAATCTTGTTTATTTGCAAAAACTAATAATAAAGCATCACGTAATTCATCTTCATTAAGCATACGTTGTAATTCTTCTCTTGCTTCAGAAATACGGTCACGATCATTTGAATCAACAACAAAAATAATACCTTGAGTATTTTGAAAATAATGTCTCCATAAAGGTCTAATTTTATCTTGTCCACCGACATCCCAAACTGTAAAAGAAATATTTTTATATTCAACAGTTTCAACATTAAAACCAATAGTTGGAATAGTTGTAACAATTTCACCTAATTTTAATTTATAAAGAATTGTAGTTTTACCTGCAGCATCAAGACCAACCATTAAAATACGCATTTCTTTACGACCAAAAAGGCCTTGTAATAATTTTGAAATTGAAAGACCCATCTAATAAAATAAAAAAAGAAAATAAAAAAAAAAAGTTAGTAATTATTTTTAATATTTTGAAGTATTAAATAAAATTAAACTGATAACAGTTAAATAATTTCCTAAATCATCAAAGCCAAATTTCAATCACATTCAGTTATATTTGCATTTATAATTTAATTCAAATTTATCCCTTAACTAAGTTTAAATTTTGATCTTGTATAATATATATTAGATCAATAGATTAGGTACTTGATAAATGCTAAAGAAATGTAAGATAAGTATATTCTAAACTCTTTTTAAAAAATTCAAAATCAAAATCATCATCACTATGTTTGAATCTATGAATCAATCAAAATAATGTAAAATCCTAGGATATAGAAATAGAGTTAAAAATGTATTAATCCTTTTCTTTTCTTTTTTGTTTGTTTCAAAGGAATAGTATATAAGTAATTGATTTCTTTAGATTATTTTAGATAATCATCTAATTATGAAAAAAAAACCCTGAAATGAAATAAAAAATTTGTAAAATGAATGAAGCGATATAATAATAATATGAAAGTAAATCAGATTCATATTTATTTACTCTTTTTTTTTGATTTTCTTTATTTTCCCCTTTTATTAAATTTATTTATTTATATTACCATTGAAATTTAAAATATCATAGATATATTTGATAAATAAATATATAATACAAAAATAAAATTGATTGATTGATTGAAGTGATAACTAGAAATATTATTGACTGATATGATTAAATAGGAGCTATATGTAATTATATAATTATATAATCATTTAACTTTTAGGAAACAAGACATACCTTTTATTAATATATATATTATAAATGTATTATTAGGAATAATTAACCTATGATTGAATTAATTAATTGAATAAGAAGTAAAAAGATTTGGGATATAATTGATATATTAATTATAGAAATAAGAAATAAAAAAATGGAAGAAATATTTGAAAGTTATAAAAGAAGATATAAAAAAACAAATACAAGCCAGATATGTCTATAAAGAATAGAGAATAGAGAATAAAGACTTAAGATTGAAGATTTGAAGATGGAGGATGAAGTGAATAAAAAAAGAGGAATATAAACAAATGGCAGTAAAGTCGTGATACTGTTAGTATTAATACTATTAGCAGTAATTAATTAGTTAATTAGTATTAGTATTAGTATTGGCATTACTGTAATACTATTACTATTACTATTACTATTACTATTACTATTACTATTATTATTATTATTATTATTACTACGTACTATTTCTACCGGTAATACTACAAACAGAACAAAATCAGTCTGGTAAATTCAGCGATTCACCGCCTACAATTGAGAAACAGGGAGAAAGTGCAGGAGAAAGGATGGAAAGCACATGCATATAGCAGGGCGCGACTGGAAGTTTCTTCAATTGCCTAGTTTTGGAGGAAAGCGCTGTCTGTGGGAAAAGGGGTTGGCCTGACACGCCGCTTTTACTGGCTGCTGAACAAGTGCCATAGGAGAAGCACTATTTGCTTGTGCTTCACACATAATCAATTATGAAATCAGATAACTGAAGTGGAATCTAAAGAAGAATCAGAACAAGTGAGGTGTTCTTTACTTTTCCATATATTCATGCCGGAAACGTTACAATAACGTGCTTTTGCAGAAAAAGCACGGGACTATTTGTGCTAGTAATACATAATACTTGAAAAAACAATATTTTACTAGTACATACCCTGTAGCTTCTCAAACTAACACAAACACCAAAATATTTCTGATATCTAGATTCATGGTGAAACAAAAGTAGACATCACTGATAAGAAGAACTAATGGGTGTTTTCAAATCCTGTAAATAACTACTAAAAGCGTAAGAGAATATTTGAATTTTATAATTTGTATCAGCCATCGCTATCACTAATCAATGATTTTATTCTTGATTCCAGAAAACAGTAAGTCTAGAGTCAAACGAAAAAAAAATCTAGAGTCAACTACTTCGATTGAAATGTACACTGCCAGGCATTAAAGGTTGACACTCTTCTGTTATTCAATTGATATTTAACGCTACCTGGCTTTAATGAAAACACAAAAGAAGATCTCAAGAATTTCAAGGATTTTTCAATATGATTAATTCTAGATTATGGGGATTCGGAGGTTTGTCGCGTGACCTTAAATGTAATCCTTAAAGACGGTGCTACATTTTCAATAAATGCACGTGGTATTATACAGTATAGAATTTGGAAATCTAGTCGGAATACTAGCGGAAACGCTCGGATTGAATTTCTTCGAACAGCCGCCCAAGGCACGAGAAAAGACTTTTTGAAATTTGAAATTTCAGCACCTGACTTTGGGGATTCATATGAGCTGAGTTCATGACACAACCGTGAAGGTGGTAGTTGGCTTTGTGGTTTGAAAAGAGTGAGCCATTGTTATTGCTTTCGCCTTGGAGGTTCTTACTTTCAGTGCTGAGCTACCAATTACTTAAGCCGTTGGGGGTTGGAACCCCTGCCTTCCGGGCCCCGGACACTGATCAAAGAGAGCGGTACGATACCGAAAGCGTGAGCGTGAGAAGTGAAGGTACAGCCCTAGTGAGCGAGCTTCAGGGCGATACAGTAAACAGTGAAGGTACCCGCTGTTTGCCCTCTCTCTGCCTGCCATCACTCTGCAACGAAGCCTACGTCGCTCATACAGTACGTGACACTTACAATACCTACCCAGAGTACTATCATTAACCTTTGTATTATTATCATATTTTCATATTATTATATTATCATATTATCTTATTCTTATTCTTATTTAATATTATCACTTTATGGACTTTACTCTATCATTACCTTTCCAATAATTCCTTCCAATAGTTAACCAACTATTAAATATTATTATTATTTCAATAAAAATATTAATCAATTTCGCATAATTGATCTCAAATATTCAAATTCAATTCATTTCAATAATTTCAAAATATCATTTTTGATTTAGTTTTCAAATTCGATCTTTTTAATTTCTTTCAAAATTTTGAATTTAGCTTTTCAACCTTGATCTTTTTTTTTTTTTTTTTTTTAACCTATTTAAAATTTCTGCTGGGTAGTAGTAATATAACTTCAAATTATATTCGAAACTGAAGAATAATTCAAAAATATACTGTGGGTACTCCTAAGTATTTATTAAAAAAAAAAACATAATTCAAAATTGCTTGATTATAATACTCCCCTGATTTAAAATTTCAACTTCATCGTTTTTAATATAACTCAATTACTAATTTCTTAAAAGCAAATCTTATTTTGTTTCTATAATATTTATAAATCATTCGTTTTATTGAAAAATTAATTTTAAAACAATTTCGAAAATTATTATTAAAATAAATTTACTGATAAATAAAATTATTTTAAACATTAAAAAAAGTTAAATTGACATAATTTTCAATAATATTTTATATTTTCAGTTGGCTTTTCTTATCAAATAATAATTTCCTTATTTTATTTTTCAATTTTCAATATCATACATATACTCAGATAATTATATTTTAAAAATATAAAAATTTCAATCATTTAATTATTTATTCAATTGATTCTTGAATTTATACACTAAATTATCTTAATATAAATATATTATAAAATAATTTAGTTTTTATAAAAATTTGCTAAAATATAGCTCATATTTAAAAAAATGACTGAAATTTTATCTCATTCTCATTCAAATTCAAATTCAACTGACAATAATAATAAAAATAACAATGTTAAGCATGAGTTAAATAATCAAAGTAATTTAAATTTAGATTCTAAAAATTCTTCAATATCTACTTCAATTAATCCTTCGACTCCAACTTCAAATTTATCTGAAAATGTAACTGATAATTCAAATAATTCAAATACATCACATATATCAGATAAATCAATTAAATCCATTAAATCAAATGCTACTACTATAGAATCAAATTCTGATTCCAATTTAAAACAATCTATTAATTCAATTTCAAATTCAAGTTTAAATTCAAATATCAATGGTAACACAATCGCTAATAATACCAATAATTTAAATGACAGTAATAATAATAAAATTAATACTAATGGTACTTCAAATTTAACCGCCAATACAAATTCTACTACAAATACAAATAATAATTCAAATAAATATGGTTTAAGTGATTGTCTTGTTGGCGCTTTATTCAATACTCGTGATAGACAATTTGTATTAAGATTAGAATCTTCTTTATTAGAATTCGTAACTTCAAATGTAAATTCTTATAAATTAAAACCAATGAATTCATATTATAGATTATTAGCTCATCATATAGCTGATTATCATGATTTAGGTCATATCTTAGGTAATGATGGTGTTTCTGTCGTTGTATATAAAAATTTCACTCCCCCAAATCAATTAAATGTTAAAGAAGAAGATTTAGATAATGAGAACAATAATAGTATTACAATTTCAACAAATGATCAAGATACTCACATCAAACAAAAAATTCATCTATCAACTATTCCGGATTTTGTTAATAATAAACCTTTACCAATAGATCCTTCTATCAACAATTTCAATAATGATATATCCAAAAAAATTATTCGTAATAATAACTATAATAATAATATCAATAATAATCACAATAATCACAATAATAACCATAATGTTAATAATAATAATAGTAATAGTAATAGTAATAATAATATTAATAATAATAATAATATTAATAATAATAATACCAATAATCATATCAATAATCTCAATCATAACATCAATAATAATATGAACAATAATTTTAATAATAAATTTAATAATAATTATAATAACAATTTCAATATGAATAATAATCTAAATACTAACGTTTCTATGATCAATAACAATATTACAAATTTGAATCCTCATAATAATAATAATAATAATAATAATAATAATATGGGCTCAAACTTAAATAATTTCAATAACAATATTCCTCCACCTGTTAACAATTTTATTTTACCTCCTCGCACTTATAATATCAAAAATAACAACACGAATAATAATGCTAATAAAAGTACTAATATCAATAATAGCGTTAATAATAACACTATCAATACTACTAATAATAATAATACCAATAATTATAATAATAATAGTATCAATAATAGTAGTAGTAATAATAATGCTACTAATACTACTACTAATAATAAAAACAAAAACAATAATAATAACAACAATAACAATAGTAGTAAAACTTTAAGCAATAGTATAGATCATCATGCTTTTAAAATTATGAAAAGAAAAGAAGATGTTAAAAGATTGTTAGATGAAAAGGCTAAAATTGAAAAAGAACAAAAGGAACAAAAACATCAAGATTTTTTAAATAAAAGAGATCATACTTTCACACCTCAAGTAAATAACGAATCTAATCCAACTCTTGAATCTGAAAGGGCTTCAAAAGAAGCTCTTTATATTCAAGCGAAAGAAAGAATTTATAAAGATAATGAAGGTGAACCTGATGATGATCTTGATGATGATGAATATAATGAAGATATCGAAAATTCAGAAATTAATGACTCTCAATTTGATTATAAATCAAATTATAATTATAATCCAAATAATATGTATAATTCATATGATAGGTATGAAAATCAGTATATGGATCCAAATTTTGATAGGTTTAATTCTCCATTTTACCCAACTAATTATTTTCCATCTCCTTTACCTAATAATTATTATAATCAAAATAATTTAATGATGAATCCAAATAACTATAAAAAACACTCAAATAGAAGAAATAATAATAGAAACATGTCAAATAATAGTATAAACAGTGATAATAATATATCACATTCTATTAATAATGGTAATTTAAATAATAATTATGATAATATGAAAAATCAATGGAATTCACCTTATTTTTCTCAAATGCAAACTCCTCAGATGTTTCCACCATTTGGTATGAATATGAATATGGGTATGGGGTTACTTCCTACCAATGGTTCATCGAATTCTTCAATGATGGGACCTAATGCCCTTTCTCCTCAAAATCCCCAATATTTTCAACCTTTAGCTCCCCCAATGATAAATACTCCTTCTTTAATTCATCAGCATTCTATGCCACAATTACCTCAATCATCTAATTCAAATTATAATTTATTACTTCCGCGCCCACCACGATCTAATCCTTCCACATCTCACCCTAACTCTCCAACATTGAGACCAAGTAAATCTCCTAATATGAACTCAAATAATTATTCAAATTATAATACAAATAAAGGCGGAAATTACTTTGGCAATAATAATTTGAATACTTTAATGAATCCTACTTCTGATAATTCCAATTATAATTCTCGTAATAATAGTAATGGAAACATAAATGAAATACCCCCTTATTACCCTCAAAATTTCAATCCAGGCTATTTTGCCCCTGCCTATCCAAATTATATGGTACAGCCTCAAAATATGTATATGCCTCCAGGCGTAATGATGAATAATAATGGAATCAATAATAACATTAGTAATAATAACAATAATATTATAACTAATAATAGCAACAATAATAATATCAATAATAATCATAGTAATAATAGTAATAATAGTAATAATAACAATACTAATAATAATAGTAACAATAATTATAAGTACAAGAGAAATTTTTCGAAAGGCTCATACAGAAATTCCAATAACACAAATAATAATTATCACAATAACAACTATAATCATAAGAATAGCCACAGAAGTAATCATAAGAACTATAACAATACAAATAATACTGATAATAATGATTATCATTATAGTCAAAACAACAATTTAAACACTGCTGAAATTATTCGAACAAATTCAAATAGTGTTGAAAGCGATAAAGATGATCAAACTTTAGAATCTTCACCCGATGAAATTTCCAAAGATTTCAAAGACTTAGACATTAAAGTCACAGAAGAAAAGTGAACAAAAAAGAAAATCAAGCCTTTTCTTTTTTCTGAAAAAAATATATTTCTTTAAAATAAGTTTGCTAGTAAATTTTTCAATTTTATCAAAATTTTTCATAATTCTTTTCAACTTTTGGGTTGGGTTTAAAAAAAACTTTCTTCTTTTTATAAAACTGGTTTTGTTCACCATAAAGTGTATGGCAATTTTTATTTGGTTTTTTGCATAATTATTTTTGTTTTATGACTTTATTTTAATACACATTTTGTTGAATAAACACTATTTTTTCTCACATCGTAAAATATTTTTCCTGAAAGAATTATAAGAGATATTATTATGAATAGCAATTTGGTTTTGCATTAAGATTCTATTAATGAAAGCTATATGTGTTTATATAGGATTATACTCTAGGTAAAGGTTATAATAAAAATTCGCATCCTTCCAACGACAGCCAAAAAAAAAATGAAAAAGCCAGCAAGCAGCATTAGCATTATTACTTGAGAAGAGAATATTTTGGAAATAAATTCATATTTCTTTTGTGCTCCAGAAATATATTTTTGCAAATACATTTACGTTAGAGACCAAAGTTCTGGATCTTTTCATTATAAAGGTTAGCTTATTAAGTAAACTAAAGAAACTTTAATTGAACTAAATGATTTTAACCACTTTTGATCTTATTTAACTTTTGATAGTGGTATATTTTTATATATAAAATTGAAAATCATAATGGATAAATTGTGATTTAGTCTAATCGGTTACTGGTCAAGGATTTGGATAATGAATTTAAAGGTAAATATGTGCTTGAGTTATTTACATTTAATTCATTATTTTTAATTTTCTGATTTTTATTTTTTAAAGGCAAATTGATTGAAGTTATATCTAGTTTTGAGGATATAAAAGTTTTATTATTATTGAAAAAATAGTATTCGAATAATAAAACTGAGTTAGAAAATAAATTGAATAAATTGAAAATTAAATAAAATTGATAATTAATTGAAGAATTAACTGACGTGTTAATTGAAGTATCCAAAAAAATTGATTGGAAAATTAAAACAATCACAGAAACTAAATTTAATACCAAAGAATTAAAACTTAATCCAACAAAATCTCCTGATAAATAATTCAAAAAAATTTGTGGGAAAAATTTAAATTGTTTTACAAATTGACTAAATACAAATGTGAATTCAATTATGTCAATAAAAAAAAATCCAAATTTATGAATCCCTTTATTATAAGTCGAAGATAGATCTTTGGTAAATATTAAGAGATAAAATAATATAAGTATTGTGAGAAAAAATAAAGAATAAAAAAGGATGGAAAATGATGAAATTGATTGATATATATGCTGAGTTTCTTTAAATGTTTTAAAAAATTGAATTATTAGATATATTGAAAGACAACACTGAATTAAATTGATTAAAAAAATTGAGTTTGAAAATGGTACTTTCAATTCTTGATCTTTTAAAAGTAATGAAGGATATCGATTAAAAAATTGAATTACTATCCGACTATTGCATTTATAAAATATTGATGTAAGAATTCCTAGGAGATTTGAAATAAATGTAAATAAAATAAAATCTGTTGATAAACCATAAACCGAAGCTTTTTTATTATTGAAAGAAGCTTGAGCCTGTAAAGATAATAAATTTAAAAACTCAGACAAGATTAAAAAAAAATCTGACATCATAGTAAACAATAAATTTAATTTTACTGAAAGAATTATTATCATAAATTATTTTTTGTTAAAATCGAAATATTTGTCTTGAATTTACATTTATTTATTAAAAAGTTAATAACTCTCATACACTTTGAAATTAAAATTCTATTAATTTAACCGGGTTTCAATTGGAATTACTGTACATTTGGAGAGAATTTTGGAACCACAAAAACGGGGTTGTATATATCATGTGTATTTGCTCAATTTGGATTTAACGAACATTGTTGTCAAACACTATGTCCTATATTTACTTAAGCTGCATCCTAAGATTTTAAAATAGATCCAACAACACGGATTTTGTTACCCGGTGTATTCCAGTGGAAATTTCATGACATTATGGTTGCAAGTTTTAAGCAAGCTGTATTCCTTTAAAACAGGCCTTCCAATTTATAAGTAAATTAGTTTTTAATCAATTTAACTATTTTAATTGTTAAGTGAAAGTCATTATATAACTATCTATTAAAAATGGTAAGTTTTCGAATTTATTTCTAGTTTTCATCTAAAGGTTCAATTCTTTTTTTCTTTCGTCTGATTTTTAGTTGATGCAATTCACTTCAAGGGTTTAATCTACGCTTTTCTAGATGTGGAACAGTGATTATGTCCTCAGTTTGAAATTATCACAACATAGGATCTAAGCTTTAAGTTAAACAATTATTTGGAATTCATTTTTACTGACAATAAATACTTTTTTAAACATAGGCTGGTGCAATTGAAAACGCTCGTAAAGAAATAAAACGTCTTTCCTTAGATGATTTTGAGGAAAATGAATATGGTCAGATTTTTTCTGTTTCTGGTCCAGTCATTGTTGCAGAAAACATGATTGGTTGTGCTATGTACGAATTAGTTAAAGTTGGACATGATAATCTTGTAGGAGAGGTTATTAGAATTGATGGTGATAAATGTACCATTCAAGTTTATGAAGAAACTGCCGGTGTAACTGTAGGTGACCCCGTTCTTAGAACTGGTAAACCATTATCTGTTGAATTAGGTCCAGGTTTAATGGAAACGATTTATGATGGTATTCAAAGGCCTTTAAAAGCTATTAAAGAAAAATCTCAATCAATTTATATTCCTAGAGGTATTGATGCTCCAGCTTTATCAAGAACTGTAGAATATTCTTTCACCCCAGGCTCTTTAAAAGTCGGTGATCATATAACTGGAGGTGATATTTTTGGTTCAATATATGAGAATTCTTTATTAGATGATCATAAAATATTATTACCTCCTCGTGCAAGAGGTACTATCACTTTCATTGCGGAGGCTGGTTCCTATACTGTTGATCATCCAATTTTAGAAGTTGAATTTGATGGCAAAAAACAAACATATTCTATGATGCATACATGGCCTGTCCGTGCTCCAAGACCTGTAGCTCAAAAATTATCTGCTGATTATCCTTTATTAACTGGTCAAAGAGTTTTGGATGCTTTATTTCCTTGTGTTCAAGGTGGAACTACATGTATCCCTGGTGCTTTTGGATGTGGAAAAACTGTTATTTCACAGTCATTGTCCAAATATTCAAATTCCGATGTAATTATTTATGTTGGTTGTTTTGCAAAAGGTACCGGTGTTTTAATGGCTAATGGTGAAGAAGAAATGATTGAAAATATCAAAGTTGGCGATAAAGTTATGGGTAAAGATGGTAATGGAAGAGAAGTTGTTTATTTACCTCGTGGTAGAGATACAATGTATGACGTCACCCAAAAAATTCAAACTAACAATACAGATGATGCATTTGGTCTTATTTCTTATAAATGTAATTCTAATCATAAGTTAGTTCTAAAAACTCCACAACAAATCAGACTTGTTGACAATACTATTGATGGTAAAGAGCAAACTTCTGTCTTCTATTTCTTGGAACAAACTATGATTATTCCTTCTGCTATTGCAGGAGGTGTCAACAATCGTGAAATCAAATTGGTAAAAGAGTTTAGTCAAGGCTTTGAACATGGTTCCAATGGTGGTAAAGAAAACGCTCATAAATTAGCCAAAGAATTTTCTTCAAGCATATCAGCAGATGATTTCTATTGGATTATTGAAGCAAAAGATATTGAACTTTTAGACGAAAATGTACGTGAAGCTACTCAAATGCTTATTAGTCCTGTTCTTTTAGAAAACAACAAAGTTGGAAGTATTTTAGAAAGCAATGGCTATTCAAAATTATTAACTAGCAAAATGGGTTATCTTTTTGGAATGTGGTCTGGAAACAATAACGCAAATAACTCTTGTTCTGTTAACCTATCTGTTTCTATTAACGGAAATGGAACTGATAAAAGCCACAATGTTAACAATGTTTTCAGTAACTTAATGAATGAAGTTGGTCTTAATAATGAAACCAAAACAATACCTTCCTTTTTTAATTCAGAAACTATTGAATTCCGTGAAAACTATATTGCCGGATTAATCGATTCTGATGGTAATGTCAAACACGCCGATGACGGAACTCCAATTTCAGCAACTGTTGAAACAACTTATCCTGGAATTCGTGATGGTCTTGTTACCTTAGCCAGATCTCTTGGTATTCGTGCTTCTGCTTCTTCCGTTAAAAAGAATACTGTTGAAGGAGCTAAAAGTAAAAATGCTTATAAAGTATGTTTGACTGGCGGAAATACATTGTTTTCTGTTCTTTCAAAATGTGCCTTACCAAGAAAATCATGCGCTGCTCCAACTAAAGTTGATCGATTACCTGAATCTATGCATTTTAATATTTCACAAACCTCAGAAGCTGATTATTTCGGTATTACACTTTCAGAAGATTCTGATCGTCAATTTTTATTGTCAAATTGTGCCTTAGTTCATAACTGTGGTGAAAGAGGAAATGAAATGGCGGAAGTTTTAATGGAGTTCCCTGAATTATATACAACAATTGGTGATCGTAAAGAACCTATTATGAAACGTACTACTTTAGTCGCTAATACTTCTAATATGCCTGTTGCAGCTAGAGAGGCTTCAATCTATACTGGTATCACTCTAGCTGAATATTTTAGAGATCAGGGAAAGCATGTTTCTATGATTGCGGATTCTTCTTCACGTTGGGCTGAAGCTTTAAGAGAAATTTCAGGTCGTCTTGGTGAAATGCCTGCTGATCAAGGTTTCCCTGCCTATCTTGGTGCTAAACTTGCATCTTTCTATGAAAGAGCTGGAAAAGCTGTTGCTTTAGGTTCCCCTGAAAGAATTGGTTCTGTTTCAATTGTTGCAGCCGTCTCTCCCGCCGGTGGTGATTTTTCAGATCCTGTTACTACATCTACATTGGGTATTACCCAAGTTTTCTGGGGTTTAGATAAAAAATTGGCTCAAAGAAAACATTTTCCATCTATTAATACATCCATTTCTTATTCTAAATATACTAATGTTTTAGGTAAATACTATGATAATAATTATCCAGAATTTCCAGTGCTTAGAGATAGAATCAAGGAAATTTTATCTAATGCGGAAGAGCTTGAGCAGGTTGTTCAATTAGTTGGTAAATCAGCTTTATCTGATTCAGATAAAATTACTTTAGATGTTTCAACATTAATCAAAGAAGATTTCTTGCAACAAAATGGTTACTCTTCTTATGATTGCTTCTGTCCTATATGGAAGACATATGACATGATGAAATCCTTTGTAAGCTATTATGAAGAAGCTCAGAAAGCTGTTTCTGGTGGTGCACAATGGTCAAAACTTGCTGAAGCAACATCTGATACTAGGCATAAGGTCTCTTCAGCTAAGTTTTTTGAGCCAAGTCTTGGAGAAGTTGCTGGTAAAAAAGAGTTTGAGAAACTTCAAACCTCGATTATTGATTCATTTACCGAGGCTAGCGAGTAAATAAATATCATTTTTGGTTTGTATTCTTTTTATCTTTTTATCTTTTTAATAATAAATCTTTGTTTTAATTCAAACGTATGAAATTTCAAGTAAATAATTTTGTAAAAGAATTCGTTATTTTTGAGACTTAGATTCTCTTTCAAAAAATAATTCATTTATTGATCTATTTGTTGTGTGCGAAATCAACAAACTTCTTGGAATTCGATATACGTATACTAAATCTTTAAGATGAAGCATGCTAATATGTTCTTTGCTTGGAAAAAACTTTTATTCATTAATTTGATCAAAGAAAGTCTAAAAATAAATAGAAGAAAAAGTCAAAATATTTCTTCTATCTGGGATTCTTTCCAATAATACGTTAGAAAGATAAACTTTAAGAATGAAAGAAAAAATACCTGTTCATTAAATTAGTCTCAGTAAAAATCTCTAATTGAATCAATTTGAATATAATTTTGAACGTTTAAAAATATTTCATGATTAGCACATAAAACCACATATTGGTTCCAAAATGATTTTAAAATAAGAAACGGTGTTTCCCCAACAAAGGCTGAAAGGATTTCTAGGTACATAAACATCTGTTTGACCACTTATAATTTTGGAAAAATCTTGTATTTGGGCAGGTACTGCTTCCGATGTAAGTGGATATGTCATTGTTTCTGATAATGGAGGTTCTTGGAATCTAAAGCTATTCATATTAATCGATCCATTGTCTAAAATAGAAAGAACTTCTTTTCCTAGATGTTCACTATTCATAGATATTACTGTGAGAACATTGAAGTAGTCTGCTTTCTCAGCGGCACTTAAAGCACTGTATCCAAATCTACTTATATAAGGGCTTTGACTTAAAGAAGAAGTGCCTCCTGAGCTTGTACTATTGTTGTTAGTCATTAATTTATCGACATTTGCTTTTTTTCTAAAAAAACGAATCGATAAACTAGTATTAAAAGAAACCTTGGATTTAGACACAGTTTGGGTTATAGGAACTGATGAATGATTATTGAAATCTTCTGGAATTGAATCGAGATGAAAAGGATGCATTCCATTCAAAGAATCTTCAACATTATTTTGGGATATTGGAGGGCGCCAATGTATTAGTCTATTCTCCATGCAATTGACCAAAAGGTCATTCGATCTTGATGAACGTTTTTCTTTTAGTAATTTTCTTGATATTAGATTAGTCTGATTTACATCAAGAGGGTTTGGTGGCTCATGTGGACTAAAAAAGTTAAAATCAACTGTGCCTGAACTCGATGAAGTTTCTATATAACTAATTATTTCCGGAGACAATATTTCATCAGGCGTTTCATCTATAGTTTGAAGGGGGGTCTGTTCATTAGAAGAAAATTCATTTTCTTTTATTTTATCATCGATAGGCTGGCTATTTGAAATGGTTGAATCAGCAGTGAAATATTTTAAGGATTCAGATCTTCTTAAACTGGAATTCGAAGATGTAAAATTTTTGGATACTGTATTACAACTTGAGCTATTTGAATAATTTTGGTAATTTGAATGATTAAGACTTGAATAAGGTAGATTAGGAATATTTATAAGATTTTTTGAACCCGAATTATCCTTACTGTGAGTAGATGCGAGAGGTGTACAAAAGTTAGTTGAATGAGACGTTATAGAAGATATATTGGAAGAATTCTTGTCTTGAACAAAAGATTGTGTTATCCCACTAGAAGTTTCAATATGACTTGAAGGTAAAATTGATGTATTTAAGCTAGCATTGATATTTTCTGAATTAAAATTTTGCCCTTCCCTCTCCTTTTCTTTACCTCCTTCCTTTTCCTTTTCCTTTTCTTTCCCTTTGTTACCATTATTAACGTTCTTATCAGTATCCAAATCCAAACATGAATTATCAATGTAATTGATGTTTTCCAATGACAAAGAGGAATATATAGCAGAATTCGGCAATAAACTAGGGTCTTGCATGTCAAAAATATATGCTTTAGCAATGCCAAATATTATAATATTAATTTCCTGTTGTATAATACAAATTCTTCATAATAACCGTCAAATATTAACAATAAGCATAATATCAAAATAGCTTTATTAGTTGTTTGATGAATTTCTATCAAAAATGCTTTGTGTTTGTGTACTCGAAAAAGTCCTTATAATTTAGCATTCAGAAATACTCAGTGAGTAACAATCATATATAGTACACCCAGCCATTTTTGAATCTAGAATTCTTTAAAAACAATTAGGTTTTATTTTACTTTTTGAAATGTTTAAATAGTTTTCCTATCAGATTCAAATCACTCTTCTTGTTTCATGATTAAGTACTTAGTCACTTTATCTAAGATAATGATTTTTTGATGTTGTAAATCAAAAATCAAAATTTCAGAATAGAGAAGGATCCAGATTTATGAATTGAAAATAAAAATATTTTTTTTAAAGGTAAATTAAGAGCTTAAAATATGGTATGTCAAAATGTATCCTAATAACAAAGGGATGCGGAACTTTCTGTTATTTTTTTCTTTCAAAATTTAAATGATTGAAGCCATTTTTTTTGCTTGTTTTCAAAACACGTTAGTTTAAATCACTTAAATTTCAAATACTTTTGGAAGGCAATTTTTAATTATTTAGAAATTTATAAACCAATTCAATACAAGAAATTATAAAATGGCTAAATCTGCAGTAGCAAAAGCTTCTCCATCAAATTCTACATTTAAGGATAAAGAAAAGCCTCAAGAGGTTCGTGCTAGTAACATCATTGCAGCAAGAGGTAAGTGTTAATACTTCAGAATCTAGAAATTCTAGTTATAAAATAAAAATTCATTTTTTTTTAAAATTCCAATTCTAATCAATCTTTTTATTTAAATTAGCTGTCGCTGATGCAATCAGAACATCTCTTGGTCCTAAGGGTATGGATAAAATGATCAAAACTGGAAAAGGTGAAATCATCATTTCTAATGATGGTCACACAATTCTAAAACAAATGGCAATTCTACATCCGGCTGCCAAAATGTTAGTTGATGTTTCTGCTGCCCAAGATGTTGAAGCTGGTGATGGTACAACATCTGTAGTAATTATAGCCGGTGCTTTGTTAGGTGCTTCAGAAAGACTTTTGAAGAAAGGAATTCATCCTACAATTATTTCTGAATCTTTTCAAAGAGCTGCTAAAAGATCGGTTGAAATTCTTTTAGATATGTCAAGAGAAATATCTTTAGATGATCGCGAGACTTTAATCCGTGCTGCTTCTACATCTTTAAGTTCAAAAATTGTATCTCAACATTCTTCATTATTAGCTCCTTTAGCAGTTGATTCTGTTTTAAAAGTTACTTCAGAGGATGCAACTAATGTTGATCTTAATGATATTAGATTAACTAAAAAGGTTGCTGGAACCATTGATGATACAGAATTAATTGATGGTGTTGTATTAACTCAAAATGTTGTTAAAAGTGCAGGTGGTCCAATAAGAATGGAAAAAGCAAGAATTGGATTAATTCAATTTCAATTATCACCACCAAAACCAGATATGGAAAATAATGTTGTTGTAACTGATTATAGACAAATGGATAAAATCTTTAAAGAAGAAAGAGCATACTTGTTAAATATGTGTAAAAAAATTAAAAAAGCAAAATGTAATGTTTTATTAATACAAAAATCTATTTTAAGGGATGCTGTTAGTGAATTATCTCTTCATTTTCTTTCAAAATTAAAAATAATGGTTATCAAGGATATAGAAAGAGAAGAAATTGAATTTATTTCTAAATCAATTGGATGTAAACCAATAGCAGATGTTGATTCATTTAGTGAAGATAGATTAGGTCTTGCAGATTTAGTTGAAGAAATTGATAGTTCTGGATCAAAGATTGTTAAAGTTTCAGGAATTAAAACAGCTTCAAAACCTACTGTTTCTGTTATTTGCCGTGGGGCAAATCAATTAGTTTTAGATGAAACTGAACGTTCAATTCATGATGCATTATGTGTTATTCGTTGTTTAGTTAAACAAAAAGGATTAATTGCAGGTGGAGGTGCACCTGAAATTGAAGTTTCAAGAATATTAATGAAAGAGAGTCAATTACTCTCAGGTACAGAACAATTTTGTTGGAAAGAATTTGCTCAAGCATTAGAAGTTATTCCTGTTACACTAGCAGAAAATGCAGGTATGAATAGTATAAAAGTGTTAACAGAATTAAGAAATAGACATGAAAATGGAGAAGCTAATGCGGGAATTTCTGTTCGTCGATCAGCTGCTTCTAATACATTTGATGAACATGTTTTACAACCAGTTCTTGTAAGTACAAGTGCTATAACATTAGCATCGGAATGTGTCAAATCTATTTTACGTATTGATGATATTACATTTGCTCGTTAAAAGAAATAAAAATTGAATTATATAAATTTTAAATATTTTAATAATAATGAATAAATTTTATTCAAATTGTATTATTTTTAATCAAATAAATGATTTCTTTTTGTGAAATAAATATTTTTTTTACTTTTTTCGAATTTAAGTGACTATGTACAGAATAAGATTTATTTTTATGAGTTTGATTTATAATATAGAATTACTGTAATTAAGATTTATGTAAAATTTTAACAGCATTTTTTGAAAAAACATATGATAAACCACTTAAAATGGTTGTAATTGCAACAAAATATTCAGAAAACTTTATTGTTGTTGAAACAGATTGTAAAGTTGATTGATCTAATAATGGAAAAATTACTGGTTGCATCACACAAACAGCAATATAAATCATTTGAAAAAAGGTATTATATTTTGATATTAAAGTTGGATGTACTTCTGCAGAAGGTATACTAAAATCCCAAAATCTTAAGAATGTTTTTGGAAATGGTAATGAAATATATCTAAAATAAATTGCAGATAAAGCTAAAAGAAAATCTCTACCTAAAATTATTATAGCTAGATATAAAGGAATTGTACCAGCAATTGTTAAACATGAAGTTGATATTATCATTAAAGATTTATCAGCCATTGGATCAATTATTGAACCAAGAACAGTACCCATTTTATATTTTCTTGCAATAAATCCATCAACAAAATCAGTTATACAAGAATATAAAAATAAAGAAAAAGCATAAAACACATGCTCTTTAACAATCAAATAACCAATAATCGGAGCAGATATTAATCTTGTTAAGGTTAAAAGATTTGGAATTGTATATATATTTTCATGATCTGGTATTATATTTTTAATAGGTTTTGAGATAGTTTCTTGGAGTTTTTTTGAAGATTTGATTAATTGTAATTGTTTTTCAATTATTTTATCTTTAGTAGATTTTTTAACATTGGCTGAAAAAAAAAAAGATTGAGATTTGTTTGATTTAAGTTTTATATAATTATTATACTTATAAGATTTATTTGAATTTATTCCAATTTTTTTTGTATATTTCTCATTTAAATTAATTGATGTGAATGAAAAAGTTGTAAATTTCCTGGATTCTAAAAAAATTGGAGATGATTTAAATGAAGATTGCTTAGTTTGAGTCCCCAAAAGAAGAGAAGTGGGAGATATTATTATTTTCGAATTAAACCCATTTTTTATAATGATCATGTTGATATGCTTTTTTAAAAATTTAAGATAAGAACTAGGCTAAGAATTGAAATATCTTTTGAATAATTGATAGCTAAATTTCGTATAAAAATAGGACTGAAATAGAACGAACTTAAAGAAAAAGGTTCAAATTAGCGTTTAAGAATCAAATAACCCATACACAGCAGTTATTTTCCAACTAAATTTTATTCATAGTGAAACTCAAACTCCCAACCACAGAATTTATGAATCTTGAAATTTCATTTTCTTTCAAGCAATGCTCTAAACGTCGAATTAAATCCAAAACAGCAAGAGCTAAAATAAGTCTCGTGATAGGAATAGACTACGGGAGAATTACAGTTCTAAGGATCAATAATATAATTTGGTTATTTGAATGAAGAGCTTATAACTTTAAAATTAGTAAAGATAATTTTGAGCTAGAAGAGGTAAGAGATTCAGGAAATTATGCTGTATTCTATGTATATATTTTATTTACAAAAAAGTCAAAAATAAAAACCCAATAATCAGTAACGTTAACTACAAAAATAAATCAAAAAAAAAATTATAAGGAAAAAAAGTGCGAATTCTGTGGATCGAACACAGGACCTTCAGATCTTCAGTCTGACGCTCTCCCAGCTGAGCTAAATCCGCATCGAAGATACTTTTTTCTTTAACCTACTAGTTGTGAACTTTCAATTATTTTAAACAATTTTGAGCCACTGGCGAAAGCCACAGTGACTCAAGAGACTTAAAAAATTAGCAAGCTCAACAAACTGAAAGACTCAAGTGATTCAGACGACTCAAGTGACTCAATTTCCGGAGACTAACCTACCGTAAATTACCGTAGAAAGTCTGATAGCTCATTTTATATCGCCGTTATCCATTGAAGAAAAACCAGCAGCATGAACTTGTTTTTTTCTAGGTCTGGGGAAACAGAGGAAATCGAAAAAGTCAATTGAAAAAATCTATACTATATAAAGTTATTCTACCAATATCTTTTTTTCTTTATTGGGTTTATAACCAACCATTATTTTAAAAATTAGTATAAAGTTCTTTTACAGCTGTATTGTTGTTAATATTAAGCTCTTTTATTTGTGATTCAGTGAAATAATTGACTCTTCAACAATGAATGTTTTAATTTATTCCGGTAAGTCTAGTATTTTAGATTAAAATATTTATCATAATGTCTTGCTTGAAACTGAAATTTAAATTTAAGTTACATAAAAAACTAACCTGAATTTTTTTTTTTTTTTTCTTCTTTAAAAAATTTTTATAGGTCCTGGTGCAACTTCCGATTGTATCAAACATTCTCTAGAAACATTTAGAGCTTTTTTATCTCCTTTTTATGCTGTCACAACGATAACTGCAAAGTCTTTAATTGATGAACCATGGCCTGAAAAAACTGCTTTACTTATTTTGCCAGGTGGCGCAGATCTTCCGTTTTGTAAAGCTTTAAATGGTCCTGCAAATAAAAAAATTTCAAAATATGTTAAAAGAGGTGGAAAGTTTATTGGACTTTGTGCTGGAGCTTATTTCGCTTCAAGCAGATGTGAATTTGCAATTGGTAATCCAAATTTAGAAGTTCAAGGTCCAAGAGAATTGAAATTTTTTCCTGGAATTGCAAGAGGTCCGGCATTTAATGGATTTGAATATGATTCTGAAGCTGGTGCAAGAGCAGTTGAAACAATTATAAATAAAGATTTCTTAGATATACAAGAAGATTCTTGTTTTACTTATTTTAATGGTGGTCCAGTTTTTATTAATACTAAGGATTATTCGGATATTCAAGTTCTTTCTACTTTCAAAAAAAATCCAACAGTTACAATGGACCCTAAAGATATTAATGCTGCTGCAATTTTATGTACTATACAAAATGGTAAAGCACTTCTTTTTGGTTCTCATCCTGAATTTGATCCTCGTTTAATGAAGTCGAATAATCCTTTAGATGGTAGTACTAATGATATTATCAAAAAATTAATTGAAGGAACAAAAGCAAGAAAATTATTTATGAGAGCTTGTCTTAAAAAACTTGATTTAAAAGTTAATAAAATTGATTCAGTTAATATTCCACGTATAACTCCAATATTATTATGTTCTAATAAAAAAAATGTAATAAAAGATCTTGTTTCAACTTTAAAACTTAATATTGGAAAAGATTCAAATGATAAAAATCTAATAGTTGGTGTTTCAGAAAATTTTTATTTACATGATTCAGATAATAATGAATTAAATAATATACTTATGAGTAATACTTCTGAAGAATATGTTGATCCAGAAACAGCAATGAAAGATATTATTTGTTATTTTGATAAACTTCCAAATTATAAATCTACTCCATATTTCAATATTCCTGTTTTTTTCAATCATTTAGAACAAAATTGGAGGGATGTTCACCTTCCTTGCGGAAATTTTGGTTCAGTTTTACCTTATGGTGAAGTAATTACTTCAACTTCTGGTATTATGGATAAAAATCCAAATGTTTTAAAATATTTACCTGATGGTACATCAGTAACAGGAACTACTCAAGTGGCTGGCCGTGGAAGAGGTGGGAATGTTTGGGTGAATCCTCCAGGTGTTGTTTGCTTATCCACTGTAATGAGAATTCCAATAAGTCAAAATTCTACTTCACCAATTGTGTTTGTTCAATATATTGCTTCTCTTGCAGTTGTTAAAGCAATCTCTTCATATGGAGGTGTACAAAATTCTGAATATAGTGAAATTCCAGTAAGAATTAAATGGCCTAATGATATTTATATTCTAAAACCAGAATACTTAGAAAGAAGAAAAGAATTTGAAACTTCTCCAGTTAATAAAATTGAACCAGTTTATGAAAAAATTAGTGGAATTCTTGTAAATACAAATGTCATCGATAAAGATTTTGTTTTAATTGTTGGAACTGGAATAAACCTTTTTAATTCTTCTCCAACCACATCTTTGAATATTGTTTTAGAAAAGATAAACTCGATCCGTTCAAGGTCTAACAAAACCAAATTACCTTTATTAACTTCTGAAAAATTAATGGCCAGATATCTATTTTTGTTTGAAAAGATGTTTGTAGCTTTTTTAAAGAACGGTTTTAAGCAATTTCTTCCGGATTATTATAGTTATTGGCTTCATACTGATCAAAAAGTAACACTAAATAGTTTCGGTGGTTCAACTGCTAGAATATGTGGAATAAGTGATACTTGGGGTATGCTTATCGCAGAAGAAATTGATTCTCACGGATTAAGAACAGGTTCAAAATTTGAGTTGCAACCAGATGGAAATTCTTTTGACATGTTTAAGGGATTAATATCAAAAAAAAGCTAGAAGTTAATCTCTCAACTAATGCATATATATCGTAAATAGTTAAATTAAAAACAAAAAAAAAATAAATACTTTTTGAACCAACTTTACTTACTGTATAATAGAATTAAAATAAGACTTATCAATACAATTGTATTATGATAACTACAAAAGATACATAGATATAAAACAGATAATATTAAATAACTCACATATATAGTTAGTAATTATATAAATATAAAAATGACATAAGATTTTTTTTTATAGGAAAATTTTCAGTAAAAAAGTACAAAATAAAACAAGTAAAAAAGCATTTAAAGAATTGGAGAAGAGGTTTTCTATTGATCTTTTCTTTCATCTTCTGAAGGTGGATTGAAAGGAGAAGCGGGTGAATATGACGGTGAATCTGGTGAGTGTTCTGGCGACTTAGGAGATACCCCAGATGACGATGGGGAATAAGAAGGTGATGAAGGTGAGTAATTTGGAGAGGTAGGAGAATATTGTGGGGATGTAGGAGACGTTGGTGAATACGAAGTTGCCGATGTAGGAGAATAGGAAGGTGAAGTAGGTGAATAAGATGGTGAAGTTGGTGAATATGCAGGTGATGTAGGTGAATATGCAGGTGAGGTTGGTGAAAAAGAAGGAGAAGTTGGAGAATAAGATGGTGATGTGGGGGAATAAGATGGCGATGTGGGGGAATAAGATGGCGATGTGGCCGAAAAAGATGGAGAAGTTGGGGAGTAGGAAGGTGATGTAGGAGAATATGAAGGAGAAGTAGGGGAATATGATGGAGAAGTTGGAGAATATGATGGAGATGTTGGAGAATATGATGGAGAAGTTGGAGAGTAAGATGGAGAAGTTGGAGAATATGATGGAGAAGTTGGAGAATAAGATGGAGAAGTAGGGGAGTAAGAAGGAGAAGTAGGGGAATATGATGGTGAGGTTGGTGAGTAGGACGGAGAGGAAGGAGAATATGAAGAAGCATTACCTGAATAGTCATAACCAGGAGAAGTAGCTGCATAATTTCCAAAAGGTGATGTTGGTGCCATTGGGGAAGTTGGATTAAATGGACTTTGAGAACCAGCATAATCAGTCAACCCTCCATGGGTATCATTGGTAGATATATCACGAATAGGAGAAAACATTGTGGAAGCATCCAACTCATCAGCATCATTAGAATCTGCATGCATTGGTGATCTAGAATCATATGGAGTGGCAGCACCATTAAGATCATCAGATCCTTGAACAAGAGCAGCTGAAGGTAAGTTATAATTATTGGGGATAGTGCTTAACATATTTTCATCTATCATAACATCAAATGCACCAGTTCCAAGAGGAGCTATTTGGCCAAGTAAAACATTCTCTGAAACACCAGAACAATCATCAAGCTCTGCTGCAGCACCTGCTTCTAAAAGAATTTCAACAGTCTCCTCAAAAGAGGCTCTCATTAAAGCACCAGTATCTGCTCTATTGATACCATGACGTGTGATAGCCATTAAATGACCACGAGATGTCATTGCATCTACTAGTATAGCCATATGTCTATAATTAACAACACCACCATCAAAAGAAATAACTTGGTAAATCTCTTTGAACAATGCAGCACGTGTGGCTTCTATTCCCAAAACTTCAAGAATCTCTACAAAGTTATTGGAATAGATTTTTGTAGAATCGATTCCAGAAACTGTCATAACCTCTGATAAATTACAACCATCTGTTTCCAAGAAAAACTGTTGAACTTGAACATATTCTCCACCTTCGGCAACTTTTCCTGGATCATTTTCATTTTCAGGATCTTTGACTACTTGTCCAGGAGTTGCAACAACTTCAAACTTTTTCTTGGAAATGAAAACTCTGGATATATCTTCAACTCCTCTCAACGGAAGAATAAGGATATTTTGCTCTATTTCTTTAAGTATTCTATCTTCTTGTTTAGTTTCAGCGAAAGCAACCTTTTCATCTCGCACAACACGACAACGAATAATTAACTTATCACTAGAAGCATCTGCTGACCAAATAACAAACAAATCATCTCCAAAGGCACTTTCAATAGTTCCTGCTACCTGAGAAAGAGTAAGCTGCTTATCTAATAATGATTTTCTATCGACCTCAATACGTAAAAGCCAAGGAGACTGTTGATCCAAACTTTTCTCTATAGATTCATCGGGTATTGCAAAATAACCTTCAACCATTTCATAATCTTCATTAATAATAGTGGTACGAGGGTCTGGATCGTAGTAAATTTCAGTTGCCTTCGTCACACTTCCTAGAGTTGTATATTGTATAGCAGACTGAAGTTCTTTTGCTTTAACTTTATCATTAGCGTATTCTGGCTCCAAGTATACAGTAAGTGAAGGAGTTTTGATATTTTTTGCAACATTAAGAATTTCTTTAAGACGAGGTACACCAAGTGTAACATTCTTTGAAGAAACACCCGCATAATGAAAAGTATTCAATGTCATTTGAGTAGCAGGTTCACCAATTGACTGTGCTGCTACAACACCTACCATTTCACCAGGATGAACCAATGATTTCTGAAATAAGGACTGGATTTCCCCCATTATCCAATCAAACGCAGCCTTATTTAGCTTATATTCTTCTAATACTCGACGACAAGCAAATCTTGAACGTAGTAGGCATTGGAATAATAGAGTTGCATTTTCTTGGGCCTCTTCTATCAAGGGTCCTTTTCCACGAAATACGGTTAAATTACTGCACAACTTTTTCACTCCCGCTATAATATATTCCAATCTTAGATCACTTGCTTCCCCTCTATCACAGTGAAAATTCTGTTGAGCATTTTGAATAACACGACGAACGTTAACGGGCAATGGCCATTTGAAATCCCCATTAGGGAATACAGTTGTTCTTAAATAGTGACGATCTTTTAGAAGTTGGTCATACTCTTCATCAAGATATTCTTGCAAAGCAGTATCACCTCGAATATCATCACCATATTCTATCAATGAAGGACGAAGAGACTTATTTGGATCCATTAAATCTATTCTATATTTCTGCTCAAATTTAACTGTTGAACCTGGAATAGTATCGATTGGTTGATTTTCAACCTGAGTGGCATCAAGACCATCTTCTCCATATATGAATTGAATAACAGCTCCGACAGAGTTTCTTGTCGTACCATCATAATGAACCATGATATCTTCTAAAGCTTTGACCAAACGACGTTGGATATAACCTGTTTCGGCAGTTTTAACAGCTGTGTCAATTAAACCCTCACGACCAGCCATCGCATGAAAAAAAAACTCTTGAGGTGTCAATCCTCTTAAATATGAATTTTCCACGAAACCTTTGGATTCAGGACTGAAATCATCCTTTGTAAAATGTGGCAAGGTACGATCTGAAAAACCAAAAGGAATTCTTTTTCCTTCAACAATCTGCTGTCCAACACAAGCTGACATTTGAGAAATATTAATGAAAGAACCTTTGGATCCAGAAATAACCATCTGTTTAACGTTATTCAAGTCCTTTAAATTTTCTTCAGCACAATGACCAGCATCGTCACGAGCTTGATTAAGAACTCTTGATACTTTGGATTCAAAAGACTCTCTAAGAGTCATACCTGGTTCTAGTTCCAATCGATTTGCTTGTGTATCCAAAATTAGATCTTGAACTTTCTGTTTGGCATCAGCAATAGTACTATTAATTTTTCTCATAGTTTCTGCATCAGCAATAGTATCACCGATACCAATTGAAAACCCATTATGCAATAGCCAATAATTTACTACTTTCTGAATATTACCAAAAAGATCTGCACATACTTTATGACCTTTCTCTCTCATGACTGTATGAATAAGACCACCATTTGTAGCACCTACTGTTTTTTTATTTACAACTCCGAACATTAATTCTCCATCTATAATAAGCATACCGTTATCACTAGGACTTAAAAGAGTTGTCTTTTCATCAAATCTAAGAAGATGGATACCTTTAGGAACAGCTAATGAAAGCATTTGTTTTCCTGTCCATAATGGTTTAGGCTTTAATATAGCTGGTGGCGGGATTATACCATCCCAGTTCTTTACCCAAAAACAAATTTGCATGACATGGTCATATTCAAGAAATATATCTTTAACGGTCATTTTACGTACACCACAAAGAGTATCTTGAACAATACCCATAACCGGTTTATTTGATTGGGGGGAAACAATCTGTAATGGAACTGCTACTAAATTTTGTAGTTCAGCTCGTGTTTCGGCAGATTGTGGAACATGTAAATTCATTTCATCTCCATCAAAATCAGCATTATAAGGAGTTGTGACAGATAAATTTATTCTAAAAGTTGAAAATGGCATTACTTTTACTCTATGGCACATCATGGACATTTTATGTAATGAAGGTTGACGGTTAAAAAGAACAGGATCATTATCCATTAAATGACGTTCAACTTTCCAACCATATTGTAATTGAATATCTCCTGCACTTTTATGATATTTCAAATCAATACGATCACCTGTATCACGAATGACATATTTTGCACCAGGATGTTCATTTGGACCATTTTTAACATACTGTGTTAATCTATGAATGTTATAAGGAGTAACAATTTCAGGGTATGTAAGGGTACGAGCAATACTTCTTGGAACCCCAACTTGATCTAAATCCAAGTTAGGATCTCCAGAAATAACAGTACGAGCTGAAAAATCTACACGCTTTCCCATTAAGTTTCCTCTTAATCTACCTTCCTTACCCTTTAAACGAGCTCTAATAGATTTAATTGGCCTTCCTGATTTATGTCTTGAGGGAGGTTGACCTGCAATGTCATTATCCATATATGTTGCAACATGATATTGTAATAAATTCTCAAACTCACTAATAACATGCTGTGGAGAACCATCCATTTCTAGTTTTTGAACATTTTTACTTGTTTTTAAAATATCAGCTAATTTGAAAGTTAAATCATCCTCACCTCTAGCAGATTCATTGAAAGAAATGGAAGGACGGACTTGTGGAGGAGGTACAGGTAAAACAGTAAGTATCATCCATTCTGGACGAGCATAATCTTCATCAAAACCAAGTTTACGGCTATCTTCCAAAGAAATATGTTTGAATATATCTAATACTTCAGTTGGGGTTAAAGGTCTCTTATCAGGGGCAGTTACATTTTCATCATCAGCATCTTTGGTTTTCCAAGTTCCCCAAAGTTTCAACCCATCACGACGTATAATTGGCTGATCAGCTCCACATCCACCAGTTGATGGTTTTGAATTTGATTGACCTTCGTTTTCATCTTCATCTTCTTCGTCAAGCTCACAACGCATTTTTGCTCTACAAACTCTCCATACTGCCTGGAATCTTTTCTTGGGATCCTTGATTCTAATTGCCTTTCTATAATCAGGAGATTCTTCATCACCTAATATTTTACCACAGTTCATACAAACGGATTCACAAACCTTTTTTATTTTTGAAATGAAACCAATATGAAAAACTGGTTTTGCTAATTCTAAATGGCCGAAATGCCCAGGACATTCAGACATATCTTCACCACATGTTTGACACTTAAAATTACGATCTATAGAGCCTAATCTAGGATCATTGAGACCACCTTTTTTCGGTCTTCTATTTTCATCCATGATTTCGGAGAATTCAATTTTTGCAACACTAATTGCTCGCTAGATAAAATAGATAATATTAGCAAAAATGATTTTTAAAAGGGAAAATGCTCCTAACCTCATATTTAACATAAAAGAAAATATACTTACAACTTCTTCAGGAGAAAAAAGCCCGAATTGAACCTAAAGTAACAAACAGTTAGTATATTTATTCATTGTAATTAATCCAAATAAAAATATGGTTTTTTTAAATTAATTAAAAATGAAAAATTCTTACCTCCTTAACAGCCCTCAAAGGAGCACTGGAAAATGGAAATTGGGACATCGATAACAAACTTCAAATGAAAAATAAGTAAATATTGATCACTGAAAATATATAAATAATTATATATCTCTGTTCCTTTTTTTATTCAAAAAGAAGCCAATTTTTGTTGATTATTTCACTTTTATTAGTTTGTAAATTGTTTTTCATGTCTTGCCTTCTTTTTAAAACTTTCCCGTTATTGAAAATCTGTGGCAAATCCCGTGACGCCGTGTTTATTTTGCTAACGTGAAACAAAAGTAATTTTTGATTTATTTTTCTTTTTGGCGTTTATCACAATAATTTTAACCCGATTAAGAATTTATGATTTTTAGTTAAGTTATATACTGGTACAAATAAGCATTCATTTCATATTCTCTACATGAAATATATATTAGACTCCACGAAAATTTATCATTCAAAAACACATTGGGAATTTAGTATATCAAGGCGTGGATCCAAATTATATCAACAGCGAAATCTGTTTATTACCACCATATCTATTGGCTAAAAGAAATTAAATAAATTTCCTGGTAATTAAAGCTTTTTTTTTTTTTCTTGAGAACCAAGTAATTTTCATCTTGAATTGTAAAATAGTTCATTTTTTTGAGAAGCGAAAGCATCAAATATGATATATTAAATTTCAGAGATCAAATTATTTTATCAAAGCGTTAGAATTTAGTTCAAAAAGTTCTAGTGTTAAAGCAGCTAAAAAGCATGGTATTTCTTTTTTATCTTTAATCCAAAAATCAATTAATCCTCGACACTTTTTATTGAAGTCATCATTTCCCCCTTGAGAAATCTGAAATGTTTTAGAAAATGGATCAATAATTAAAGAAATGTCTGATGCTTCTTTAAGATCATCCATATTTGCTACTTGATCATCATTTTCCTTTTTACTCGAACTAGTCTTATTCAAAATGGAAGATAATTTTACTTTTCTAGAATTAGGGACAAATTCTATATCAAAGCCAAATAATAAATTAATTGAATTCAAGAATTCTAGAGATTTTTTGTTATATACTTCTCTTAATCTTGTAATCCTTTTATTTGACAGTGCTAGGTCTCTCCCAAATGATTCTTGTTCTAAAAGTAATCGATCGAAAGAACTTCTGGGTATAGTCTTAAGTTCTTCACCCGTTTCATTTGCTTTATTATTTATTAATTTTAGTAAATCTCTATTTTCATTTTGAAGTGAATCCAAAAATTCCTGTTTTATTTTTTTATAATTTTGAACTGGGTTATTTTCTAATTGATAGATTTTTAGTTTTTGCTCTTCTACCTGTAAATTTGAAATATTGGCAAGTTTTTCTGTCAAGGTTTTTTTTTCATTTTCCAAGAATTCCTTTTGTTTTTCGATAATACTCATTTCTTTTTTCTGAGCTAAAAGTTTATTATTCAAACTAACAAATTCATTTTCGAAATCTTTGGTTATATTTTTAACTGCAGTTGAATTAGTGGATCCATTGTTTGGTCTTTTTCTTTTTATATCAGCTTCAAAAGTTTCCAAGCCTTGGCTTGAAGCATATTCTTTATTTATATTCTCAATTTGCTTTTTATATTTTACAATCAACTCCTGAAGCTTTTTCACATGAACATCCAATTTCAATTCATCTTTCTTATTTAAATTGGATTTATCATCTTTATTTGCTTCTAATGGCTTTTGCTTATTGTATCTATTTTTCTGATATTTTTGATTTTTTTGAGCTTGATTGTTCAATGTCGGAATATTAGAACTAGTGTTAGACTTATTATTAGTGATCAGTCTATTAATTATAGAATCAAGTCTTTTAATTTGTTCATTCAATAAATTGCATTCTTCCTGAGCTAAAATTTTCTCATTTTCAATATTTCTTCTTAAATTTGATTCAGAGTTTAATTTCTCTATATTTTGAAAATTTTGAACTTTATATTCTCCAATTTTTTGGTTCAAAGTATCAATTGATGACAATAATTCACCATTATAATTATTTAACAGTTCAACTTGACATTTCAATAATTCATTTTCATTAGAATTATTCTTGAATGATAATAAAAAGGAGTTCATATCTGTAGTATCTGAAGAAGCCATGAAATATGAAATTTTTTCAAAAAATTGTTTATATTTAAGATTTATTATTTTCAAAGAATTTAAATCATTTGATAATGATGGTAATATTGCTACTTTTTTTTTCAATGAAAAAATTTTATCTTGTAAAATTGGAATTAATGAATCCGAGTCTGTATTTGTAACTGTAGAATTATCTATCACTGAAGCATTATTTAAGGACCTATTCAAAGAGGTATCTTGTATATTACTTGGGCCTTTAATTTCCGAGCCATTAGTTTGTTGAGAAGTCTTTTTCAATGAAAATAACTCTTGTTCGAGTTTTATGACTCTATCACTCAATGTTTTATTTATATTTAATTGATTTAACAAATCATTTTTAGTTTTTTCGAGCTCATTATTATTGTTTTCGTCATTTTTTGTACTTGCTGTTAATTCAACTTGGCTTCTTAATGTTATATTCTCATTCAATAAATCTTGAATTTGCTTACCTAATTGACTTGAAAAAGATGAGTTTGATTCAATAGATTCACTAATTGTCTTTTGAAAAGTGTTTACTTGTTGTTGTAAACTATTAATAGTTGAATCTTTTTCGGAAACTTTATTATTTACTTCTTGAATTTTTAATTTCAAAGTATCATTATCTGTGGTAAGCTCAGTGATTTTTAGAGAATTAATTCCATTTAAATTCTTTATTTTATCTTCTAATTCTTGCTTTTGATGAAATAAAAATCCATTATCACTTTTCAAATTTGATATTTCAAGATTCAATGAATTATTTTTTGATTCTAAAACGCTAATATCATTTTTATGACATAGCATCTGAGATAGATTAAGTTCTTTCAAAGACTCAATTTGATTTTTCAACTCCAATATTTCATTGTTTAATTCCTTGTCATTATCATATATATTTAATGATTCTTCATTTTGAAGTTTCGACCCATTTTCCAAATCAAAATGTTTATAATCTGTATTTGCTTCTATGGAACTAAACTTTTCATGATGAACCAGATCTTCGGTATCTATATCATCTTCAATAAACGAATTAAGAATGGAGTTGTTGGGATTATTATTGAAGTTCATAATGTTCCAGCAAGTGAATTAATTTAATTGACCTTTCAGACAATAGATTAAAGCATTAAGTCTTTGAAAATGAAAAATATATTTTGAAAAGTGTATCGAAGATAAACAAATCAAAACAGCGTTCTAAAAAATGAGTAGCGCGTAAAGGCAGGAGTTAACGTTACTGTTCTCCAGACAGTACGGTCCCAAGGATATGGTTATAGTAGGCTTTGTGAAAATAAATTCCTTGAGTTTGCCCGGGAATAAAAATTAATTCAATTGTTAAATAAGCAAGAATCTAAGAAATCATTAATACAGGTATAATATTGGTATATTTTTTATTCATCACTATTTATTTTAGGAGAAACTTTTGAGTTTAATGGCAGGAAAGTATGAAAATTTTGAAGATGATCTTGAGTATTTGCTTGACACAAATGTTGCTCAATCAATGTCAGTAATTGAAAAGAAGAATCCATCAAAGTATAAATCTTCAAAGGTAGACTCAAAGGATTGGTTAAATTCTAAGTCAAGGTTAAAAGTTTCTTCAGGTAAAGGAATTAGCGAAAAGGAATTGAATAAAATTATTGATAATATTGAAATTGATATTTTTTTTCTGTCTGATAATGAAGAATTTCTGGACACTTTAATAAAAGAAAATTTATCTTTTGAGCCAAAAGAAATTAAGGAGATAAATACATTGAATTTCAAAACTAAAGAAATAAAAAGTCCTAGTAAAGATAAGTTTGAAGATAAATTTACTAGATCTAAATCAATGAAAAAAGATGAAATCCATGCCCAGACATCAAAATCCAAAAATAATAAATCATTATCAAAAAAGAAAAGTATACCTTCAATTAAATCAAGCAATAATAATGAAGAAAAGTCAAATAAAATCAGTCTGCCTAAAAAAGGGAATGTCCCTCGTGTAACTGAAAAGATGAAGCCTGTTAAAATAGAAGGTAAATCAAAGGAATTGATTAATTCTCAGGTACCGGAAGCTCCTAAATTAACTAAAAAAGAAAAAAAAGAATTGGATTATTTAAGAGGAAAGGAGAAAGGAAAATTGACGGAAGAAGAAAAAATTGAACTAGAAAAGTTGAGAAATAAGAAAAATCTTTATTATGCAAGTAGAGATCGAAACAAAAAAAAAAGAAAAGGTGATAGTAATATTGAATTAAAAGAACCTTCTACTGATTCAAACTCAAATGGAAAAGTAAATACATTTAAAAGTGAGGAATTTAAAAAAAGAGATTCAAACGCTAAAATTGTTTCAAAAAAAACCTCTAGTAAGATCACATATAATCCAGTTTCAACTTTAAAATTAAATGATCCCTATATAGAAAGTCTTATAACAGAGTCTAGTGAAATATCAAGAGAAGCGATTGAGTTTTTATTAATTTACAAAAATGAAATATTTGGTGATCATTATATAGCTCAACTTTTTCTTAGATTATCAATATTAGTTGGGTTAAATGGTCCAAGTATATATAAGAAATTATGCAAAGAATATGATCCTGATAGTGATTGTGGCCGTCAAATTAATCCCAATTATTTCAAAAAATACAAAGAACTAGTCTCAGAAAACGGAGAATTAAATCTGAATATATTTGGATATCTTGGAAATATATTGTTATGGGGTTACCATCAACAAAAACTTGCTTTAATTTCACAATTTAAAGACCCTTCGGGTACATTTATTAATAAATATGGGATAAAATGTTCTAAATATATGATTAAATATGGACTAGGAGGTTCTCACCTTTGGGATCCTGAAAAGAAAAAGGGAGATATGCCATTAAGTAAATGGCAAAAATTAATTCTGTTAGAAAAGCATTACAAATTTGATGAAGATTTATTTGTTTTAATTTTAAGATTCATGGGAATTGTGGACATACCACTTTATAGATAGTTTATATTCAACTCTAGATCAGTTTTTATTGCTAAATCCCATTATAGAACTGTACTAATTACATTGTCATATCAAACTTATAAAGAGCTAACATTTCTTTTTTATTGTTTCAAACTTCATTATTTTAAATACATATAAAAATCAAGCTATAATAAAAAAAATTAATCACGTGTGATTATATAATTCAATATAGACATACCTATGTGATCAAGATTCTTGACAGATCTGAGAGTCTCCACAACCTCACTGTCTTACAATTTCTTAATTTTTGAATTGTAATCTGCAAACCTCGATTTTTTTCATTGTTTACGCTAAACTATCTCGATAAATCAACAAATATAATGAAAAATTCAAAATACTATGAAGAATCTAAAATATGGCTGAATTTGAACAACTTAGAAAAGAGGAAACTCCAATAGCGATAGAGCTTTTAATACCGAGAAAAAGATCAATATCCCCTTCTATAGGTTTATCAGATACTGAAGGTATTTTATCTTTAGATCATGTTGAAAATGATTTATCATTAGTACATCATTCAAAAAAAAATAATAGACATCATAATCATCATGTTTCAAATAATTTAACGAATGAAAATAAAGAAATGTCTAATTTACCTTTTAGAATTCTTTCTTATGAAGATATTCTTGATGAAGCAAAAATGTCAATTAAAAGTAAAAAAATGGAAATAAAAATTGAGGAATCAATTTCAAGAATTTTATCAAATGAAAAATTATTATCAATACCATTTTATTCACTTGAAGATCATCCTTTTAATAAAAGAGGTTTTAAATATAAACCATCTAGACCAAATTTATATTTATTTGGTTCTAACTCTTGTGGTACATCAGATTTACCTCCATATTGTTCAAGATTAAGTTATTTTGATAGATCAAGGGGTGCTTTTGCAGATAATTCTTCTCAAATTCTTTCAACAGATAGTGGATGGAGAAGTGCAAGAACAAATGTTGGTATTTCTGAAGGTAAATGGTATTTTGAATTTATTATTATTAGTGCCAATGAAAAAGTAAATACAAGAGATAATAATAGTTCAATTCCTCATGTTAGAATTGGAATTGCAAGAAGAGAAGCTTCATTAGAAGCTCCAATTGGTTATGATGCTTATGGATATGGTTTAAGAGATGTTACTGGACAAAAAGTTCATCTTTCAAGACCAAAAGAATTTTTAAATGAACCTTTTAAAACTGGTGATATTATTGGATTTTTAGTTGATTTACCTTCATTATCTATTCAAGAAGAAATTTCTAAAAGACAATTAGAAAAAGGTACTTTAGGTGATCCATATAATGATGAAAGTGAAAATTATTATATTAAAGAATATAAAGATCCTATAAAAAATGCTAAAAATATTAAAGAAACTACAGATGTAATTAAATCTTTAAAACTTGAAAATATTAAAGATATTATAAGAGATCAAATTCCAATAAAAATTAGATCAAAAATATTTTATGAACAATATGAATATATATCTACAAAAGAAATGGAACATCTTTTAAATCCAGTTACAGTTTTTGGAGAAAAAGCAATACCTGATGAAAAAAAATTTAGACCTGCAACATTACCAAATTCTTCTATAACAGTTTTTAAAAATGGTAAAAATATGGGAATAATGTTTGAAGATTTATATACATTTTTACCACCAAATTCTAAAAAAAATGTTTCAAAATTAGATATTTATAATAATGATGGATCTTTAGGATATTATCCAATGATTAGTGTTTTTAAAAAAGGAATTGTGAAATTTAATCCAGGACCTAATTTTTTATTTATACCAGAAGAAATTCAAGATGAAATTGAAAAAGGTGAAATTAAAGGATTTGATGAAAGATATGATGAAAAAATTATGGAAGATACAATTTTTGATATTATTGATGAAATTGATAATGAATTTTCTTTAGGATATGATATATAATTTTTTTTTTTTTTTTTTTTTTCAATATATTCAACTTGTTCTTTCAATTATATTTTTAACAGAATCATTTAACTCAGGAAATTCATTTATAATTTTTTCACTTAAATTATCTCTAAAATTTTTCATTGCAAACATTTTACCTCTTAAATATTGATTTGTTTTTCTTGTAGCTTCAACAAATTCTCTTGTATAAACATTTGGATTTCTACCCATATCAATATATTGAATAACATCTAAAGGTACATTAATTTTTTCTAATTTTTCAATATTAGAAGTTGATAAATTATTTAAATCTAATATAACTTCATCAAATTTTGAAATTAAAGCATTTTTTGCAACTTCAGTTTCTTCAGTATCAGAAACTAAAATTCCAAGTTCTAAAAGACATTCAACAATATTAAATAATTTTTCTCTATTTTCTATAATTGCAAGTTTTAATTCATCTTCTGTAAATTCTTTTTTATTAACGTTATTTAAATCAGATTGAGACATTTTAATAATATTTATTATCTTTGTAAATTTATAAGTTTTATAAGATAATTAGATTAGATTAGATTAGATTATTTTAAAATTATCATTATTTGATTGAATAGTTGATTTATTTAAGATATTTAAATATTTCAAGTATTGATGAGAGTTACCCGTCCGAGTAATCAAAGCTAAAATTTAATTTTTATTTCCTGCAAAAGCGTTGAAGTTTTAAGACTTTTTTGATTAAAAAATTATGATTAAACAGAGATATGCTATAAATAAAAGAGAATACAAAAGAAGAGAATATAAAAAAAGAGAGAAAAGAATTTTTTTAATTTTTAATTTTTAATTTTAATTTAAATTTAAATAATTTTTACCAGTTGCTTTTAAATAACCATTAATTTCATTTTTAGAACCTAACCAAATTCCACTTCTTTCATGAATTTCTTTTGGTAAAAGATCTAAAATTCTATCACCATTATCATTTACAGCTTTACCACCAGCTTGTTCTAATAACATTGCCATTGGAAAACATTCATAAAGTATTCTTAATTTACCATTTTTACCCTTTATTGGATAAGCAAATAAACCACCATAAAGAATTGTTCTATGAATATCAGCAACCATGGAACCAATATAACGAGCAGAATATGGTTTACCAGTATCAGATTGTGGATTTTTTAAAGATTCAACATATTTTTTTGTAGCTATTGGCCAATAACATGAATTACCTTCATTAATTGAATAAATTGGTCTTGAAATTGGAATTTTCATATTTTTATGAGTTAAAATAAATTCACCTAATGAAGAATCTAAAGTAAAACCATCAACACCATGACCAGTTGTTAAAACTAATTGAGCAGAAGCTCCATACATTGTATAACCTGCAGCAACCATTTCAGTACCTCTTCTAAGTACATCTTTTATTGAACCTTTTGAATTTGGTAATAATTTAAATACACCGAATATTGTACCAACAGAAACACCAGCATCAATATTTGAAGAACCATCAATTGGATCACAACAAACAGCATATTTTCCATTACCATCAAAAACAATTAAATCTTCTTGTTCTTCAGATACTAAAACTTTTACATTACCACTTGCTTTCATTGCATTAATAAAAATTTCATCACCAATAACATCTAATTTTTTTTGAGAATCACCAGTTGAATTTGAAGCACCTGCTAAACCAATTAAATTAACTAATTCTGCTCTTCTTATAGTATGAGCAATGAATTTAAAAGCAAATTGTAAAGAATTTAATAATAAAGTTAATTCACCAGTTGCAGATTTTGCATATTTTTGTTGTTCTTCAAGTATAAATCTTGTTAAAGTAACAATATCTGTATTAACATTATTTTCTTGAGCAAACAGAGAAGACATTTTTTTTGATTAATTAATTATTAAATTAGAATTGAAAGGTAAAATTAAAAATATACAATAAATAATAGAGAATATAAAATAAATATATATGCTTTGAATATAAATTAGGATATTAGGATAAAGGAAGGATATATAAAATTATAAAAATATATATAAATTATTAATTATTTAATAAAATGAAGAAATACAATTTCTTTTATAATGAATGCCAAACATCATAATAAAATAAGTGAATTTAATTGGAGATTTCATTAACTCTATTGTCAATATCATCATAATTCCCACATTGATATTAATATTAATATTAATATTTTCTTATTCATATTAATAATGATAATCATATCAATATCGATGGTAATGGTAATAAATTTTGGAGAACTATCGACTTTTTTCACTGCAATACTTAACTGATCTCGCACTCAATTCGTCATAACTCAAATGGAATAATGAATATAATCAGCAATTAGCTAGAGCTAGGTCTGATGTATGGGAACTCAAACTCATCACCGCTGCAGTGGGCCTTTCTGGCAGTGTCTCTTCTAGACCAACACTGGCTAAAGCGGAGACCCGCCCCGTTCAAACCTGGGCAGACTTCCACACCCGCCAGCGGTGACTAAGCGCTGACCTCAGCATCTCCGAGAAACATTCCTCATCCAATCGGAGTTTTGCACAGGAAAGCACCCCGGAACAACTCCTCAGGAGGTGCAAATGTCCAGAAAAAAAGATACTTACCCGGAAGAAGCTTGTTAAGTCATGTGATATGTTTTTGATCTGATCTTGTCTTTTGATATTCTGAATTGTATTTGTGACAGTTTCTGAGATGGTTTTAATGCTGCTTCTGATTCTTTTATTGATTTTGAAACTGTTGTTTATTGTTAATCAATCAATAATTTACTCAATTAGTCAATCACTGAATGGATTGTTTATATATAATTAGAAGATGCTTGTCAGTAACCAACTCCTTTTGAGAATCAGTCTCTGCTGCTTCAGATGATTCATCTTGCCAGAATAATCAAATAATTAAATAATCAAATAAACCAAAAGAATCAAAACGATACTTTAATTTCCAATCAGTTTCGAAATTCAGAGGTATCTAAACCATCATTATCTGTCTTTTCCAATACAGAATCGCCAATGATGTCCTGCTTTTTAGATTGATGGACTTTTCAATTCTTCAGGTTTCTTTAGAATTATTATAATACGAATACACACTTTAAATAAATGAATTGAACTAGAATTCAATCTGTTTTTGTGTTCTCGAGAATTTACTTGATTTCATCACTGAATAACAGCTTCATTCAACTTTTTCAAAAATTATTCTTATCGTTATTATCAACATTATCGACATTGTCAGTATTATTATCAGCGTTATTATCTTCATCGATACTAATATTCTTTGCTTATTTGGGTATTTCTCATTATGTTTATTCCGAATTCTTTACTTTTTCTTTACAAAAAAATATCTTTTTTTTAATTTTTTTTTGGATTTTTATAAGAATCATTATGAAAGAATTTAATACATCATCGATTCCTTTCCTAGGATCAAATTTTTTTTAATCTCAGAATAATTTTTATTATATCAAAATCACATACATTATATTATTTTTATAACTAAATAAAAAAATATGGATTTAAAAATTTATAGATTAAAAAGTAAAATTGAAAGGTTAAAAATTGAGTATAGACATAATCTATATACAAATAAAAGAAATCCAAGATTAATTGCCTCAAAGACTCCAAATCAACATTTAATTTCTTTACGTACAAATCCTCATGATGCTTATATCTTAAATAATAAACTTTATGATATCAATTCAAATAATATTAATATTAATATTAATGATGAAATTAATAATAATGATATATTGAATGATTTAAATACAGATATAAATAATAATATGTCTAATGATATACTAGATTATTCAAGTAATGATAATAAACTTATACAATTACTACCTTCAAATAATAATATTCAAATAATTAAAGATAATGATGAACAACAATCTATTAATAATAATAATGATAATAATAATGATAATAATAATAATGAATTAAACAAAGATGAAGTATCTAATAAAGATTACCTTAAATTTGGAACTGTCTTACCAAATGGTTTAGACTGTCTTTGTAGTTGTCATAATCATAATCATGATCATATCCATGACCTCAATCATAATCATAATCATATTAATAATCTTAGTAATCTTATTAATAATAATATTGAAAATATTAATGAAAATTTTAATATATATAATGATAATGATAATGATAATAATAATATTGAGAGTAATAATGAAAAGAAGAATGAAAATGAAACTTCAACTAAAAAATATGAAAGAAGAAAACGTGGAATTAGATTTCATATATTTGGTAAAAAAAAATCAAATATTTCAAATTTACCTTCTCCAATTTATGAATGTAGTAATGATTCAACTCAATTATCTAATGACAACAATATCAATACTATTGAAAATACTATTGAAAATAATTATGAAAATGATTATGAAATTATTAATGATAATAGAATTCAATTAATTAATAAAAATTTCAAAAAATTAAATAATTTAAATAATAATCATAATCAAGATGGTCAAGAAGATCAAAACTCTCCCCTAATAATCGATAATCATTTAGAATCTGAATCAATTTTATCAAGTCTTTGTAATTGTTTAACTTGTGAAAAAAAAAGAGGTAATGTTTCACAAGGTGTTTGGAAATCTATATTACATGAATCTTCTTTAACTGCTGCTAAAGTTTCTACTGCTGCAATTACACCTCTTGATAATAATCATAATCATAATATCAATAATTTAAATGAAATTTCTACATTTTCTCAATTTACTAAATTTTCCAAAGTTGTTTCAAATAAAATTAGAAGTCCAATATCTAGAATTAAAAAATCTCCAACAATTACTTCAAATTTATTTAATCTTGAAATGAACAATAATGAAAATCAAAATATTAATAAAAATCTTGATAAAAATGAAAATAAAAATGAAGTGAAATCTAGCATTAATATGATAATGGCTATGAATATGAATATGAGTATGAGTTTACAACCAAATAATATTCAAACAACTTTAATTAATGAATCTACTCCAAAAATCTTAGAAATTAATGATAATATAGATAATAATAACATTGATAATATTGATAATGAAAGAGGTGTAGAAACAAAAGAAAATGAAAATGATAGTAACAATGAAAATGAAGAAAAAGAAAGTGAAGAAATAACAAGAATTGATAAAAATGAATTCAAAGAAATGAGAGAAATAAAAGATTTAAAAGATTTAAAAGATATTAATACTATGATTTCTTATAAAGAGTCAAAAAGAATTACAAATTCAGCACATTCAGAAAAAGCTGCATCCTTTTATAGTGGATTATTTTCAAATTATGCATATTCAGATGGAGAATCAAGTTTACGAAATTTAGCTCAAGGAAATAATAATAATAAAAAAACTGAAGAAAATTTAGAACTTATAAGAAGTCCAAGAGTTTGGAGTGAGCAAAAAATTTTAAAAGATTTAGACAATAAAATTATATATTAATTATAAATTATTTTTATATATATTCAATAATATTGATTATAAATTAATAAATCAAATAAATAAATAAATAAATGAGTTTTTGAATTTTTTTTGTTTTAGATTTGAAACATTGAATCAACGGAAGAACCTAAATATAATTTTAGCTGATTTTTTGTTGCAGGAATAATTTTACATTTAACTAATTTTTCACCATTAAATTTTTCATAAGCTTGAAAACGATGACAACCACCAAATGCAAAATAATAAAATTTACCATTTTCTTTTATTTTCATTACATCAATTGGTGGTAATTCACCATTCATATCTTTTGCATCTTGTAAAGTACAAGTTTTTGAGCTTGTTGGTATTCCATTAAGTGTTTGAGCCATTGCATCAATTTTTTCATAATCTAAAACTGGTGGAATTGGACGTCTGATTTGTTCAAGAGGTAAATAATCTACTTTAAATAAAGATCTTGTTTGAATTGAAGACATTGTTATTGATATATTTTATATTTATATTTTTTTATAGTTTTATATTTTTATAATTTCATTTGCATTCCTTTTTACTTTCACTTTCTTAATTTTTCAAAAAAAACGATAAAAGACTTTTATATTTATATAATTATTCAATCATAATCTAAAATTGAAAACAAAATTGAATCTTAAATTAGTTTCTCTTATGATTAATAATAATAATGAAACTATTTATTATTAATATACTGTATATTTCTTGGATTTGTCATTTAAAATAATAAACTTAAATCGTCCATAGCTTTCAAAAACACATCGATAAACTCAAGAAAGGGTATTCATTAATAATATTCAGAAAATCTGGAGTTTAAAAAATCAGAAGGGGAACCATAACCCTGGATTCGTCGGAATTCTCTGGACAGAAGTTCCAAATTATCAGGGAACACCCCGGAAGAAGTTTTCAACACGACCGGAACTCATTTCATTTAATTTACGCCACATATACTACCAGCTTCATGCGTGTAGACGCTGTTGTGGCAGTATTGTGACAGTATTGTGGTTGCAATCGTAATTCCTCATTTTTGTATTTGTTTTAATCCTTGGCATCCGCCCAGACCCCTTTTCGGTGGTCTGAGTCGAGTCGATAACGTTACTTTTTGCTAGTCTCAACGCTACTTTTAATTTCTAATTTCTGGCACGTAACGTTGAACATTTATCACTACAATCTCATAGGATATTATTGCTATTATTCTCACACTACCGCATTATCATTATTATTATCATTATTATTATCATTATTATTATCATTATTATTATCATTATTATATTCTATGATTATATCACTATTATTACAGTGTTATTGACATTGATTTCTGAATATAGCCAATTTTAATATATATTTATCTTTCCTAAATTATAATCTGATTGACGATAATCTATTTTAATGATCGAAACAATTCAATAGTTTTTTTTTCATTAATATTCAAGTTTCTATTCTTTCATTCCTTCATTTTTTTGGTTTTTTTATTTTTTTAATCTACTTTTCTAATCAATAATGGAAAAAAGTATGTATCCGATTCCAATATAAATATAAATATATAACTTATCTTTCAATCAATATAACTAACAAAATTTTCAATTTATTATTAAAGGAACTGATATGGAATGGGCAAAAGAAATCCCATGTAAAAATATAAGTATTCATGGTTATTGTAAATATGAAAATAAAGGTTGCGCTTTCAATCATCATTTACATCCAAATTCAAATTCATTATCAATTAATTTATCAAATAATTCAACTCCGATAACAATTGAATCAAATAATAAGGATAATAATTTAGATAATATTAATCTTGAAGATTCAATTCAAATTAATGAACTGAAAAATAAAATTAATAATATTGTTTCAAAACCAATTAAAAAATTTAATTTTGAATCTCAAAGTTTTAAACCAATTTCAAAATCAAATTTTTTATCTTCAAATAAAATTGATGAAATTCCAACTTTTAAACCAAAAAAATTATCTTTAGCAAATAATAATAATAATAATGGTAATAATAATAATAATAATAATGTAAACAATAACGTAATCAATATTAAAGAAAAAGATGATGATTTAAATTCAATTTCAATTTCAAATTCAATTTCAATTTCTCCAGAAAAATCTTTAAAAATTTCTTATAATGTCGATAGTCCAATTTTCAAACCTTCTGTATCTTCTCCAAATATTTCAAAATTCTTACCAATGAATAATAATAATTTATCAAATAATAAAGAAAATGAGACTAATATAAATAATTTAAATAATAATAACAGTAGTAAAGATAATATAAATCAAAATGATTTCAATAATATTGATTCCAGTCTTTTAAGAACTCCAACTTCTGCTTCAATTCCATTAAATAATACTGATAACAATAATAACCATATGGGACTTTCTCCTGCAACTCCAAATATAAATACTTTAAATAATTTAGCAAATTTAAATTTAAATAATATGAATGGAATGACTATGAATAATATGAACAGTATGAATAATATGACAATGAATGGTATGAATTCTATGAATACAATGAATACAATGAACACAATGAATACAATGAATATGAATGGAATCAATTTAAATCCAGATTTTTATTATTCTCATCCATTACAATATCATTGTTATGCTCCTGCTCCACCACCTCATATAACTATACCTTTAAAAAATCATGAATCAAATTCTCAATCTTTTTTTTTACCAAATAATTTAAGAGAATCAATTCAAAAAAAAAATGAAGAAACAAATAGAATTTTTCCAAATTTTGGTTTACCTGAACATGTTCATATTTATCATTCTTTAGTACCTTTAGATAAATTTGGTAATTCTTCTTCTTCAATAAAAATCTCTTCCAATTCTTCATCTTCCAATAATAATAACAATAATAATAACATAGATAATAATATCACTAATAATATAGATAATAGCAATAATATAACAAATAATCATATTAATACAAACGGTAATAATCTCAATAATAACAGTATCAAAAAACAAAATATCTCATATTATGGTAAGAATATTTCAACCACTTTATACAAATCTTTTTCAAATTTTGATGGTAATGCTTATACTTTAAGAAGAATTGAAAATTATAAAGTTATTCATGAAAAATCAATTTCAATTATTAAACTTTGGAGTAATATAAAATCTGCAAATATTGTTCAAATTCATGAAGCTTTCACAACTTTAGCTTTTAATGATAATTCTTTAATTTTAGTTTATGATTATTATCCACTTGCAAAAACTTTAAAAGAAGCTCATTTTCTTAATAATAATTCAAATCAATTGATACCAATTAATGAAAATTTATTATGGAATTATATTATTCAAATTTTAAATGCTTTGATTACAATTCATAAAAAAAAATTAGCTGCAAGATCTTTAAATATTGATAAAATTATTATAACAAATCAAAATAGAATAAAATTATCTGATTGTGGAATTTTTGATATTTTAAATTATTCAAATGATGATATAAATAATTGTAATAATAATAATGATAAAAATAATATGAATATGAGTATGAATATGGATGTTTTACAAAAAAATGATATTTTAAAATTTGCTGAATTAATTTTAACTTTAGCAAAATCTCAAATTAATAGTAGTCTTTGGAAACAAGATAAATCAATTTTAATAAAAAGTTTACCATTTAGTGAAGAATTTAATTTATCTCTTTTACATTTATTTACAATTAATGAATCAAAAGAAAATTCATTAACATTTTTAAATAATTTCTCAAATCGTATAAGTCCACATATTTTAAGTTTAGTTAATAAGTTAGAATATTCAAATGATTTTATGGAAAGTCAATTATCAAGAGAAGTTGAAAATGGTAGACTTTTTAGATTAATTACAAAATTAGGTTTTATAAATGAAAGGCCAGAATTTGCTCATGATCCTTCTTGGTCTGAATCTGGTAATAGATATCCAATAAAATTATTCAGAGATTATATATTTCATCAAGTTGATAGTAATGGAAAACCAGTTTTAGATTTATCTCATGTTTTAACTTGTCTTAATAAACTTGATACAGGTTGTGAAGAAAAAATATTACTTGTATCTCCAAATGAACAAAATTCAATTATTATTTCATATAAAGAATTGAAAGATTTAATAGCTAATAGTTTTAATAGTTTACAACAATAAATAAACAAAAAAAAATTTGAAAAATATTAAAAATATATTTAATTATGTATAATAATTAATTACAGTAGAACGAATGAGCTTTAAATAAAAATAAAGAAAAAAACCATCATAAAAAAAATAAATGATGAATTTTAATGATGTATGAATTAGGAACTATGGACTATATAAGCATATAAAAAATTAATAAAAAAAATAAATAAATTGTTTATCAAAAGATTAAGAATACATCATATCCCCATTATTCATATATGAACCAGATAAATTCATTTTATGAGAGTTATTATTATTATTATTAATATTGTTATTATTTGATGAATAAATAGGTTGTGACATATGTTTATATCTTATATTTTGATCAAGTAAAGAATTATTTGAAAATTCTCTATTATCATAATTTTTACCTGACATTGAAATTGTTCTTTGAATATTTGAATTTTTACCATTTAAACTTAAATTAGGATTTGAATTTGAAATTTGATTACTTCTATGTTTATACGATATATTATTACTCATAAGTCTTGGAGAATTATTTATAGTTGAATCTTCTGTTATTTGAGTATCTTTTGCAGTTCGATCATCTGAAACTCCACTTTCATCAACTTCAGATACAGTTGCAGTTTCAATTCCATTCATATTCATATTCATATTATTCATGTTCATATTATTCATGTTCATATTATTCATATGATTCATACTATTCATATGATTAATATTATTTATATTATTTGAATTATTTATATTGTTTATATTATTCATATTATTATTCATATTACCATTTAAATTAAGATCATTAACTCCAGAAATAATTTGATCATCAACAGAAATTCCTGTTAAATTTCTTGAACTTCTTGAATTTCTTGAATTAAGTGATAAATTTCTTTCATAATTTTGATGAATTGGAGTAAAACCATTATTACCTAAATTTAAAGAAGTCTGACGTTGAGGTTCAGGAATTTCAGAACTTGTAGGTGTTGGCATTTGAACAACTAAATATGGTTTATCTAAATTATTATTATTATTATTATTATTATTATTATTATTATTATTATTATTATTATTTGAAATATTTGGATCATTAGTATTAATACTTAAATTATTATTTGGTTGAATTTGAAAATATTGAGAATTTCGATGAATTTGATCATTATTTTGATAAACACCATCATTTATAGGTACAGAAAGTGAAGTTTGACGTTGAATAAGATGAGGTTGTTGTTGTTGTTGTTGTTGTTGAGGTTGAAATTGATTTGATTGAGTATTTGAAGTTGTTTGAACTAAAGTTTGAGAAGAAAGTGGTAAATTTGAATTAATATTTGGAGATTGAGAAAAATTTTGTTTATTTGTTGTTGGAGGTGGTTGAGAAAATCTATTCATATTAATATTATTATTAATTTTTTTTTTTTGAATTTGAATACTTCTTCTTTTATTAATTAAAATTGGATTTTTTTCCATAATATATTGAGCTCTTTTTTCAGAAGTTGATAAATTAGTTAAAATTTTTAAAATTTCTACCCATTCTTTTAAATTTTCATAAGTATCAGATTTAAATAACCATTTTTGACCTCTATGAATGATACCATTTTGTTTTGCATTAATAATAAATTTAAAAGAATCATCTAATTTTTTACCTTCTTTTTTATTAACAGTACAATCATTTAAATTTAATGACATCACAGGTACAAAATTTTTTTTTTTATCAGAAGATTTAAATTCATGTAAAAAAGTTGGAGTTAAAACGTACCAACCTCTTGAATAAGATTTTAAATATTTTGATTTTCTTTCAAGAAAACCAGATTTTATTTCTAAAGTTAATGGATCATTCATATTTTTATAAGAAATATTTTGAAAATGTCTCATTGGTAAATTTGGATTAATAAAATTTATATCTCTATTTATAAAATTTTCCCATTCAAAAGTTGGATCTTTTGTTATAAAACCAGAATCTAATTTATTTAAAAGTATTGTGAAGACTAATTGAGCATTTTCACCAATTAATCTTGCATAAATTCTTAAAGAATTTTGAATTTCAATAACTACAACTTTTTCTAATTCTTTACCAGAATTTTGTAAATTTATAAAAGCTTCATGTAAATAATTTTCTTCAATTAATTGTTTTTTAATTTGTTTATCTAAATAAATTTTATTTAAAAATGGATCTTGAATTGGATTAATTGAAATTGAAGAAGATTTAATTAAATCAATTGATTTTAAAAAATTAGATAAATCTAAAGAAGTTTGATTTTTTTCTTTTGATACAGTTGTTTTAAAATCAGAAGATAAAGATCTAATTTCTTTAATTTTTATTGCTAAATCTCTTTTTAAATCTTCTAATCTTGGAATTACACTATTATTTAATTCTTTTGTAATTCTAGAAGCAGAAGCTGCAGAATTTCTATGAAAATTAGATAATAAAGAAGGTAAATCTTGAATTGAATTTGAACCTATTGGCATAAAGAATTTTTTTGAATTAATTTCTTCTAAACTTGTTTGATTATCATATAAATTAATATCTTGATCATTATTATTATTATTATTATTATTATTATTATTATTATTGGTGATATCATTATTTTGAGATTGATTAATATTTGAATTTGAATTTAAATTATTCAGAGAATTTGCAGAAGATAAATTACCATTAATATTATTATTTGGAGAAAAAGCATCATAATTTAAAAATGGAAATTTAACAGAATGTTGTAATCTAATTTGTTGACGTATAATTTCTTCATTAACAGATACAACTTCATGTAAATAAATAATTAAAGATTTAATTATAGATCTCCAAGAATTAAATCTTGTTGCTAAAACATCAGTTGGATTTGCATTAGTTGGAATTTGAATAAATAATGGATTTCTTGGATCTTTATTATAATTATAAGGTGTATTATTATTATTATTATTATTGGAAACTAAATTTAAATTTGAATTTGATAAATTTCTTTGAAAAGACATTGAATCTTGAATATTATTAGTATTAGTATTTGATAATTGATTTGTTATTTGAGAAGAAGATCTATTTAATGGAGATATAGTTGAATCAAATGAATGAGATTGAGATTGAGATTGAGATTGAGATTGAGATTGAGATTGAGATTTTTGATTAGAGAAGTTTTGTAATTGATAAAGATTTTTTTGTTGTTGTTGTTGAGAGATTATACCTGTTGATGGTTGTGATAAAGCTGAAGTCATAGTTGACATATTGATATATATATTTAATATATTTAATATATTTAATATATTATATATAATTTAAAAAGTAGTTGAAGATATTAAGGAATGATAGTAATATATAATTTGTATATCATTTATTTTTATTATTTCTTTTATTTCTTTTGATTGATTGATATAGTTTTAATAGGAGGATAATGATGTAAGAATAATGAAATTAGAAAGTAATGAAATTAGTTATTGCTGGACTGAATGAATTGACTAAAATGGAAGAATGTGATATTAATTTGCTTCTTTGCTTTCTTTGCTTTCTTTGATTTCTGGTTTATTCTTTATTTGCTTTATTTCTGGTATGTTTATTTATTTATTATTTATTTATTATTTATTTATTCAATTCTGCGATTAATAAATTTGACTTTGATTTTGATTCTGGTTGTAGTTATGAGATTGTGGAAACTGGCAAAACTGGCAAAAATGGCAAAAATGGCGTATTTCTCTGTTATTGTTATTCTCAAGTCTCAAGTCTCATTCCAGTGCCAGTGCCAGTGCCAGTGGGAGGGTAACGCTGCATTTCTTGCTCCTTGTCTGGGTTTGTCTGGGCACTGGTCGTTGAGTGTTGTTGCTGTTGTTGCTGTTGTTGTTGCTGTTGTTGACACTGCGCCGTAAACGGAAAGAAGCAAGCCACTGATAACTAGCCACGTGCCACAACTGCTCCAGCCCATGCACAACGCACCTTTGAATGCATTGATTTGATTTGATTTTAATTTAATTTAATTTAATTTAATTTAATATAAGTACCACTGCAATGGTACCTCAAGTGATACTCCTATTAATAAACAACTTGAATATTGAATACGTAAATATCAATCAATATATATCTAATCTATCCATTGAAATATCTAAAACTGATTATTATATCAACTCTTTCAATCAATCAATTCAATTCATCAATTGAATAATAAATTACATTCTTTTTAAATCCAAATGTCAATAACTCTTAATAGAACTTTAGCTCCATTACCTTCAACAACAAGAGCAAAAACTGTTCATTTATCTTATGATCCAAAATCAAGAAGATTAGCTTATCCAAATGGTAAATCAATTTTTTTAATTTCAATTGATAATAATAATAATAATAATATAACTCAATTTAAAAATCATAATTATTTAACAACTGTTGCTAAATTTTCTCCAAATGGTAATTATATTGCTTCTGGTGATGAATCTGGAAATGTAAAAATTTGGGATACTTTAAATTCAATAAATTTTCCAAATGATTTAAATTTTATAATTAAAGGTGATTATAATTCAATTTCTGGTAAAATTAATAATTTATCTTGGGATTTTGAAAATAAAAGAATTATAGTTGTTGGTAATGGTAAAAATATTTTTGCAAATTGTTTTTTAATGGATTCTGGTAATTCAATTGGTGAAATTTCTGGTCATTCTTCTCAAATTAATTCAATTTCTATAAAACCAAATAGACCTTTAAAAGCAACAACATGTTCTGATGATTCTTCAATGATTTTTTATAATGGTCCTCCTTTTAAATTTAATCTTTCAAATAGATCTTTACATAATGGTTTCATTAGAGATATTTCATTTTCAAATAATGGTAATTTTATCATAAGTGTTGGTTCTGATAAAAATATAATTTTATATAATGGTAATAATGGTAAATTTATTAAAAAAATTTATGATATTTCAAATAAAACTCATGATTCTGGAATTTTTTCAATAAATTGGTTATTTAATTCTTCAAATTATTTCTTAACAGTTTCCTCAGATTCTTCAATAAAATTATGGTCTTTAAAAAAATTAAATAATAATCACCTTATTTATACTTGGAATTTTGAAAAATTTTTAAAAAATCATCAAATTGGTATAATCTCAACTGAAGATTATATAATTTCTTTATCTTATTCTGGTAATTTAAATTTTTTTAATTATGATATTAATGATTTTTCAAAATTATCTAAAATTCCATTTAAAATTATTAAAGGTCATCAAAATTCAATCACTTCTTTAACTATTTCAAATTTTAACAATAATAATATAATTTATTCAGGTTCAAATGATGGTAGAATTTGTAAATGGAATTTATCAAATAATTCAACAATTACAAACTATATTAATGGTAATAATCATTCAAATTTAATTGTTAATTTAATTAATGATAAATTAAATAATCAAATCATTTCAATTGCTTGGGATGATTATATTAAAAAATTTAATCAATTATCAATTGAAGAAAACAAATCTTTATCTACCTCATCTTCCTCAATTGAAGAATCTTTTGATGATAATTTTAATATTAAATTAGATTCTCAACCAAAAGCAATTGCTTCAAATAATAAAATTTTTTCAATTATTGATTCAAATAATATTTTAAAAATTTTTGAAAATAAATCTGGAATTTTAATTTTGGAAAAAATTTTAAAATTTCAAACTTCAAATATTATTGATATTAATGAAAATATTATAATAATTTGTAATGATTTAAAAAATTCTTTAATTTTTTTAAATATTAATGATAATTTTAATGAAGATAAAAATTTTTTAAATTTAAATAATTTAATTTTTAGAAATAAAATTTCATTTATAAAAATTTCAAATAATAATAATTATTTAGCAATTGGTGATATTACTGGAAAAATAATTTTATATGATTTAAATTTAAAAGAAATTATAACTTCAAGATGGTCATTTCATACAAATAAAATTAATTCAATTTCTTGGAATTTTAATGATAAATTTATTGTTAGTGGTTCTTTAGATACAAATATTATAATATATTCTGTTGAAAGACCAATGAAAAATATAAAATTTTTAAATGCTCATAAAGATGGTGTTAATGTTGTTAAATGGTATAATGAAAATCAAATAATTTCTGGTGGTTCAGATTCAACAATAAAAATTTGGGATGTTAAATTTCATTCATAATAATATATTTTATTATTATATCTCTCTTATAAACTTATATATATATAAATAAATATATAATTAACTATCTATTAACGTTTACGTTGTCTTTTCCATTTCCATTGACCATTTACAATTTTTGCACTTGATTTCATTAATTCCCTTTTTGTATCCATTTCTAATTGAATTTGATGTAATTTTTTCTCTTGTTGTAATTTTTCTTTATATGCTTTTAATTTCTTAAGTCTTCTGATTTCTGATTTTTTTATATTATTTATTTCTTTATTTTCTGTTTTTTTTAATTCTTTTTCATTTAATTCAATTGATTCATTTGATTGTGATTGTGATTGTAATTGTAATTGATTTAAAGTTAATCTATTTTCATTATTTTTTAATAATCTTTTATCAGTATTAAAATGATTTATAGGATCAAATTTATCAAATTCAAATTTATTTTCACAAAATATTATATGATTTGAATTACTTTTAATATTTGAATTAAATAAAGAAATTTCATCATTTTTAATTTTTTTTAAATAATTTGTTCTAATTGTATTAATATAATTTGAATCTTGAGTTTTTAATAATTTTGCTTGATCATTATTTAAAGAAATATTACCTCTATCTTTTATTAAAATTCCATCTTTATCAGTTTTTTTATTTTTCATAGAATGATAATATTCATCTGGATTTCTTAAAGAAACTTTTGTAATTAATTTTTTTATAGAATCTTGTTTTTTATGATAATCATTTGCTCTTAATTTATAATCTTTTTTTTTTTCAAGTAAACCCCATTTTTTTCTTTCTAAAGGTTGAGAACGTTCTCTATGTTGTTTTTTTTGTACATTATGAACTAATTTTGCCATTTTATTAAATTTCTTTCTTCTTTTCTTTATTAATGTACAAATATATAATAAATTATATATATCTTATTACAAAAGTTCTTCAATCAAAAAAGATACTGAAATACTATATAAAAACACCCATAACCTTTATTTAACCTATTCATAAATGATAAATATTTCAAAATAAAATAATTTTTTTTATTTTCAGATAAAAAATATATTCACGTGGTTAGTTGAATTCCGGTTTAAATGTTGCAAAGGTTTATGGCTGTGTATGTGGCTTTAAAATTTAGTGGCAAGTTTTATGTGGCGTCTCAAGAGGCTAGTTCTCGGCAACCGGCATTTGTCCCCGATCTCCTTTCAGTTTATGCAGAAAGTGCATCTTGGCATGCATACTTTCACGCCGTGTCCCGCTGCAGCTCTCTGCCATAATTCGGAAAAACTCTTTGGGAAAAAATTGAAAAACGGGTCAGAGCTTAAAAAAGATTACGTAATGCGGCAGCGGAGACGGAAACTCGAAAATAAGCAAAAAAGAATCAACAATCTAAAAAAGAATAAATAAATAAATGAATAAATAAATAAATAAATAAATAAATATCAAAATATCAAATAAATATTAATAATAAATTAATAATATATTAATAATAAACTACCAATTGGATATTTCATTAATAATCAAACAACGTTTTTGAACTCTGGCTTGAATTGAAGTGTCTTCGATTCTCATTATCAATACCATCATCAATATTCAGCTACTCGATTATCATATTCTCATTGACATCATAAACTTGCACCCGTACTTCTTTTCACCTATCAGTTAACTTACCAATTCTAAATCAATTCAGTTTTTGCATTTATTGTTACAGACTAAAAAGAAATTATCTCAAATCACAATATTCATTCACAATTGCAAAATTAAACATAAAAGACAAAAGACAAAAGATAAAAGATAAAAGATAAAAGATAAAAGATAAAAGATAAAAGATAAAAGAGTTTAAACCAATTAAGAATTAAGAAAATAGGATATCAGAAACCAAAAACTAGAAATTAGAAACTAGAAATTAGAAAATAAATAGTTCATCTCTTTGATGAAAGTAAACTTGTATAAATACTCAAAACATTATCTTTGCATTTATCACTAAAATTAACTTTATAATTATCATTATTATTTACAATTATCATTACTCATTACTCATTATTTAATTATTTAATTATTCTATTCAATAAAAGGTTAAATATAATGCTTCAATAGTAATTACTGAATTTGAAATTAAAAATCAACTCAATTATCAATAATAAATTATCCATTATAAATATCCAATATTGTATTATATCCAATCTTATTATATTATATTATATTCTATTCTATTCTATTCTATTCTATTCTATTCTATTCTATTATATTATATTATATTATATTATACTTTATCAACAATTCTTCTCTACTTACTTTTCTTTTCAATTTCTCATTTCATTTCACTTTCTTATACAGTAATATATCAGAAGAATGAATAATCTCAATTCCAATTCAAATTCCAATTCCAATTCCAGTTTGAGTATTAATAATAAGAAGATCATTAAATTAAATGATTTAAATTCAATTAAACTAAATTATAAGTTAAATTTCGATCAAAATTTATATATTGCAATTTTTTTATGTTTAATATCTTCAAAAAATTTAATACTAATCTCAAATAATTTAGATTATACTGAATATCAATTATTATTAATTTTTAGAAAAATCTTTGGTTTCAAAAAATTCCATATAAATAATTTAAATTTAAATTTAAAATCAAATTCAAATTCAAATTCAAATTCAAATTCAAATTCTTCTAATAAAAATGATGATGATTTAAATATTAATCAGTTTAATAATAATTTCTTATTCAATTATCCAAATAATTCAAATAGTTCAACTAATTTAAATAGTTCCGAAATTAATTTAATAAAACCAATTAATATTATTAAAGGTTTTGAAACTAATTCAAATTCTTTTCAAATTAATTTTTTAAATATTTTAAAAAATAATAATTTATCTTTCAATAATAAAATTTATAATAAAACTGATATTTTTTTATCAATTTTAATTTTACCTCCAAATTCAGAATTTTTATTAAATAAACATTTAAAAGATCAATTTTTTTTCAAACAACAAAATTTTTATAAAAATAATCTAAATAATAACCAAAGTAAAATCAATAATAATATTATAATAAAACCAAATCTTTCTTCAAATATCAAACAATTATTAACTTTTAGAGAAAAAATTAATAAAATTGAAATGATTCCAGAAATTAAAAGATATATTTTAGATATAATAATATTTACAAGAAATCATAGATTTGTTTTAAATGGTTTACAAACAAAAGTTATAAATCAATTTGAATTAATGATACGTTCATTATCTGTTTTTTATAATTATGATTATGTTATACCATCTTTAGTTAAATTAGCTGCAAAAAAATTATTACCTTTAAAAATTTCAATAATTAATTCAAATGATGAAACTTCTTTACAATATGGTAGTGATGTAAGTTTAATTAAAAAAATTATTGAAAAATGGAATACTGATTTAATTATTCAAGATGTTTTAAATAAAGTTCAACCTCCAATTTAGCCATACAAATATATATATACTGTATACTGTATATATATTATTTTTTCATCCTAATATATCATCTAATGATGGCATTGTTTTATATTCCCATTCTTCTTCTTCATATATTTCATTTTTTACTCTCATTTCATCTATAAATTTTTTTCTATTTTCATCTTTATCTTCATCTTTTATTTTATTTTTATTTAAAATTTCAATTTGTTTAATATTTAATAATTCAATTAATTTTTCTCTTGATTTTTCTGATTTTTTTAATCTTTCATTTGGTATTTTTGAAATTTTTAAAAATTTAGGATTTATTTTAGGTATTGCATCTTCTTCATTTTTTAAAGATTTCAAATATGTTTCAATTGAACAATTTTTTTTACTTGCAGAAATTCCAATTTCTTGAAGAACAATTGGAACTCTATTAAGGTAAGGTGAATAAACTGTCATTCCTACATCATCATCATCATCTTCTTCATCATTATTATTATCGATAAAGTTCTTTTCCTGATTTTCATTTGTACTTTCCTTTTTAGGATTATATTTTTGAATTTCACCTTGAACATTTTTTTTATTTATTTTTGTATCTTGAAGAAAATTATCTTTATCATAAATATTACTTATAAAAAAATTGGAATTTTTATATATATTTTTTTTATCAATTTCAATATCATTATCTATATTTATATTAGTATCCATATCCATTGAATATATATAATTTTCCATTTCAGTTTTCATTTCTTCAGTTGGTAATAATTCATGATTTTCTTTAATAATTTTTCCAGAACTTGTTGTAATTTCAGTTAATTTTGAAAAATTTGAAATTTTTTCATCTTCTTTATAAGGTAATCTACATAAAGATAATGCATAAATTTTACCATTTTCCTTTTCCTTTTCATTATTATTAGAATCAATATTTAATTCATTGAAATTTCTTTTTAAATTATTATTATTATTATTATTATTATTATTATTTAAATGATTATTAATTGTATTTTCTTCAATAATTACTGGAATTAAAACAACCATTTGAGGTTCTGAATTTAATTTTTGAACATATCTTGCAATTGCATAAGAATTTAAATCAATTAAACTTTGTACAATTAAACCAAAAGATATTTGATCTTTAACACCATAATTATTTTTTGGAAATAAAAGTAAAGATTCATTTAAAATATACCAAATTGGTAAATCATTTTTATTTATTATACCTCTAATATCAATACCAATTTGAGTTTTATAAATTAAAGAATTTTTTAAAGAATTATTTATAGTTACTATTGAAGATGCATAACCATAAGCTTTTATCATTTCAGATTGATTAATATTTATATTTTCATTATTATCATTAGTTATTTTATATTCTTTAAATTGTTTTAATGGAATTTTAATATTATCATTGTTGTTCGAAGAAGAAGAAGAAGAAGAAGAATTTAAATATGAAGAAGTATATGATGTCAGACTTTCATTTTTAATACCATAAAAACCATCAACATTAATTGAAATTGAATATGGATCATCAGAGATAATTTTATTTGAAGTTAAAAAAATATCAGCACCTAATCTTAATTGACCAGAAAATAAAGTTATTGGTTTAACAATTTTTATAAATGGATTTGTATTTTCAAAAGAATTTATAAGATCTTTACAATCTATAATATAACCTAAATTTAAATTATTAAAAAAATTTTTCCATTGATTATAAAAAAAAGAGTTTAAATTTAAATTTAAATTTAAATTAAAATCAATACCAATTAAATTTAAATTAATTTCAAATTCATTAAGTACTGGAATTAATGAATTTATAAAATCATTTGAAATTATTAAATCTTTATCAATATTTGTAATAATAAAAATATTTTTTATAAATTTTTTTTTAACAATAAAAGAATTAATTAAATTAACAGATAATAAAATTGACATTAAGATACCACCTTCATTATTAGAATAAGTATTTTTATTAACTTTTAAATTATTTAATATTTTTAAATCATTAAAATCTGGAGTTTTTATTGGAATATCTAAAGAAATATTTTCCATTGCAGATAAACTTTTAAAAATTTCAGGTACATTAGATTTTAATGAATGACAAGATATTATAGAAATATAATCAGTTTTTCTTTGTCTTAATATTTTCTTTGAGATTAAATGATTTGGATATTTTAAACCATATTCTAAATCAGATATATCTCTTCCATTATTTTTATTACCCATTGTTGGAGATAAATCTACAACAAAGGCAGTTACCTCTTTAGAAGCCATTTGGTTAAAATTGTTGGATATGGATGCAATCAAGTACCTAATTCTTATATCATTCTTGTTCTTCAACACTCAATTCATTGATTAAGCCTCTTCATCCACTCAATGATTCATCATTGATCTATCATTTATCTGTTCATCATCGACTATTCTTCTTTTAACTCATTTCTTCATTTCTTCATTTCTTCATTTAATTTATTGTTTGTTTTGAAATAGTTCAAAAACCCAAACTTTTGGTCCCTGCTGGTAATTACATAATCGCACGTGGACAATCACATTGAGACCACTTCTCTGGCTCTCCTCTTTTGCTGGCCTCTGCTCACGTGTCTCCGTTGGTTTGTTTCAGTTTTCGAGTCTGTTCTCGGAGCAAGCCCTGTTCTCGGTGGAAGCCCTGGCTGCGAGTGTATTTATAAACAGGTAGCCATGAAAAGTGGTGGCAGATAAAAGAATCAAGAATCAAGAATCAAGAATCAAGAACCAAGAATCAAGAATCAAGAACTCATTTATCCATATCTGCAGTTCAATATACATGTATTTATTTCATTTCTATTCAATTCACTTTATTTCAATTACTTTTATTGACATGATAAACAAAATAAAACAGTAATAGTCCTAGCTAATTTATATATCATACTCAGGTAATCATAAACCTCAATGCATTCTTTAATTCTACTTTTAATTCTATCCTTTTTGATGGGTACTGCGTAAGTTATAAATTATTCTTTTCTTTTCTTTTCTTTTCTTTTCTTTTCTTTTTTATATATTGATCTTAAACTAACATTCAATTTTTAAATTCAGTGCATTTGTAGCAGGTTTATTACCTTTATCTATAAATCTTTCAGCTTCAAAAATAAGATATATTTCAATGTTTGGTATGGGTGTATTAATAGGTACAGCTTTGATTGTAATTATTCCAGAAGGTGTCAATACAATTTATTTAAATAATTTACCAAAATCTGATGAAACTCAAAATACTTTTTATGTTGGAATTATGTTAATATCTGGGTTTATATTAATGTTCTTAATTGATAATTTTAATGTATTCTTAACACTTTTTAAAAAATTATTTATGAAAAATAATAGTAATAGTAATTATATTGAAAATTCAGATTCTTATACTCTCGTTGATAATCAACAAGATCTGAATGATCAATTAGAACAACAACAACAACAACAACAAATTCCTTCAAATATTAATATAAATAATAGTTTACAACCTTCATCTTCATTTGTTAAAAGTTATTTAATACCAAATAATTATTTCAAAGCTTTATCAAATTCTTCAACAACTTTAGGTCTTGTAATTCATTCAATTGCTGATGGTGTTGCTTTAGGTTCTTCAATTGCAACTTCAAATCCAACTTTAGAATTTATTGTATTCTTAGCAATAATGATACATAAATTTCCTGCTGCTTTTGCTTTAACTTCTGTATTATTAAATTCAACAATATCTTTATATGAAATTAAATTAAATTTAATATCTTTTGCATCTGCTGCTCCTTTTGGTTCAATATTAACTTACCTTTTAATAATCTTATTAGCTGGTAATAATGATTCAAATCCTGATTCAAATTCAAATAATAATTCAATTTCTTTTTATACTGGTTTATTATTATTATTTAGTGGTGGAACTTTTTTATTTGTTGCTGTTCATGTTATGCAAGAATTTACTTCAAATAATAATAATTATAATCATAATCATTCATTACCTTTAAGTTCAGGAACTGATTCTTCTTCAATTAATACTCTTAATGAAAAAAAAATTATTCCAGTATCAATACTTGATCTATTTTTAAGTATTGCTGGAATGACATTTCCACTTTTAATATCCTTTATAAAAGAATAAAATAATTGTATATACTATACTTATAATATTTACTATATTTACTACTTACTTGCATTACTTATTAGACAATTAAATTATAAAATTATAAAATTATAAAATTATGAAATTATAAAATCATTTATTTATTTATTTATAGAAATAAATATTTGATATAAATTAAAATTTATAACTACCTTTTTTACCTAAAGCTTTTCTTTTTAACCATCTTTCTTTAGAATTTGTAACTTTTTTCTCTGAAATTGGTGCCATATTTAAATTTTTTTTATTTGGTAATAACTTAACTTTAACTGGACCTTTTTTAACAATATTTTTATTAAGTTTTTTAACTTTTTTTAAATTTTCTTCTTTTATTTTTTTTCTAATTCTTATAATTTCTTCTTGATGAATTTGATCTAATTTAATATGTTTTGCTTTTAATTTTTCTAATTTTCTTTCATTTTTAAATGAAATTAAATTATTTTTATTATAATTTATTGATAATGTTGTATTAGCTGCTGTATTTAATAAATCTTCTGGTAAAATATCTGGAATTTCATTTGTATCTAAAATTATATCTGAAATTGATTTAGTTTTAATTTCTGATTTTAATTTTTTATTTTCTTTTTTATTTTTTTTTTTTTCTTTTTTTTCAAGTTTCTTCCTTTTTTCTTCTTGTTGTTTTTTAAATTTTTCATTTTGAATTCTTCTTTTTTCTTTTAATTGTTTTTGTTTTTCTTCTTCAATTTTTTCTTCTTCTTTTAATTTATTTAATGCTATTGTTTTTGCAGAACTAAATGCTTCTTCTTCAGGTGCATCATCACTATCACTATCAATATCACTATCAATATCAATTTTATTTTCAACTACATTGCTTATAACCTTTTCCTCGGAAATCTTTGTAAGAGTATTATTAGTTTTATTCACAAATGGACTATTCTTTTTAATAAAACTATTTTCTTTTAATGGAGTATTTTTTTTAGAAGTTGAATTCTTCTTCACAGGTGTTTTTTTCTCTATTATATCTTTTGGGCTTTCATTTTGAATTTCCATTTCCATATCTACATCTTCATCTTGATCTTCATTTATAATTAAATTTTTTACTATTTGATTTTCTTTTTTTTCAGGAATAGCAGGTTTAATAAATTCTTTATCAGTATCTATCGTATCTATCATTTCTTGATCTTCAACAATACTATCTTTTAATTTTGTTTCAGTTTTTTTAAATATATCATTTTCTTTTTCTGAATTTACCAGAACAGTTCCAATTAATTCAAAATCACTATCACTATCTTTCTCAGAAGAAGATTTTGTTTTTAATTGATCAAGATGATCTAATTTAGAAAGATTTTCAGCTTCTTTAAGTACTTTTTCTACTTCTAAATCAGATGTTTCAATATCTTTATTTCTAGAATTAATAACATTTTTAAGTTTTGATTTTCTTGATGTATTTGGAACTGATTTTGATAATGGACTATTATTGAATTGATTTTGATTTGAAAGAGAATTTCTTCTAGATTGACTTCTTGTTCTCCTTCTATTAGGAACTGGAGTTGTAAGTGGTGTAGTATGAGCAGACGTTACCATTTTGCTTTCTCTTCTTCTATAATTGAAACCTCTATAATGATAATTCACCTTCTTCAAACCAAAAAAGAAATCTATTATTCTTTTTTACTTCAATTTCACTCAATTATTTTTTTCTTTCTTGAATTTATCTCAGAAATTGTTCAAGAAACGAAATAAAATTTTGAAAAATAAAAAAAATTGGAAAATCACGTGGCTTATATGAGTCCAAGATAACGGCTCTTCTTTTTTAAAAAATATTTGAGTCCGGTATTTTGGGTCTTCTTTTTATTTTTCATTTTCAAATATTTTTTTGGTTCTGTGCTTTTTGCCCTGCATGATTTTGAAAACGAATAAAAACAACAATAATCTTATATCGATGAATTGATGAATATTGCAAATGAGTTTATGAAGAGGTAATTATCTTTTTTATTTTAATACAAACTTGTCTATATAAAGTCATTAAGAATAAAATCAACATTTAAAAATTAGTTGATTATAAACGAATTTTGGAATTTAAAATATCATCCCAAGTTTCTTGAGTTAATTCTTCATATTTATTTCCATTTAAAAAATATATTATATCTTTACCATCTTTTCCCTTTGGCATTACTTGTTCTCTATATTCTCTTTTAATTATTTTATGATTATCTGTAGTAATGAATTCATCAACAAATTTTATAAATACAGGAATTGCATATTTTGGTATATTTTTATTTGAATAAATTAATAAATTTTCTAATAATTCATTATCTGAAATTAAATTATTTTTATTATTATTATTATTATTATTATTATTTTCATTTTCATTTTCATTTTTTTTATCTTTAATAATTATTGAAAATCCTGCTTTACCTTCATAACCAGGAATTTTTAAACCAATTACAACATTATTTTCAATTAATTTTGAATTATTAATTAAAATTTCAATTTCATTTGTTGAAACATTTTCAGATTTCCATCTGAATGTATCACCTAATCTATCAATAAAATACATTAAATTATTTTTATCATATTTTAATAAATCTCCAGTTTTAATCCATGCATCACCTTTATGAAATACATTTCTAATAATTTTTGAATTTGTTTCTTCTTCATTATTTATATAACCTTGAAAATCAACATATGGTTTTTTTGGTCTGGAAATTCTAAATAATAGTTGACCAGGTTCTTCAGGTTTTGAAACTTCACAAAATCCATTTGAATTTCTATAAATTTTATATTCTCCATCATTTAAATCATTTTTCATTTTTACAATAATTTGTTGAAATGATAAAATAAAATTAATTATAGAACCATAATTTCTACAAGCTCCAATACCATAATCACCAATTTGAAAACTTGTTGTAGCAATTGGAGCTTCAGTTGCTGCATAAAATTCACCAATTGCATTAATATTAAATCTTTTTCTAAAAATTTGCCAAATATCTTTTCTTAAACCATTACCATAAGCAACTTTAACTTTATGATTTTTTTCAAGATTTGAATTAATTGGTTGATTTAAAAGATATCTACAAATTTCTCCAACATATTGAATATGAGTTGAATTTGTTAAATTAACTTGATTCCAAAAATTAGAAGCAGAAAATTTATCAGTTATTGCAATTGTTGAGCCTTTACTTAAAGCAGGTAAAACTCCAAGCATTGAAGCAGTTGAATGATATAAAGGCATTGAAGTAAAAATTATTGAATTTGATTTCATTCTAACTATATGACCATATAATGGAGTACCAAGTAAAACTTTTCTCCAACTCATTATTGCAGCTTTTGGTAAACCAGTTGTACCAGAAGTAAAAATTAATGAAGATATTGACCATGGTTTATCATTAATATTTCTAAATTTATTATCTAATCTAAATTTTGGAGAATTTAAATTTAATAATTCATTCATTAAATTTTTTTCATTTTTTAAAAAAAATAAATTAATTTTTAAATTATTTTTTAAATTATTAATTTGATCATTATTTAAATTTAAAATTTTATTTATATTATTAGTATTTAAATCTTCAAAAAATACATTTTTAACATTTGAAATTTTTAAACAATGAATTAAAGAATTTCCATTAATATTATAATTTAAAAAAGCAGGTTTTGCACCAATATTCCATAAAGCAAACCAAAATATTATAAATAAAGGTTTATTATGCATATAAATTCCAACAATATCATTTGGTTTAATTTCATAAGTATTAATTAAAATATAAGAAAGAGAAAGAATTGAATTATATAATTGATTATAAGTGAATTTTTGAATAATATAATTATTTGAAATTTTATCTTTTTTTGAAGATATATAAATTAAAGCTAAATTATTTTTATTTTTTTTTGAAATTGAAATTTTTTCAAATATATACCAAAAATTTAATTTTTTATTATAAACAGAAAAAACATAATTTATAATATGTTTTATAAAAAATGGAATAATATAAAAATCATCAATTATATGAAATTTTGAATCAATATAATAATTGAAATAAAATGAGATTAAATGAATTAATTTATTATAATAATAAGTTATGAAATTGAAGAATCTTTTGAGTAAACTAATCATTTTGTTTTTTATTTATTGTTTTTTTTCTAATTATTGTTCTTATTATTTTTTTTTTTTTCTTATCAATTAAGCATATCAGTTCTTTTAAAGTAATTTAAGAAATTGAAATTGAAGTTGAAATTGAAATTGAAATTGAAATTGTCATTGAAAGCAAATTGATTTCTAGATACGATGGTAGTGTTTCACTTCTTCTTCTTCTTTTTCTTTTTCTTTTTCTTATTGTATATGATTGTTTAGTTTTATAAACATTTTATTCATTTATCTTAAATTGTTGAATTACAGAGCTAAATGATTATTCATTTGAAATAGGACCATTAAGATAATATCAATTATTGTATAATAATTCAACATCTTTTTATTCCGGAAACACTGGATTTTATTACTAACAAAGAACAACAGTCACGTGAGGACCACTTTTTAACTATATTTTACGGTAACGTTGCCGTAATGCACCAGTGACGTGACTAATTGAAATTGCATGTCCTGGATATTGGAGTGTGTCGCACCAAATTGTATATTTCAGACCCCGATGCCCCGAAATACTGTTTTGTGGCTGGTATCTATAAAAGCAGGTACAGTTTAGCGTGCAGCGTAAAAGAGAGAAACAGCACGCAATAGTGCAATACTTCCAGCGCTTCACTTTTTTTTTTATGTGTTTTGCATTTCGGTGGTAAATTTACTCAAGAATACCAGACGCGTAATTAAATATAAATAGTTATTAAAAAATATGCTTTTCTTATTTGGTGTGTTTGAGGTATGACCCTGAATTTGAGAATGCATGGAAGCATTTTCTTATCAGGACATCCTATGTAAGTTATTTTAGGATGCAATGTTTTTTGAGAAGCCTGCAAATTTTTCTTCAAATTAAAGTGATAGAATTCTAAATAAAAAAGTAATTTAATCTGGTCTGGTCTAACTGAAAAAGAATAGACTGGATAATTTCTTAGTTTCAAATAAATTTCCTAATTGATTAAACCTGATAATTGCTAAAAACTTACTAGTTTCTGACTCGAGAAAATTCTTACCTTTCATACTTCTTCATTCAATTTAACCACCTCTTTTTTTTTTTTTTTGTCATTCTTATATCTAGTTACAAGCCACACAACAAGTACTTTGAAAGATACATTCAAAAGTTTTATGGTAACATTTATTGTTTTTGTCTTTGCTTTCTGAAAATCTAAGTCTTGGCCATCAATATTTTTTTTGGTAAGGTGGTGTTTCTTCGTTATAAATAGAAGTCAAAAATCATTATTTATTATAATCAAATTCCCAATTGTTTATCAATAATCAAAAGCAGTCAATATCTAGATCTTTCAAAATCATATTTTTTTTGAATTTATTTTTGATTTAATAATCACAAGGGTTTTAGACTGATTATTTTTTGTATTCAAGTGATAAATCATTGTAAAATATATTCTAAAGAATGTTTCAAAATGAACAAAAAAGGTACGCTGGTTAGTATTCTCGTCCGGATATCGGGTAAATAGACTCATAATAACCCCTTTCAAAGCAGGATACTACGCCCCTTCTGTTACGATTCTGGGCCTCCAGGTGCTTGAGATGACATTCCGCAGGTTTTAATTACATTGCCGAATTGTGACAATCGACTTTTACAAATTATCTACAAACTTTTTACAAAATAAACTGGAATTGATTTTTGATTTTTTTATTTAAAAGATTTAGAAATTGTAATGAATAATATTTCTTTTCATGAATATTTTCTTTAATTCAAAGATTTTCCCTACACAAACTTTCTCATTTTCTTTCAAAATTAACCCTGATAAACTATATTCAATCATAGCTAAATGACAAAGCTCATTTTAACTAAAAATCTCAATTTTTTTTTGTAATTTTACTATCTCAAAGTATTTTTATTAATATAAATATCTAAAATATTCCTTAATTTTTTTCATTTCTTTTATTTTTTTTTTTCTTTTTCTTTACTTCTTGCTATAGAAATCTCAAATAATATCATAAAACAATTTATACAAATCAATTCTTTCATATAAAAAAAATATCTAAAATAATAAACAAGTCAGTTATAAAAAAAAAACAGTGTGAATAATTTTTTGTTTTTCATTCTTTCTTCATCTTGGAGCACAAACAAGAATTCACTCTCTTATTGCTTATTTATCCAATCATTTTATTTACTCTAGTTACTGGCCATAATAAATAATTTTATCCTCAGTAGATATTTAATATTTATATTTATCTTAACTTTAAATGAATTATATTTTCAATCACCATAGCTAAATTATTATCAATTCAATTCAATTCAATTTAACTCTACTCATTTCAATATACAATAAAATTTTGCTATATATATTTTCTAATATAAAAATTTGAATTAAAACTTTAGAAAATGATTTCATTTTCTTCTAAAGGAAATTTAAATTCAAATTTATCTTTTATATCTTTATTATCTTTATCATCAATTTTAAAAAATTTTTTAATTATTTTATTATTTTCTTCATTAATTAATTCAAGTCCAATTCAATTTCAAAGACGTGAATATGATTATTCATTACCTGAAAATAAAATAAAAGGTGTAAATCTTGGAGGTTGGTTATTATTAGAACCATATATAAATCCATCATTATTTGAAGTATTTGGTAATGATGAAAGTAAAATTCCTGTTGATGAATATAATTATTGTAAAATTTTAGGTAAAGAAGAAGCTTTAATTAGATTAAAAAATCATTGGAATAATTTTATCACAGAACAAGATTTTAAAGATATTTCAAATTATGGTTTAAATACTGTTAGAATTCCAATTGGTTATTGGGCTTTTAAATTATTAGATAATGATCCATATGTTCAAGGTCAAGAAGAATTTCTTGATAATGCAATTCAATGGGCAAAAATTAATAATTTAAAAGTTTGGATTGATTTACATGGTGCACCTGGTGGTCAAAATACTTTTGATAATTCTGGTTTAAGAGATATTTTAAATTGGCAAAAAGATAATAATGTTGAAATAACTCTTGAAGTTTTAAATTATATAATTAAAAAATATTCTCAAGATGATTTATCAAATACTGTTATTGGAATTGAATTATTAAATGAACCTTTAGGTACAAGTTTAGATATGAATAAAATTAAACAATTTTATATTGATGGTTATAATAATTTAAGAAATTCAGGTTCAAGAAATAATATTATTATTCATGATGCATTTCAATCAATTAATTATTGGGATACATTTATGATATTAAATGATTATTGGAATGTTGTTATTGATCATCATTTTTATCAAGTTTTTTCAACTGGAGAATTATCAAGATCTGCTTTAGATCATATAAATTTTGCATGTAATATTGGTAAACAAATTTCAACAGAATATCATTGGACTATAGTTGGTGAATGGTCTGGAGCTATGACAGATTGTTGTAAATGGTTAAATGGTGTTAATAGAGGTTCAAGATATGATCAAAGTTTTCAATCTGATATATATTTTGGATCATGTTCAGGTATTAATGATATTTCAACATGGACAGAAGATAAAAAAATTAGTACAAGAAAATTTATTGAAGCACAATTAGATGCATATGAAATTAGAGCAGGATGGATATTTTGGTGTTATAAAACAGAAACTTCAATAGAATGGGATTTTAAAAGATTAACAGATTATGGATTATTCCCACAACCTTTAACAGAACGTTATTATCCAAATCAATGTGGATATTAAAAACAATAATGAATGAATTATATATATATACCTTTATTACCTTTTTCTTTTTAAAAAAAACAATTTCTCAATTAAATCCTAAAATAACATAACATATCATTTCATATCATAAAAAACATTTGAGATTTTCTAATGACTTTAACTACATATATAATATTTTTATTCTTATTTTTATCCCTTCTTTAAAGTTGTATTTTATTTTTATATGTTTTAATTTATAGAGGATAATAGAGAATAATAAAAGTTTACCAAGAGAAATATAAAATAATTATACATAAAGAAATTAGAGAAGATAATATTACTGCATCCCTTTTTCTTCTAGTATTAATTTTTGATATTAAAGTATTAATACCAGGAAAATTAGATAAAGAATTAAATAATTTTTTATTTGCATTTGATAATATACTTCTTTGTCTTTGAAATTCATCTCTTGTTTGATAAGCTTGAGATATTAAATTATCAGCTATTGAATTTGATTGATCAATTCTTCTTCTTTCATCATTTATATATTCATCTTCATTATTCATAATAGAAGTACCATTATTATTATTATTATCATTTAAATCATTTTTTCTTCTGTGAGCAGCAATATCAGATCTTACACTAATTAATAAATTAATTCTATTTCTTTCTTGAGATATTGAATTTTTTAAATTATTTAAATCTTTATAATTTTCTTTTAAAATTTCATTATGTCTTTGTAATTGAGATAATTTTAAATTATTTAAATTTTCTAAATTTGATAAATTATTTAATTGAATTAATAATGAATCTCTTTTTTTTAAAATTGAGTAAATTTCATTTTCTAAAGATAATTCATTTGAATTTTGATTTGCAGATGGTACTTGAGCATAAACTGAATAATCTGTTAATAATTTTGTTGTTTTATTTTCTAAAGATAAGATCTGAGATCGTAAATTTGAAAAACTTATATTAGTATCTGTCATTATTATAAAATCTTATTGAATTGATCTAGTTGAATTGAGTATATTGAATAGTTTCAATAAATAAGTGATTAAGTATTTATTAGTTATTTGATTGATGAGTTGGTTGATTTACTTCAATCATTGCCATATTCTATATAATAATAGTCTATCCATATCCATACTATTATTATCTATCTATCTATCTATCTGTCTATTATATATTATATCTACCTTTACTACCACACTTTCCACTTCCTCTGTTTTATATCTCGTTGTTTTGCAGTTGTTTTGGTCTTGTTGGCTTTGCAGGGGTCACGTGCTCTAGTACCTACTTCCTTCTTTTGACCCACTGCGGTGGCAAAGTTCTCTGGGCCTGCTCTGAAGATTCACCAGACCGAATTTGCCTCCATGAAAAACCAGTGCAAAGTAGAAAGAAAAGAAGCTGTTGGTTTATATGCTTTATTTATATATATACATTTGAATTATTATTAGTTTATTAGTTTGTTAGTTTATTAGTTTATTAGTTTTATTGAATTAATATAAAATCAATATACCTAAGTTACTTCTATTCTCTTCAGGATTCAATTGGCTAGATATATTCCATTTTATTCTGTTCTATTCTATTCAATCCATATTCTCATCTTTGATAGCCAATTAATATAACTAATAATTATAATCAATATTCAAAGATGTCTTCAAAAGAAGACAATTCAATTTCAAAAGTTTTGTCAAATGACGCCACTAAAGATTTAAAATCAAAAAAAAATCAAAAACAAAAAAAAGAAGAAGAAGAATTAAGTGAAGAAGATCAACAACTTAAAAATGATTTAGAAAATTTAGTTGAAACTCTTAATCAATCAAATATTGAATTATATGATGAATCTTTAAATAAATTAAAATTTTTTATAAAAAATTCAACAAGTTCAATGACTGCTGTTCCAAAGCCATTAAAATTCTTAAGACCTTTTTATCCTTTATTAACTAATTTATATAATAATTGGATTAATGAAAATTTAAAATCAAAATTATCTGATATTTTATCAGTTTTAGGTATGACTTATTCAAATGAAAATAATCTTGATTCTTTAAAATTTAGATTATTATCAAATGAATCAAATATAAGTCAATGGGGTCATGATTATTTACGTCATTTAGCTTTAGAAATTGGTTTATTATATAATCCATTACTTGAAAAAGAAAATGGTATTAATGATGATGATGATGATGATGACGATGACAATGACAATGACAATGACAACAATAATGATGATAATAATAATAATAGTTCTTCAATCCTAAAAACTAATAAAAGTGATAGTAATACAACTACTATTAATGATAAAAATAATGATATTGATATTGATATTGATAATAAAAGTATTAAATCTAATATTACTTCAAATAATACTAATACTAATACTAAAGATAAAAAAATAGATCATCAAATTGAAACAAATCATAAAATTAAAGTCTTAAAAGGTGTAACAATTAATGATCTTAAACAATTAGCTTTTTTAATTATTCCTGAATTTTTAAAACATAATGGTGAAGCTGATGCTGTTGATTTATTATCTGAAATTGATAATATTGAAAAAATTTCTGATTTAGTTGATAATGAAACTTATTCAAGAGTTTGTCTTTATATGATTAGTTGTGTACCTTTATTATCTTATCCTGATGATGAAGATTTCTTAAATGCTGTTTTTCAAATTTATTTTCGTTTTAAAAAATTCACTCAAGCTCTTCAAATTGCAATGAAATTAAATGATGATGGTTTAATCTTAGATCTTTTTGATAAAGTTACTGATCAAACTCTTTTAAATCAATTAGCTTTAATGTTAGCTAAAGAATATCCAAATTTTAAACTTAATGATTTAGATTCTGATGATGATGATGATGATGATGACGACGATGATGAAGAAGAACAAGAAAAAGATCAAGATAATGATAATGATGAAGATCTTGAAAATAATGAAAAGAAAATTGATAATAAACAAGAAAATAAAGAAGATAAAAATAAATCAAAAGATAAAATTAAAGATGAAAAAATTAATTCTACTATTACAAAACGTGAATATAATTCTGATTTTATTCAATGTTTATCAAATAGAAAATTGAATGAATATTTCACTTATTTAATAACTGAATTAAATTTATTAGAACCAAAAGTTCCTGAAGATGTTTATAAATCTCATTTAGATAATGGTATGGAATCTTCTGTTGATTCTTCTAAACAAAATCTTGCTTCAAGTTTTGTTAATGGTTTTTTAAATTGTGGATTTTGTAATGATAAATTAATGTCTGATGATTCAAAATCTTGGATTTATAAAACAACTGGTAGTGGCCTGTTATCTGTTACTGGTTCTCTTGGTTCAATTTATCAATGGAATCCAACTGATGGTTTACAAGATCTTGATAAATATTTATATTCAACTGAAGAAGATATTAAAGCTGGTGCTTTATTAGGTATGGGTATTGTTAGTACTGGTGTTAAAGAAGAAGTTGAAGCTTCTTTATTATTATTAAGAGATTTTATACATGAAAATTCAAGATTATTAAGAATTGCTTCAATTATTGGTTTAGGTATTTCATATGCAGGTTCTGAAAATGATGAAGTTTTTAAACTTTTAAGTTCTTTACTTTCTGATGAATCTATTAATATTGAAATTACTTCAATTGCTGTATTATCTTTAGGTCTTGTATTTGCAGGTACAAGAAGAACTGATGTTATTGAACCTATATTTAAAGTTATGGTTCAAATGTCAAATGAAGATTTCACAAGTAAATGGTGTCAATTAATATCTTTAGGTTTAGCTATAATGTTTATTGGTAATATTGAAGGACTTCCAACTGTTTTAAAACATTTATCAGTTTTTGAACATCCAATGGGAAAACGTACAGCTACTTTAGTTAAAATTTGTGCATATGCTGGATCTGGTGATGTTTTAGAAATACAAAAATTATTAGCTTGTTGTATTGATTTACCAAAAAAAACTAAAAAAGAAGATCCAAAAGATGAAAATAAAGATGAAAATAAAGATGATAATAAAGATGATAGTAAAGATGAAAATAAAGATACCTCGAAAGATATTTCAAAAGATGAATCAAAGGATGAATCTAAATCAAAAGATAAAACAGAAAGTTCAGATACTGATAAAGTAAAAACAGATCAGGAAGGTGATGCTGTAATGACTGAAGAAAATGATGAAAGTTCTGATAAAAAGAAAAAGAATCCATTTGATTCAGTTGATTATGAAGATTTTTTCTCGGAATCAGGTGAAGAACTTGATGAAAGTGAACAATTAAATCAAGCATATGCTGTTTTAGGTCTAGCTACAATTACAATGGGAGAAGAAATTGGTCAAGAAATGTCTTTACGTCATTTTGGTCATTTAATGCATTATGGTAATGATGTAATTAAAAGAACTGTACCATTGGCAATGAGTTTTGTATCAGTATCAAATCCTCAAATGAGTTTATATGATATATTATCAAGATATTCTCATGATCCAGATATTGATGTTGCATTAAATGCAATATATGCTATGGGTGTAGTTGGATCTGGAACAAATAATGCAAGATTAGCACAATTATTAAGACAATTAGCAAGTTATTATGTAAAAGAACCTGATTGTTTATTTATGGTAAGAATTGCACAAGGTTTACTTCATTTAGGTAAAGGTACATTATCATTAAATCCATTCCATACAGAAAGACAAATATTATCTAGAGTTCAATTTGCTGGATTATTAATAACAAGTGTATTATTAATAAATCCAAGATCATTTATTTTAAAAGATTCTCATTATCTTTTATATTATTTAAATGTTGCTATTCGTCCAAGAATGTTAGTTACTGTTGATGAAAAATTAAATCCAATCAAAGTTAATGTAAGAGTTGGTCAAGCTGTTGATGTGGTTGGACAAGCAGGTAAACCAAAAACTATAACAGGATGGGTTACACATTCTACACCTGTTTTATTAGGTTATGGTGAAAGAGCTGAATTAGAAAATGATGAATATATTAGTGTTACACATGCATTAGAAGGTATTGTTATATTGAAAAAAAATCCTGAATTTATGGAAGTAGAGAAATAAAAATTATATACCCAAAAAAAATGTATATAAATATATATAGAAATTCAGTACAATTTTTTTAACTATTAATTTTATAATATCGAAATTTATATATATTTGATTGTATTTTTATTTACATAAAATACATTCCAGCGACAGTACTTAAGTGATAATTTGAATAATAAGTATTTAATAAAGAATTGAATGAAAAAAAAAAAAAATAGTCAAATAAATAGTAGAACAAAATGATCCAGAAAAAAAAAAATAAAAAAAATTATTGTTCATTTACTTGTTCAGTTATGATTTCATTGATTTTATCTAAATAATAACCAGGGCCTAATCCATAACATCTTTCATGACCATTTAAACTATCCATAATTTTAGAAATATCAATTTCAATATCTGGATTTAAATTTTCAAATGATAAAATATAATCCCAAACTGCAGCTATGCTTAAAATTTTTTGACCATCTTTTTGATAAATCAATTTTTTATTTTCAGATAGAGTTATATTATTATGAATATTATTAGAATTTGAATTTTTAATGAAATTATTATGTTGATTTAAGGCGTATGAATCTAATTCTTTATTTGGTATAACTTTTGGAAAAGTGAATTTTATTTCACAACTGAATAACATATTACGACTATTTTCACTGGATATACTATGAATATTGGGTATATTATTGTTGTTGTTATGATTATTATTGTTATTATTATTATTATTATTATTATTTTTGTTGAGATTATTATTTTGCATTGATATCTTATGACTATTTTCTTTATTATTATTTAAAAGTAATTGATTTTCAGTTGAAATTATTATATTTTTTCTTTTTAAAGTTTCTAATTGTTTTAATAAAGCTTTTTTTTCTTCATCAGATTGTTTTAATTTTTTTTGTAATTCTTTTAATTTCATTTCTTTTCTTTCTCTAAATGCTTTTTGAGCAGCTCTATTTTGAGCTTTCCTTTTTGCAGCTAAATCTATATCACTTAAATTATTAGGATTATCATTATTATTGATATTAATATTATTATTATTATTATTATTATTATCGTTATTATTTTCATCATTACTATTATTTATAATATTAACATCGATTAAATCATTATTAGTTGAATCACTATTCAATTCTTGTTTGATTGAAATAATTTGATTTGATAAAGTATCAATATTATTATTAAGATTATTGATATTATTGATATTATTTAAATTTAAAGGACTATTAGGACTTGAAACCCCAGTAGAAGAAGAATTATTCATAGAAATAGAATTATTCGAATTATTTGAGTTATTTGAATCTGATAAGATTCCATTTGTATTGATCAATGGATCATTTAAATTATCGAAATTATTTAAAACACTTAAGTTATCAATAAGATCACAATCATTTGAATTGCTTAAATTATTCAAATTATTTAAGTTTGAAAAATTTAAAAAATCATTGTTATTATTATTATTATCATTATTATTACTATTGTCATTGATGATGTTGTTTTTGTTGTTGTTATTATTGTTGTTTGAAGTCAAATTATAAAAAGAATCATTAAATTGGTTTGATAATGGATTATTATCAAATTGATCATTATTTGTTAAAAAATCCATATTAAAATCGGTTTTTGAAGTTGCTGAGTTTGAATGAAATCGAGATTTTTGATAAGAAGAATAGTTCATTTGAATAATCTGGAGTTTTAATTACACAATGAATAAAAACACTTTAAGCTTAATTCGTCAATTTATACTTTTAGTTGAATTTGAGTAACTTTTGCTTTGATATATCTAGTTATTAATTACTCTTCAAGCCTTTATACCTTAATACCTTTAAACAATTCCAACTGTTTTAAAGCTTTTGAATGGATCTCAAAGGGGCGGATTGCATGTGTGCTATGAATATCCGCGAGCAAACAACAGTTCGGAAACAGATCCGACATTTAAAAAAAAAATCCTGATTCCGGAATTAAACTTAAAAATGCAAACAGCGTTTTTAAACAGCGCTCCACATATGCACACGTTTGCCCGAGGATTTTTTAAAAATGGCCCCGAGAATCATCAATTGCCTTAATCTGCGGGAATATAGGACAGGCGCGTGCACTAGATTTTTTACCACTTTTGCCAGCCAATAGTGGAGGTGCAATCCGTCTCGCACTGTATTCGGATATAGCTTTCCTTTTATGGATGAAATTCAATAATTAATCAAAAAAATGAAGAAATTAAACATGAATAACCCCAAGTTTCAACATAGAAAAGAATTAATACTTTTTAAAGCTACCATTAAATTTCACCAAAGATCAATAAGATCAAGTTTTTCATATTTGAAGCTTTTGAAATGTTTTAGAAATTAGAGCTTTATGATAATACGATAATATTCACTCCTTTCATATTCTAAACTTCTTATTACAACTAGCAATAGTTATTTTTTTTTTTTTTATATCTCAAAATCACTTCAAATTTTCAAATTTCAATAGTTTCTGAATAATAAGTTATAAAAGAGAAAAACCCTAATTTGAAACAAAACAATATAAGAATATCAAAAAATGATAATCAAGAGATTATCTTCGGATATTTTAAAAAAATATTCTGGTTTAAATTTATCTTATGTTTCATTATTAAAACTGTCAAAATTTTTTTTTTTTCCAACAACTTCAAAAATTTTAGTTTCAAATAATTTCTTAAAAATTCAATTATTAATACGGTTTTCAAAATTAATAAATCATTTAAATAATCCTCCTTTGAAGAATATTAAGAATAACAACAATAATTCAATCAAACCATTTAATGATATAATAAAATTATATGAGAAATCATTTATTGATTTATACAATTTAAATCTCGTTCATAATATTGATAAAAAAACTGAATTAGAAAATGATTATTCAAATGGGTTTCATAATGCTGATGATTTGTTAAGTTCAAAAAATCAGTTAATCAAAATTAATCAATTTAATCAAAATTTATCAAAAACTTTATCAGATGAGCAAAAAGAGAAAGAAAAACAACTAGAGAAAGAGAACAAAAATGGGAATAAAAAGAAAGAAAAAGGGTTCTTATTTTTCAATACCTTTCTATCATTTTTTAGAAAAACTAACAAAATTAATGATAATCAAATAATTTTAAAAAGTAATTTAAATAATTATCTATTATCAAAAAATCGAAAATTGATACCAATATTCAATGATTTATCTTCTGATGATTTGAAGAGTTTGAATGCTTCTTCTTCTTCTTCAGCTAATTTCAATTTTGGTAATGATAGTGAATATAGTAATGAAAATAAGATCATCATCAATCCGTATGATTTATATAATATAAATTCAAGTAATTTTATAAATATCATTAATAAAGATTATGATAATTATTCGACTCAAATTCATAATTCACTTAATATATACAATTCTTTTTATTCAGATTTTTTAAAAATTCATGCCAATGATTTGATTAATTTATCATCTGAATTTCAATTATTAAGTAATAATAATGGTGATATTAATAATGATAACAATAATAATAGTAATAATAATAAGAATATTAATAAACATAATGAAAATATAGATAATTCAATAAAAGCTCATAAATTTTTAAATTTTTTTAATAAATTAAGAATTGATACAAGTCTTTTAATTAATCAACATAATTTTCAATATAATTTATCATTATCAAATAAAATTAAAAATAATTCTTCAAATATTAAAAATTTAATAAAAAATTCATCAATTGGTTATATTAATACAAATTTTAAAATTAAAAATCTTATACAATCACAATCAATTATTGCTCAAAATTCTTTAAAAAATTGGATTGGTAATATTGATATTAATTTAACACCAAAAATTGAAATTAATTGTGATGAAAATATTAAAATTATTTGTATACCAAATTTTTTAAAATTTATATTATTTGAAATTATTAAAAATTCTTTAAGATCAACAATTGAAAATCATAATAAATTGAAATTAAATTTAAAATCAAAAAATTTACCAATTATTAAAATTAATGTAACTGAAGGTATTAATGAAATTTTAATAAAAATTTCAGATAAAGGTGGTGGTATACCAGAAAAACATTTAAAAAAAATTTGGTCATATTTTTATTCAACAGTTGATTCAAAATTGAGTAATTTAACAACAACTAATGAAAAAATTTCAAATAATATTCCAAAAATTAAAACTTTAACAATTAGTAATAAAGGGCCTGCACCTTTAGCAGGTTTAGGATTTGGATTACCATTATGTAAATTATATGTTAAAGAAATTGGAGGAGATATAAAAATTGATACATTATTAGGATATGGAAGTGAAGTTACAATTAGATTAAATAAATTTGGTAATGAAGCTGGATTCAAATATTTTAAAGATTATGATTCAGATTTACATCCCGAATATGAATCAAATAGAAATGATGAAAATACATGATAAAATTACATTAAACTGTAATAAATACATAAGCAAATAAAGAGCATTATATGAGTATATGTGCAAACTAGTATTCTTCATTTATTTGATCTCTTTTGGTATATGGGGTAAATAAAAAACTCTGAGCTAAATACAATAACCTCTGGTGATCAAACCAGAACAGGAAAAACTAGCAGCAGAAAATAGCTAAATATAAAACACTTGTCAGACCATTTTAAATGCAATTTTACTGTTTCTCTCTGTTTCTCTGTAACTAGAGAAGAATAAATACATATTTCTTAGTTTATATGTCTTCTAATACCCGACGTGTTATAACCGATAACCGACAACCTGCAGGGTCTGCCAAGAGGACCCACAGACCTGGTTCTTTGAAAGTTTGGTTACGCGTGGCTGACTGCATACTGCTGCTTTGTTAAGTCCTTGCACCGCCACACGCGCCAGCACACAGCACATTCCCTTCGTTGAGAACCAGTGCTGTGGATGCGTTTCCCGAAGCGCTTTTTTTTCCATGAATTCGTGTGTTTTTGATATTTTTGTGGGAACTGCCAGTAAATTCCAAATAATCTAAAACAATAGCCGAATCTTCAGTTCTTTGGCTATTGTTTATTGATTACTGACACTTTTGAATTGCTAAAATCCCATAACAATCAATAATAATATCTAAAATAATATTCACAAATCATATTCATAAACCACTTAATAAACCAATAATTACTTTAAAATTTTTATTCTTGTTTCTTTGCTTGAAGTTGATTAGAAATTTATTGAGAGCTAAGAAAAGAATTTCAGTCTCATCGATTTCGTTTCAATATAATCTTTGATTCAAGATACGATAAGATAACTGAAATGTTTTCTTCATACACTTCAATAATCAGAAAATATAAAATATAAAAGTTTTCTTTAAATAATATTATAAAATATCTAAAACAAAATAAGAGAAAAGAAGAACCCTTCCTTCATTTATCAATATGAATAATTCCAATCTGAACCAAAATCAGAATCAGAATCAAAATAAAAATCAAAAACAGACTCAGGAAATTTCCTTTTCTGAAAAAAAAGAAGTTATCAATATTGAAAAAAATAATAAACATATAAATCTTAATAACAAAAATAACAATAATAATGAAAAAATTAATAATGAGAAAAGTGTAGTGGTGAATAATAATAGACTGTTTTCTCTTTCTTCATATACTCATCATCTTCATACAAAATTCACTAAAAAAACAAAACAAAAAAAAAGTACAACTACTTTAACTTCTTCAATAAATTATTCAAATTATAATTCGAATCGTTCAATATCTTCTGTGACTATATTATCTGATAATAATAATAGTAACAACAATAATAACAACAATCTTAATAATAATACCAATAAAAATAATAACTCTTCAATAATAAACTATTTTTCAAACTTATATAATTACTTTAGATTTTATTCACTGAAATTTTTAAAAATTTCAGTTCCATATTTAGTTAATTTATGTTTATTATATTTCACTTATACAATTTGTTATCAATTAATTTGGTTACAAATTTATAAAAATAAAAGAAATAATTTATATTTACCAATTCTTTTAATCTCAATTTATTCAATTTTATTATTATTAATTTGGTTAATTTGGTTTTCTATTTATTTTCATGGTCCTGGAACTTTAAATCAATTAAATTTAAAATTTTCTCCATATGATATTTATTCTGATGATTTAAATTATTTAAATAATAATATACCTCAATTTTTTTATTCAAATTATGCTGGTTATCCATATTGGTGTTCTTTTTGTAAATCTTTAAAACCATTAAGATCTCATCATTCAATGGAATTAAATACTTGTGTTTTAAAAATGGATCATTTTTGTATTTGGATTGGTTGTGTAATTGGTAAAAGAAATTATAAACCTTTTTTTCAATTTCTTTCAATTTCTTTAATTTTTTTAATTTATAATTTTATTATTCAAATGATTTATTTACCAACTTATTTTAAAGATTTTCATAATTATAAAAAAAATATAAAAATTGGTAATTATAAATATAATTATTTAAATGCAAACTTTATTATAATTTTAATAACAACTGTTTTTTGGTTATTTTTAATCTCAGGTTTACTTGCTCAACATTCTATATTAATATTTAGTAATCAAACAACTATAGAAAGATTAAATCAAGAATCTTATAAAAAATTATTATTTCATGAAAAAAATTTAAAAAAAAAATTAAAAAAAAATAATTTAAAAAATAATTATAAAAATTTAAAAATTAATTCAAATTTAGATAAAATTGATCAAAATTTAGAAAATCAAGATAAATTTTTAAATTGTAGATATAATAATAATTATAGAATTATTTTAAAACTAAATTATGATGAAAAACCTTTTAAAAAAAATAATTTTAAAAAAAATTGGATTGAAATTATGGGTAAAAATCCAATTTCTTGGTTTTTACCAATTAATAAATTTGATAAATCTTTATTCAAAGATGAAAAATCTTGGTTATTATCTGAATCTTTTAGTGATGAATTTATAAATAAAATGTATAATAAAATTGATAATGGACAAGGTGCACTTTTTTTAATTGGTAAACAAAATCAATTATCAAAAACTACAACAAATACAAACATAAATATAAATGGAAATGGTGATGGAATTGGAAATTCCAATTCAATAAATATGATTAATGGAAATATACTATCAAAAAAAAACACAAATTCAAATACAATAAACAAAATAAATACTCGAACAAATTCTCATAATTTACGATTTGTTAATGATGTTGATTCAAAAAATCAAAGTCTTTCAAATCAAAGTTTTTATAATGAATTACAATTAATTGAAAATATTAAAAGAAATAGTCATAATCATATAATTTTAAGCTCTTTAGATCTTGGAACTGGTTTAGGAATCGATATTGAAAATATTATGTCAAATACTGATTATTCTTTTACAAATATTTCTGGAATTTCAAGTATTATAGGAAATGGAAATAATTCAAACAATAATGAAAATAAAATTGACCAACATATTGACCAAAATCCTGAAAATAAAATAGGAAATAAAAATTTTGATAAACTTACTGATAAACATGATCTTACTAAAAGTCCACTAGGAAATAATTCTGATATTTTCTCTCATAATGGAGTTCCTCAAACTCTTTTCTCAAATTTACCAATTGGTTCAAGAACAAGTATAAGTAGGTCAAGTACAATGATTAATCCAAATATTAATAATTCTCATTCAACAAATTTTATTAAAATTAGTAATGTTGAACTTCAACTGCAACATCAGTCTGATAAAGACAAAAGAAATGATAATTTCAAAGAAATTGATATTTCCGATATCAAACTTAGCATAAAGTCATAAATTAAACTATATTATTATATTTCATCTAAACCTTACATTCAAATTTAAAGAATAATCAATTTTACCCAATACTTTTTTATCTTAATTCAAAAAAAATGGTATTTATGGTTAGCTTTTTCTTACTTTCTTTTTGTTTTTGTTGTCCTATTTATTGTGTGAAACCTTTTAAATTCATTTTATTTATTTTATGTTAACAAATTCTCAATTTTACTTTATGCATTTATTCTCACTCTGATAAAAAATTTACTGGATCTATTTAATTTTTCATTAATTTTTTTTTGTGTTCATTTTTTGTTTTACAATTCAAATTTTGCTTTAGAAATTCATTGCTTTTCTTTGTTGTTGTTTGGTCTTTTTATTTTGTTTTTTCATTTTGTTTTTTGCTTTTTTTGCCTTCTTAATGATGCCTTTATAAGTTGATAGAATTATTCTTTGACATAACGGTTGTTGCTATAAACTTTGCTTTAATAATTATTTTTTTTGCTTCTTTTTCTTTTTCCTTTTCTTTTCTATTTCTTAACCTATATAAACGAGAAAAAGGAATTTTGTATTCTAAATTATACAGTATATTGGGAGGATAAACCCATAAATAATTTATAGCTTATTTCAAGTCAGGAAGTATGTGAAATAAGATTCTTTTTTTTCCTTAATTTTACATATTACATAAAATAACATAAAGTATTTCATATGCTTTTTTTTTGTATTCATGGCAAAAAAAAATACTGTAGAAGCAAAAAAAATTCTTTTATATGTTTAAATCTAATATATTAAACAAGAGTGATTGAGAAAGAATATATATAATAATTAAAAATGATAAAAATTTTTTGCTAAAAAAAAAACAATACTCGTAGTAAATAAATATATAACATTAAAAGAAGATTACTGTTTCATTAAAAAAAATGGGACTAAAATATTCAATTTTTCCTTTTTGAAAATCTTCTAGTTTGAAAATGAGAAGCTATTTATAAAAATGAAAAAATTAATTGAATATTTAATAAATGGGATGAAGAATAAATGATTAGAGATTTGAAATTTGGGGATTAGCTTGTTGGAATTTTAGTTTATAATCTTTACCTTTAAAAAATTTGAAATTTTAATTTTTGTTTGTAAGTTTATGGTAATTAAATATTTTAGATGCAAAAAAGTAAATTTTTTCATTCAATTGTTCTTAATTTTCATTTTATCTTGAATGAAAATTTCAATGAATTGAAATAAACTGGAAAAAATGAAAAGAATGAGATGAATTGAATGAATAAATGAATGAATAAATGAATTGATTACCTTAAGCTTGGGTATGACGTAAACCAATTGGTGAACGAAATATAGCATCACCTTCAGAGTAACCTCTACCAAGTCCAAAACCAACACCTAACCAAACAGGGAATTGACGTCTTTTGAATATTAAAACAGATGCTAAAACACCAAAACCAAAACCTAAACCAGTTTTAACAACAGCATTGGATAATACTACGTCCCATTTATCATTCAAAATAGTTTGAGATGCAGGAGGTAAAGATTGAGAACTTTTAACTTCAGACATTATTGTATAAATTATCGGATGAATATATTTTGAAAATTATGTAATTCCTGAAAGGTATCAAGTTTTAATATTATTATAGATTTGATCTAATTAATTTGCAAGTGTGAGAAAACTATCTTTTAGATCTTGAATAATTCAATATATTTCACTTGATCAAACTATTCATTTGGAAGATGAACGCTGATTATATTGAAGGATGAAAAATAGGCTACAAGTAACCAATAGAAATGAACTCGATTTTAACTATCCACACTTACGTAATCAACATTTAAATCACGTGTTAAAACTGATTTTTTTTTAAAAAAGTGCGTGACGTTTAAAAAGGTGCGTTGGAATTATTTTTATGCATAAATACTTTTATTAATGTATATTTGCCGCAACATGCATTTATTGACGCTTATTTCGGTGTACGAACATTTTTATTCTCGTAAGGATGATTATGTTAAAAAGTTGCGTTGGGTGGAAGTTGCGTTGAGATTTAACATCAACGTAACTAGGAAGCCCACTCGCCTAGACCTATTGTGATGGTTTCAAATTTCATTAGAACAGTTTGTCCCGAAAACTACGTTTGTGCCACACCCACAAAGGCCCGTTGGTGTTGCACATAATTCGCTTCTGTGAAACCTCCCACGTCATTTTACATAAACGGATAGAACAATAAAAGATTTTTGGCGAGCATAACGATAGGCGCGCTAAATGCATGAGTTCTTTCTCAGGTTTATTAATTCATTTACATTGAAAAATCTGTTTGGTGGAGAAAGAACTAGAAATAGAAATAGAAATAGAAATAGATTTTAATATATTAGTTTTCTTTCAATAAAACAAAAAAAGAAAGGAAGAAAAAAAAAGAAGCAGGCCGTAAATAATATGTTCTCTATAAAAAAGTATAAAAAAGAAATCATCAAAGGAAAATTTAGAAATAAATGTACCAAAAAAAAAAAATTTCAATAAATAATAATATACATAAAAAATTCAATCTTTATTGAATCAGGAAATAAGAAAGCCTTTTCTTCATGAGTCTTTTGGATTCAATAAAGATTGAATTTTAGAATTATTAGCGGAATTAGAATTGATAGCAGTAGTTGCTGATGTATTACAATTGATATTATTAATTTCATTTGTTTTTGTTGTTGTATTTGCATCTGTCAAATCACTAATCCGATTTGAAATGGGTGCTGATGCTAATGGAGATATTTTATTACCATAACTTTTTTTTAAATCTTTAGACAAATTGGATATTGGGGTTAAGTTTTTATATATTATTTGATTTTGACTTTGTTTCCTCAGTGGAATTTGACTTATAGAAGAATTATTGAGATTATTATTAATAGTATTATTGTTATTATTATAATTATCAAAATGAGAAAAATTACTTGTATCTATACTTAAACTTGCTGGTTGTTTGATTGTTGAATTCATTGATACTGATGATCCATAAAATACAGATTGTTTACGCTTATCAGTTATAAAATTTTCTGTTGAATTAGATCTTGAATATGAATTGGATGTTTGATCAAATGAAACATCATTTGATGCATGTCTTTTTCTTGAAAAAATCTCTTCTTCTTGATTTATTCTTTGTACACTTTCCAATTGATTAGCTGGGAAGGATACTGGTCTTCTTTCTCTAAAATAGTTTATATTAATATTATTATTATTACTACTACTAGTAGAATTAGAAATAATTATATTACTATTATTTGTATTATTTGTATTATTTAAAGAGTCTCTAGGGCTTGATCCAGTTATAGGTGCATATGGAGATTTAACATTATAATCACTTAAATTTCTATTCAATTTGCTGCTCTTATTTAAATTTATAAAGCCATTATTATTACTACTATTATTGATATTATTATTATTTATATTATTGATATTATTATTATTTATATTATTGATATTATTATTATTTATATTATTGAAGTAATTTAGATTACTATTATTATTATTATTACCATTGTTACTGTTATTGAATACAGCTGATGGTGTTCTTAAAGATGAAAAATCACTTTCTATGTTTCCCGATGATAAACTAAGAGACCCATTTGAAAAAGTTGACGTTCTTGCACTTGATCCAGTGGAAATATATCCTGTATTTAATTGAGGATTATTTAAAGAACTCCCATGAATAAGATTAGTATTATTAGTATTATTATTGTTATAGTTTTGAAACTCAGGTTGTAAATAGCCTGGTTCAGGTGCTAATGGGTCGCAGAATATACTCTTTTGTCTATTCAGTTTGGTTGAAGCAAATGCATTTTGAAATGGTGTTTTATAAGTAACAGGAGCTGAAGAAATTGTAGGCTGAAATTGATGATTTTGAGAAGGTTGTGAACTCATGGAAATTTGAGAAGGTGCTATTGGAACTTCCTCCATTTTTGAATCTTGATTTTGATCTGGTTGAGATTCTGGAGCTGGTAAAAATGGAGGTGCTTGACTTATCTGAGGTCTTGTTATAGGCATTGATGGAATACTGTAAGTAGTTTTTACACTTGACTGAGGTTCAGGTTCCATATGAAATTGAGGTTGAAATTGTTGTTGTGATTGAAAATAAGGCCCAGCTGATTGAGGTTGATTATATGCTTGAGTTTGTAAAGTAGAGAATTGAGATCCAGGAATGGAGGTGATTTGAATTGGAGTATTTTGAACAGGTAATTGATAAACTCCATGATCTCTGGTTCTTTGTAATATTGAGGATTTAAACATTTCAATTTCTGATTCGAGATTAAATTGGTTTGATATTGGACCATTATTATTATTATCATTTTGATTTTTGAAATAATTATCTGATTTAGGTGGATATGTTGATTGAATTGTTTTTTGTAATATTTCTAATAATTTAACAATATCTAAATTTGTATTTTTTAAATCAATTATTGCTTCTTGATATTTAGTTTGAATTATTGAATTTTCTCTTTCTAAATTATTTATGGTATGTTTTAAATCTTCATATTTACAGTTTAAATCATTATATTGTTGTTTTGAATTATCTTTTGAATCATTAATTTCTAGTTTTCTATCATCAAATACATTGTTATTAAATAGTGGTGGAGGTTGATTTTGAGACGTATTATTATTAAATTGATCATTTATAGGTGTAAGATTGTTATGACTATTAATATATTTCAAATCTATATTATCGCTTGAAGTCTTGTTATAATTATTACTGTTAGTTAAATTACCGAGTGTGTTAAGTTTTTGATTTGAATTTATAGGGGAATTCATTATCAGATCTATTTTTGATGAAGATTTAGTTAATTCAGAATTATTTCTTGATTTATTATCTCTTTGATTTGAAATATTTTCTTTTTGTTGAATAAGATTATTCTTGAATTCTTTTTTGTTTTCTTTTGAATCCGATTTACTATCTTTATTTTGTTGAGCTTGAGATGTAGCTTGAATATTTTTTGAAGTTCTTCTTTTAATTGTATTTAATGCATTAGTATCACCTTTTTTAAAAATTCCCAGGGCATGTTTAAATTCCCATGTTGATAAACAAGGATTTTTATTTTTATTAATAATTATATTATTATTATCATTTAAGTTTCTTGATTTCTGCAGAGGAGTATTATCTTGACTTATATTTTTATTATTGTTATTATTAATATTATTATCATTAATTTTATGAAATCCGTACATATTTAATTGTCTTACAAAACTTGAAACATTTGTATGTTTAAAAAAACTTGATAAAACAGAAGAAAAATCTTCACTTGGATGAATATAAAAACTTTTTCCATCATTTGCCCACCAAATTAAATGAGATATATTTTTATTTTCTAACATACTATATAATTTATGAATAAAAATAGTATGATTACCAGTTGTTGAATCTTTTTTTTTATTTTTTTTTGAATTAGATTGTGAAGTTGTAATTGGAGAATCATTATTTTCTAATATTTTATTAGATAGAATATTATTATCAGTATTATTGGGATTATTAGGATTATTTGCACTATTCTTTTTATTATTATTGTTATTGATATTAGAGGAAGACATTTTAAACAAAGTATATAGCTTCCATATATGTAATTAAAAAATTGAAAAACAAAAAGAACAAGAATAAGTGATTAAAAAAAGTAATTACAGAAAGAAATCTGAGAAACTAATTGAAAAAAAAAGTTTTAAAAGTATACTTTAATAAAAATAATAATATTAAATATTAAATATCAAATATCAAATATTGAATATTAAATAATGAAGTCTAATGAAAGTTATAGTAAAAGTTCTAGTAAAAGTTTTATGATTTAGGAATTCAAGACAGAATGATCTATTTCCAGTAGTTTAGTGTAAAGAAGGAAGTTAATACAAATAATATTAGTAAGAAAATTATTCTTTTGATATTTTATGAAATATTAAGGATAAAAGAATTGAGTTTTTTTTCTATACGTAATGAATAAGAAAGATTATATTAATAGGAAAAACTAATAAAGAGAGAGGATAAAATAAAGGATAATCTTTTTTCCTTAGTTAAAATTGATGATGTTTTGAAATTGAAAAGAGAAAAAAAGAATAGTTGTATTTGTAATATATTTTTATGAAATATAAGTAAAAGATGAATAAAATATTATTGAAAAGTTCTTTTATTAATTATTATTGTAATTTAGTTTATGGTTTTAAATATTTTTTATCGGTTAAAAATGACTTATAAATGAAAAATGAGAAAAAATTAAGGAAAATTAAGGAAAATAAGGAAAAATAAAGAAAAACAAGTAAAGAGATGAGATTTTGGAGTGTGATAATTTAGATTACTGATATTTTATTGAAATTTTGTTGATATTTTAATATTGAAATGTTATTATTGATAGGTTATTATTGATAGGTTATTTTTGATAAGTTTATAGAATTTTGTTAGATGTTTTGAAAGTATTGAGATTTGTTGAAAAGTTAAGCCAAACAGGTAATTAGTATCAGTACAGTAAATACTGGCTTATACTGGATTATGTAACGATGTTAACAGTGATAAATACGTTAAGTATACAAATTTTTATTAAAAAATAAAATATTTAATCTATTATTATTATTATTATTATTATTATTATTATTTTAGAAAAACAAAAAAAATTATTGAAATGAATTGAAATGGATTGAAATTATTGAATTTAATGGACATAAATTAATTTTGAGGAAATTTCAATAGATTATATAAAAATAAAAGTATTAAATAATATTAGAGTAACTTAATATAAGATGAATTCAAATAAAGATGCAAATACAAATACAAGTAGAAATACAAATGTTATATGAAAAATAAAATTTGGTAGTATGATTAGTGGGATTAGCGAACTTATACAGAAATTAGTGAGATTAATGATGAGATTAGATTTTATTTAAATGGTTCGATCAAATTGAAGATGAGAAAGAAAAAATATTTCAGTTTTCAGTAACTGATTGATTGAAGATGCTGTGGAATTTAAATCTTTTTCAAAATTTGTAATTTTTATGTTGTTTAAAGTGAAGAAATAATTGATATTTGTTATAATTGTTTTCATTTATTTTACTTTTTCTTTTTATGCCTTTACAGGCAATTATTATTTCTTTATTTTTGTTTCTTTTAAGTTTAATTCAAATATGTTTCAACTATGACACGTGACTTATTTTTTTATATTGAATGTTGGATGTTCAATATATGTGTTGTCAGTTGTTGTTGCTCGTTGTCACTCGTTGTTAAAAATATTTGAGTTAACCTTTTTTTTATTTTATTTTCTTTTCCTTCAATTCCAAATATTGCTAAAATTACTTCAAAAGAAAATAGATCCTCCACCATCTTATTTTCAAGCAACAAATGTTGAATTTGCCTTCAATCCCTTACTGGTTGGTTGCCAATCGGAAGACTCAATTATGAAGAAAGCATTTATTCCAAAACCTTGGATCAAAAGTAAAGATAATTTACCAGTCCAAATGAAAAAGAAATTAGACAGTTTCCTTTTCCAATTTTGTGAAGAACCATAGTTGTATCAAAAATTTGACTCAACAAAAGCGAATATTGATTAGCAAACTATTAAGGAATACTCCGATTAGTTTATCCCTTAAAAATTGGGCGTGGTTGTCAGAGAGTTATAATGTTAATTATAACGTTGAATATTGACGCCGTTGCTTCAGAAGTACTAAAAATAAAAAAAGCAAATTATAAGTAATTGACAATTTAAGTGATGAAGAAGATTAATTGTCCAATGCACACAAAACTATAAAAATATGTCTGTTTTTATCTACACGTTTTTCAATTTTATATAGTTTTTGAAATTATTGAGTTTTATATTTACTATTTTACATATATTAATACATATTATTTATTATTAATCTATTTATAATATTGACCTCATTTTTCATTATCTTTGATAATTTTCAAACTGAAACAACTTAATTTAATCCATTATGTCTCAAGAATCCCAACAATTTTTTATATTTTATTTATTCATTTATTTGATTATTTGATTATATGATAGATTATGGTTTATGATTTATGATTTAAAATTTATAATTTGTAATCTACCCATTCATGAATCATAACTGCGAAATAATAGGATGAGTAATTTGAATATTTTGAATAATTTGAAAAATTTGAATAAAAGAAAAGATCAAGTGAATATAAATAGCAATACAAAGAACAGAATACTTTTAGTGGAATACTATCAGCAGGCTTGAAAGAATCACCAAATAAACATCAAAGAATCACAAATTAATCAGGAAACACTCAACAAAAATATAGAAAAAAATTCAGAAAGAAATTAGAAAGAAATTGCAAATCTAAAAATAATGAATTATGTTATCAAATCATAATTTACTTTGTTGTTACTTTATCTCACTTTATCTCACCTTATCTTGCTTTATCCTACCTTATCTTACCTTTCTTACCTTATCTAACATTAAGTTGCTTAATCTTACTTATCCGTCTTCTTAATGCTTTAAAAGCTTTTTCTGTTCATTTTATCAAAAGTTGCTGTTTAGGTTTTTCTAGAACTTTCTAGAACATTCTAGAACTTTTTGGAAC